>SSNS01000037.1:62512-134841 GCA_006937985.1 Aphyosemion australe
TGGACGCCACTCCAAATGGTAGCCTGGTGTAAGTGTAGAGGCCCTTGTGCGTGTTTATGGTGACATATTTTCTGGACTCTTCTTCCAGCACAATCTGTTGGTAGGCATGGCTCATGTCTAGTTTCGTAAAGTGCTGTCCCCCCGACAACTGTGCAAAAAGATCCTCCACCCTTGGAATTGGATACTGTTCCAACATAGAAGCACGGTTGATTGTGAGTTTGTAATCCCCACAAATTCTAATGGAACCATCTGGTTTCCGGACAGGGACAATAGGGGCAGCCCACTCTGCAAACTGCACAGGCTCTATGATCTGGTCCTCCTCCAGCCGTTGTAGTTCTCTCTCCAACAAAGGTTTTACTGCATAAGGCACAGGTCTTGGTTTATAAAAGCGTGGCTGAGCTTCACTGTCCACATAAATCTTGGCTTGCATGCCTGTCAGTGTTCCCAAACCTTCTTTGAACACCTCTGAGTGTTTCTTTAACACATTCTCCAGTTTTAGTGTGGACCCAAGCCCCACTTTGTTGACCAGCTGCTCTGCCATAGACAGCTCTTGTAACCAGCTGTGCCCCAACAGGTTTGGTCCAGCCCCGACCACTATCACCACAGGCAGTGTTTTTAAAATGTCCATGTTCTCCACCTCTACATGTGTCATCCCCAGGACTCCAAGCCTCTCTCCTGTGTAGGTTTTCAATGTCAGTGAACATGGGCTCAGTTCAGGTATCATCGTTTTTTTCCACAGCTGAGAATATTGTTGTTTGCTCAGTATGGTCACCCCACAGGCTGTGTCAATTTCAAATAGCACTGCCAAACCATTTATTTTTACTGTGCGAGTGATGGGAGCCACCTTGGGCAGTTCATCTGACACATTGTAAATCGTATTAATGCCATCAGATTCTTCGGAGTCACTCACCCCCTCAGCTCTCAGCAAATGTGTCCGACTGCCTTTATCCGGTTCTCTCCGTCCCCCCTTTTTGCTCTGTTGCCCCCCTTTCAGTTCCTCCTGAGGTCCCCACCTGGATCTGCAGGCACGTTTAATGTGACCTCTCTTGCCACACCCGTGACACCCCTCAGTTGCAAACCTGCACTCAGCAGCCATGTGCCGTCCATTGCAGCGAAAACAACTCTGGCTTTTCAGCTGGGTATTTTCCAACAAAACTTTGTGAACAGTCCCCTGACTCCTTGCCACACGGGAAGCCTGAGTAACGTCCTCCCCAGCATCCCCTGCAAGTCCCGTACATCCTTAGAAGCGGATTCCATGGCCTGGCACAACTTAAGTGCCCTATCAAAAGTCAGGTCCGTTTCAGATAACAGCCGCCGCTGCATACTGTCATCATTTACTCCACACACTAACCTGTCTCTCAGCATTTGTGGTAGAGCCGCTCCATATTCACAGTGCTGGGCCAGTTTCCTCAACTCCGCCACATAATCTGCGACAGTCTCATCATTCCTCCGCACACGTGAATTAAACTTAAAGCTTTGCACAATCTCACTTGGTTTTGGACTGAAATGAGCCAGCAGCGTCTGCGTCAGCTGCACGTACGTCTTGTCCTTTGGCGCCTCCGGGCTTAGCAGATTTCGTAGCAAGCTGTAGGTAGCTGGACCCACACCACTCAGTAACACAGCTTTCTTCTTATCAGCATCCGATATACTATTAGCCTCGAAGAAAAAGTCAAGCATTTCGCTGTATTCCTCCCACGACTGCAACTCGCCGTTGAACGGACTCACCGACCCAATCACCGCCGCCATTGTAGCCTGTTGTGCCGACGTCGGTTGAGAATACGTCCTACTCCGGACAACATCCTCAGAGTCCAACTGCCCGTCCATTCCCCCGCACAGAGAACATGCCGAACTTTATCCTCGTCGCCAATTGTGTAATATCCTCTGGTGGCAACATCACGGAGAGTAGGTTATTCCTTTTAGGGGTTCTTTATTCCTTTAGCCGCCAACACAGTTACAGCCATGCTTCCCAGACAGGAACTTCCGGTTCTTGAACATTCAAATATACCCACTGTCCCAGAGCACTGGCTCCCCCTAGAGGCTTCTTGTAATGTGTCACCTCTCACATTATTACAATGCGCTATGAACTAAGCAGCTGAAAGTGAGTGCAGCAGCCAAGACAGATAGGTAAAATAACCGCAGCACAGCAGTTCATGGATCTGCTCCGCAAAAAGAGCGAAATGTGCACTGCGCGCCCGCAGCATTGAGGTGATGTCACCCGGGCACAGATGAACTCTGCTGAGGCAGAGCGCGTCAAGCATGAATAAAAGAGAAAGTACCAGAATATTTATGAGGACATGAATGATCTCGTAATGTTTTCTTTTGGTGGCTTGACTTTGTGCTCGCGGTGCGTGCAGAAAGCAGCCTGGAACGCGACAATCAGCGTCTCTGTCCTCTCTGCTCTAAAGAAGTCCTGGTGTGCTAGAGTCCATATAAATAATGTTATATTGAAACTGGACCTTTTTTCAGGCTCCCCTGTAATCAGAATCCCGAAGAAAACCCACTAATTGATTCCTGGTTAAAATGCGTTGTAATGCACGTTTCTGACATTTGAGTAAAATATTCTGAGCTCTGCTGAGGCAGAGCGCGTCAGGCGTGTTAATGATTTTCCTTTTGTGACTTTAAAGCCTCTTTTATAAAACAATGCCGCCAATTTGCCGCAATGCCGATGCGGCATCAGGGAGCGTTAGGTCGTTTATAAGAGCTCAGACCGTGGCGGTAATGTTGCGCAATCATGTCCGTTTTATAAAAGATTAGGTGATGGCGGAATAAAGGAGGTATGGGGGCGGTCTCTGCACTGTCGCGGACTTCCGTGTATTTTGGACACAACTTGCCTTTTATTGCGATCGAAGCCGCACTCGTTAAGTTTTAATTGTAACAACCAGCTACAGGTGTGTGTCCTCCCAACACATTCTCACTCCCGACTCGTCCTATATTGACGCTTGGTCAGGCACCCTCCGCGTCACATACTTGTCCTGGTGCGAAAACGCAGCGAGCACAACTCATTCGCCATCTCCTTCAGGTAGAACAGGAAGCTGCTCAGAGTTTCACAATAAAACCACCCTCTTCTGACTGTCTTTGAACGCTCGTTGGTGTGTCCTGGTTCTCAGGGCGGAGCTGTAAATTGGGATTCAAACTCGCGCCTCACAGGAGCTTCTGTACAGCTGTTGGAAAAACTTGTTTTTTTTTTGTTTCCAGTCAACAGAGAACAGCCCTCTGGGAACGTTCCTGAAGGGCTTCATCGACGTTCCCACCTGTCACGTTGGTGAGAAAACAAACCGTCTTCCTGAACATAAAAGTGATTTTTATCAGACTAATATCCACATTTGTTTTCAGTAAGATTGAGTTTGGCGTAGTTGTATATTTGAGGTGTGCCACATCAATAAGTGATCATGCATCCTATTGTTCTGCATCTCTAAAGCGGTTCCTTTAGTTAACCTTAAAGGTGTGCTTTACTGTATAAACTTTTTTTTAAATGTTTTTTCTGATTCTAATGGGTCACTGAGTTCTTCATGCAGGCTGAACATGAAAATAGTCTCCTCCACCTATCTCCTGCATTAGCTTCTAATAGAAAATAGAGGGTGAAACTCTAGGATTAGAAAAGCCTGACAGATCTACGTCACACTGTCACTTTAACTCATTCCCTGCCATTGACGACTAAAGTCGTCTTTTCAAATCCAACCACTGGCTGCCAAAGATGACTTTAGTCGTCATTTCGCTTTTTTTACGGGGCGGGCGTCGGAGCGAGCCCCCTCACCGTGAGAACAAACATCACGTGTCTAAAGCGGATCTTCATCCGTGTATGTTACACATCACGTGATCAGAAAGCAGAAAATCATCGGATTACGAGTTTGCTTTGGGGCGCTGCTGTGAATAAAACGATGCGCCGAACCGGAAATGCATCTGGAGCGGCGGTTGGGCACCAGATTGTGAACGAACGGATAACGCTAGAAATACGGCGATTCTTCCTGATGTAAGAAGTGAGTCTACTCTTTATTTTGGTAGTTTTGGCGTTTATATGTTCATAGAGCACAATGTTCTGTGACTCTTCAAAAAACAGGAAAAACGCTCAAAAACGCTGGCAGTCAGGGGCTTTCTGATCAGAAAATGGCTGGCAGTTAATGAGTTAACATTCATGGACTCACCCATCTTGAATCACGACGGGGAAGGCTGTTGTTGGTTTAGCGTCCAGGAAACAGCAGAGAACGTCTCGGCTAGTAGAAGCTAACCGTTAGCATTAGCAACTCCACCACACAGCAGAACTCCTCCAGGCTTGTGTTATTAGTGGAGATGAAACATCAACGTTGCAGAGCAAACAGAGTCAGTGGTAGAGTCGTGTTGCTGTTAGCCAATCAGAGGAGAGATGTCCACATATCAGGAAGTGCGACTCCAGATCCTGTCGTCTGAAGCGCAGCTGTGATGTGGGCAACGTTGAAGTCAGAGAAATGGTGCACCGGTATATTTTTCTCCCCAAGAACAACTTACAAGGCATTCATTCCTACTAGAGACCACTGCAAATGTATTGATTAAATGCGTAAACCACTCCTTTAATGCAGCTTAAACCTAAATATGCACCCGCGCACCTTCATGCAAAAAAATCAAACGGGGAAGGTGAGCAATTGCTTTTATTGGCATTTCATCCCTTATTATGGCAACATTATTCTAAAAAAAAACATGCACCTCAAACTTAATGCAGCTTGAACACTGACATGCACCCTCACTCCTCATACAGCACATGGCCTGAGCTGGTCTGGAGAAGTGTTTAGTGACTTTATTGTGCTCAGATACCATGAAAATGTTATTTGCATAAAAAAACAGGCAGAATTTCAGAGCTTACTGCATCAATACGCTTTGACTCGGGTCACAATGAGACATTATAGCATAATAAAGCAGTGTTTTAATGTCTGTTACCGTGACGATGTAATGTGCCATTGTTTTGCGAGTTTTGTTTATGCTGCCATCTTAAAACTTCTACTCATTTGCTGATTTTTCCACTCCATCTCCTCCGATGCTTCCCTCCAGTGGTGCATAAGGATGGGAAGAACTCCCGGGCGTTCGTGTTCACCATCCACTCCCAGCACCTGTCCTCTCACCCGGTCCAGACTCTGGACGTGGCGGCCGACAGCTTGGAGGATCTCAACGGTTGGCTCAGCAGAATTCGAGAGGCCACGCAGAATGCTGACGCCCAGGTCTGTACCACGCAGCACACACCTGCTAGGGCTTTGTGGTTGCTTTTCACAAACACTTTTTATCACACAAGTAACAGCTGATTATAGTCTCCAGGATAAAGACTTTACTCTTTGATGCATACCTTTGTAAAGATTAGTGGCCCACTGTGTGTGGGAGGAGGTTCGTTAAGCAGCGGTGTGGTTGTCTGATCGCTATGGTAACAGATGCAGGAGGAGAAGCAGATGGAGAGGAGGAAGAAGATCGTTGTGGAGCTCTCAGATCTTGTGGTTTACTGCAGGCCGGTCCCCTTCAACGAAGACAGTGAGGATCAAATTTCTTTGTCTTAAAGTTTCTTCGTGTCGCGGCACATTTAGTGTCCTGGTTCGTCTGCCGTTTGTAGAGATCGGGACGGAGCGCACCTGTTACCGGGACATGTCGTCCTTCCCGGAGACTAAAGCGGAGAAGTTTTACGACTTGCGCTCGAGGGAAGCGCTTCCTGCAGTACAACCGCTGCCAGCTGTCCAGAGTTTACCCCAAACGACAGAGACTGGACTCGTCCAATTACGACCCGCTGCCCATGTGGCTCTGCGGCTCCCAGCTGGTTGCGCTCAATTTCCAAACTCCAGGTCAGCGACTTTGTTTTTCCTCAAAAATACAAAACTTCTTGCTAATTTGCCTCAGACAGAAATAAGTATCATCCATCTGCTGATAAACCCATGCAGCTGAACCAGGCCTTGTTCATGCTCGGAGGCTACGTTCCCCAACCCGACACCATGAGAGACGACCGCTTTGACCCTTTTGATAAGAACACGCTGCTCGTCGAGCCGATTACCATCCAGCTGCAGGTCAGCTTTCACCCCTCAGCCTTTCAGAAGCCAGAGTGATCATAAAGAGGTTCGTCGTTTGAAATCCTGCAAGTTCAAGACGGATGTAGTAGGTGAGACAGCTGCTGTGGCGTGGGCATCGGAGGTCTGCTGGTTCTGTGCTTCGGCTGCACGTTAACCCCCTCTCCCTCTCGACCCTCCCAGCTGATAACGGTCTGAATCCTGTGTGGGTGCAGAAGCAGTTCATCTTCGACATCCACAACCCCACCTTCTCCTTCCTGCGCTTCACCGTCTTCGAGGAGGGCATGTTCAGTGATCCCAACTTCCTGACTCATGCGACGTACCCGGTCCGTCTGCTGCGGACAGGTGAGCCGAGCACAAATCAAACCTCAGGATTTCGTTCCTGTTTGATCTGAATTGTTTGTTTTCTGCTTCCAGGCTACAGGCTACAGTTCCTCTGAAGAACAGCTACAACGAGGAGCTGGAGTTGGCTTCACTCCTGGTCCACGTAGAGATCGTCAACGCAAAGGTGGTGTTTCCTGTTTAGGGCTCACAGCTGGATCACTTCTGGGTTCAGCGTGGAAAACCTTCAATACTGCATATCAAGGTGTATTCCAAACTGACCTCGAATGACCTCTTCATCCACAAAACAGGAAGAGGACGATGAGAACTTGTACACGTCAATCCAACGGCTGCGGGATCGAACCAGCGTGCTGACCACCAAGGTTTCTCTCATGGAGAGGTCCGGGTCTGCAGATGTGGGCTACCAGCAAAGTCTGGAGGAGCTCCGAGCGACTCAGGACCAGCTGAGCGAACTGGTGGAGGCTCGCAACCTCAGGTAACCGAGCACGGCAAACACAATGACCCAGTTAGTCTGGAAATGTTCACCTTTAACTTAACGGGTGTTTAAAAGTAGTGATGTGCCAATGAAGCCTCATGAAGCGCTTCGAAGCATTCTCTAATGTGCCGACACATGATTCGAGGTCTTGAACACATTAGCTGTGGCGCCATCTAGTGGTTCTCGGTCATATTACAACGAAATCAAACGCTTCACACATTGTGTCTGAGGATATCACTGCAGGCAAAAGTGCATCAAATCTGATTTTTCATGAGTTTGAACAGTCTGAACAGCACAGATATTTTTTCTAATCCGACCCAGGTCACTTTCATGTGTGGTATTTATTCTGATACATATCTTATGTTTTTGAAAGCGACTGCAGTCTAAACGGTCATGTCGCATTAAATCCACCTCCTACGTCACTGATCAGCAGAGGGGAGTGTGGTGTGTTGACGTTGAGGAGGAGCACTGACAGAGGGATTCAGAGCTCCGTCTGGACATCCCGTCTAGTTGTGGGTTTAAAAATACATGAGAGTGGAAGGAGCTTCTGGAGCGAAGCGTCTCTCCGGTCTCTGTGAGGAGGGGGGAGGGGGGTCTTCCATGAGAGCGAGGGATTCCCCGTGCCGTGAATGAATACCGGACATTTTCAGTTAATAATAATTCGGGAAGACAGCGGGAATAAGAAGTAGATATAGTTTATGGTTTTTAAAATGGTTTCAACCTGAAAATGTGGATGAACTCCGTCAATAAAATCTTTTCACATCACAAAAACATCAGAAGCGTTCTTCTTGCTTGTTCCAGGAACACTTGCCATGAAGAACTCTCAAATGAACAACTCTCAATAATCCATTCCGACCAAAACACACCAACACCCAGCAACTGTGCCATCGTGCTTTCATGCAGCTTTGATGCACCCCAATTGCAAAGTGTCACGCAGTTCGGAAAGCGTCATGCGTCATGTGTCACGTGACCTGAGAGGTTCGAATCGCGCTCCAGCAGCTCCCAGCTTCGTAACCAAAGACTGTATATATAAGAACACATTGCTTCAGTTTGACACTCGACAGCAAGCTCCAGTCTCTGGAGCGGGGAGTGAAACATGACAGCCATCATAATAAACGTGTTGTCAACCCTGTATTGTGGTTTATGCATATGTTCACATAACATGAAGCTGCTGTTTCAGTCAAGGAAATCATTTTGTTTTCAAAAGTGTGGACTTACACAAATTACATTGGGTGGGGTGTTAGTGATCCACATCTTACACTTATTTTTGGAATGCAAATCAAGATGACAGCTGTTTTTTTCCACAAGCTCAATAAATTGAGACACATGAACCAAACAAAACAACCCACAAATCACCTTGAGGTTCGGCAGCTTTTATTTTGAAAGTGACACAGAAAACGAACCAGTCACGTGATTCAGGCAAAACGAAGCTTCGTTTGTCATCAGTCACGTGGTTTTCGGTGAAATGAAGCAAGCCTCGGAGCGGGGCTTCATGGACACGCCCCCTTCTGGTTCGATACAAGCCTCGAAGCTTCGCTTCATTTTTCCCATCCCATTCCCTACTGCTTGGTGCAACTCCAGAGGGAGAGAGACGGATCAGATTGCACCTGTGAGTGTTTGTTGCCTGTGTGGCATTTTGAGTGCAGCCTTTTGGAGGCCGTTTTTAATCAAATACCTCAAAACCTTTTACCATGTGTCCAGTCCTCCTCCATTTGTTGCAGTCCCACGAGCCGGGTTGTAATATATGGGGGCTCGTCCCGGATCATTTGGACTCATTGGAGGAGGCTGGACCTGGTGTTTTAAAGTTTTGAGTATTGTTTTTGCAGCCTGTGCTGTGGTGGACCTTTTAGCAGTTTTGGTGTGTGGCTTGGAGATGAGCGCCATCTTGTTGTTCTTTGGTGAGCTTTAGGCTCTGGAGACTTGCTGCTACTGGCGCAGGCCTGTCGTGGTCCACCAGCTTGATTGATATTGCAGCCTTGTCTATCGTTTCTTCAGGTTTAGTTTTTTTTTTTGGAAATGGCTGACGTGTTTGTGATGTGTGTGGATGAAGTGAAGTCACCCCACTTTTCGGAGATCGCCCGGGGACTGCAGGAGCAGTAACTGTATGTGGTAAAGAACTGCTAGATGTGATCAATTTGTGTGGATGTGGCTCACTGATCAGTTGAAATTTTGTGATGTGTGTGGATGTAGTGAATTCACCTCACCTTTCGGAGATCGCCCGGGGACTGCAGGAGCAGTAACTGTATGTGGTGAAAAACCACTAGATGTGATCAATTTGTGTGGGTGTGGCTCACTGATCGGGTTCAGCTCATTTTGTTACTCTCTTTTGAATTAGACCTGTCTTAACTATATGGTGAGAGCATGTAGTTCTAACAGCGGTTCTATTTTGTTTTGTGGTGGGTCCGGTAGTCTAGTTTTCGTGGCTTTATTTCTGTTAGGTTTGGGTTCCTGCTCATTCAGGGTAGAGGGAGGTCACCAGATCCTACGGCCCTATGTGGGCTGGTCTAGGTGGTCTCTCTTCTTTTGTTCATTTTGGCCGGCTCATCACCTGTTTGAGTTTTTAGTTATTTTGCGTGTGTGTGTGCTGCATGTTTCTCCCTACCCCTCCCTCTCTGTTTTTACAGGTTTGATGGTGACTAGACCAGAGGGGCTTGTTGTGGTCCTGGTGAGTTCCTAGAGGAACTCTTTTGAAGGTGGAGGTGTTACGCCCCTCTGCTTCATCATTGGTCTGGCTGTGATCAAGCAGCAATTACTGAGTGGCTGCACCTGTGGGTGCAGCATAAAAGACTGCTTGGTGCAACTCCAGAGAGAGAGAGAGACTGATCAGATTGCACCTGTGAGTGTTTGTTGCCTGTGTGGCATTTTGTGTGCAGCCTTTTGGAGGCCGTTTTTAATCAAATACCTCAAAACCTTTTACCATGTGTCCAGTCCTCCTCCTCCATTTGTTGCAGTCCCACGAGTCGGGTTGTAACAACAGTCATCATGTCCAAATCCTCATAATCAGTTGAACGTTTGTTTCCACCGTTTTATATAATTTTTCGTATTTCTTGGTTTTCTACTTTGCCAAGGAAAATACTACTGACATTTACTACTGTTTTCTGTTTATCTTCTATTAAAGTTTTGTGACCCACCAAACTCTTCCCCACATTTACAAAAAATCATTGAATTCATTAGAGATTTCTTTAATATCATAAATGTCTTTATTGTCCTTGACAAAGTAATTTGGTATATTTGATTTAGTTTTATTTCTGTTAGTCACACTATTAATTATTCCCCATGTAGCCTTTGTATTTTCCTTATTCTTTTTCAATAGTTCACCATAATCTTTTTTTCGTTTCCTAATTATTGTTATTAATTTATTTTTATATTTTTTATATCTGTCTTCTGTTACTCTTGTTTGTGATTTTAAAAAAGTCCTATATAGCTGGGGGTTTTTTGCACAGGCATTTCTTATTCCTTTAGTCATCCATGGTTGGTCTACCCTTTTACCAGTAATTTTGATTAATTTACAGTTATTATTAAATGATTTCATCAGTATTTTCATGAAGGATGTATATGCAGTGTTAACATCCCTTACGTAAACTTCCTCCCAATTCTGCATTTCAAGATCTTTAAGTAGTGCTTCCAAGGCTTTAACCGATTTATTTATGTTAGGGATTTTTCCCAACCACCTAACTGTCTGACGCTGAGGAGATAAGGCAGAAAGACAAAATAAGACACATAGAACCGTTTGCAAAGGGTGACAGACCAACTCAGGACAGAGTACAGTCTGCCCAGAGCGGCTGCCAACACAGTTTATTTAAAGTAAGAGATAAGGTAGTGGGTGTNTCCACCTCCTACGTCACTGATCAGCAGAGGGGAGTGTGGTGTGTTGACGTTGAGGAGGAGCACTGACAGAGGGATTCAGAGCTCCGTCTGGACATCCCGTCTAGTTGTGGGTTTAAAAATACATGAGAGTGGAAGGAGCTTCTGGAGCGAAGCGTCTCTCCGGTCTCTGTGAGGAGGGGGGAGGGGGGTCTTCCATGAGAGCGAGGGATTCCCCGTGCCGTGAATGAATACCGGACATTTTCAGTTAATAATAATTCGGGAAGACAGCGGGAATAAGAAGTAGATATAGTTTATGGTTTTTAAAATGGTTTCAACCTGAAAATGTGGATGAACTCCGTCAATAAAATCTTTTCACATCACAAAAACATCAGAAGCGTTCTTCTTGCTTGTTCCAGGAACACTTGCCATGAAGAACTCTCAAATGAACAACTCTCAATAATCCATTCCGACCAAAACACACCAACACCCAGCAACTGTGCCATCGTGCTTTCATGCAGCTTTGATGCACCCCAATTGCAAAGTGTCACGCAGTTCGGAAAGCGTCATGCGTCATGTGTCACGTGACCTGAGAGGTTCGAATCGCGCTCCAGCAGCTCCCAGCTTCGTAACCAAAGACTGTATATATAAGAACACATTGCTTCAGTTTGACACTCGACAGCAAGCTCCAGTCTCTGGAGCGGGGAGTGAAACATGACAGCCATCATAATAAACGTGTTGTCAACCCTGTATTGTGGTTTATGCATATGTTCACATAACATGAAGCTGCTGTTTCAGTCAAGGAAATCATTTTGTTTTCAAAAGTGTGGACTTACACAAATTACATTGGGTGGGGTGTTAGTGATCCACATCTTACACTTATTTTTGGAATGCAAATCAAGATGACAGCTGTTTTTTTCCACAAGCTCAATAAATTGAGACACATGAACCAAACAAAACAACCCACAAATCACCTTGAGGTTCGGCAGCTTTTATTTTGAAAGTGACACAGAAAACGAACCAGTCACGTGATTCAGGCAAAACGAAGCTTCGTTTGTCATCAGTCACGTGGTTTTCGGTGAAATGAAGCAAGCCTCGGAGCGGGGCTTCATGGACACGCCCCCTTCTGGTTCGATACAAGCCTCGAAGCTTCGCTTCATTTTTCCCATCCCATTCCCTACTGCTTGGTGCAACTCCAGAGGGAGAGAGACGGATCAGATTGCACCTGTGAGTGTTTGTTGCCTGTGTGGCATTTTGAGTGCAGCCTTTTGGAGGCCGTTTTTAATCAAATACCTCAAAACCTTTTACCATGTGTCCAGTCCTCCTCCATTTGTTGCAGTCCCACGAGCCGGGTTGTAATATATGGGGGCTCGTCCCGGATCATTTGGACTCATTGGAGGAGGCTGGACCTGGTGTTTTAAAGTTTTGAGTATTGTTTTTGCAGCCTGTGCTGTGGTGGACCTTTTAGCAGTTTTGGTGTGTGGCTTGGAGATGAGCGCCATCTTGTTGTTCTTTGGTGAGCTTTAGGCTCTGGAGACTTGCTGCTACTGGCGCAGGCCTGTCGTGGTCCACCAGCTTGATTGATATTGCAGCCTTGTCTATCGTTTCTTCAGGTTTAGTTTTTTTTTTTGGAAATGGCTGACGTGTTTGTGATGTGTGTGGATGAAGTGAAGTCACCCCACTTTTCGGAGATCGCCCGGGGACTGCAGGAGCAGTAACTGTATGTGGTAAAGAACCGCTAGATGTGATCAATTTGTGTGGATGTGGCTCACTGATCAGTTGAAAATTTGTGATGTGTGTGTGTGTGGATGAAGTGAATTCACCTCACCTTTCGGAGATCGCCCGGGGACTGCAGGAGCAGTAACTATATGTGGTGAAAAACCACTAGATGTGATCAATTTGTGTGGGTGTGGCTCACTGATCGGGTTCAGCTCATTTTGTTACTCTCTTTTGAATTAGACCTGTCTTAACTATATGGTGAGAGCATGTAGTTCTAACAG
Source organism: Aphyosemion australe (assembly GCA_006937985.1). Classification (NCBI taxonomy): domain Eukaryota; kingdom Metazoa; phylum Chordata; class Actinopteri; order Cyprinodontiformes; family Nothobranchiidae; genus Aphyosemion; species Aphyosemion australe. The sequence goes on from SSNS01000037.1 coordinate 75,145, forward strand.
CGGTTCTATTTTGTTTTGTGGTGGGTCCGGTAGTCTAGTTTTCGTGGCTTTATTTCTGTTAGGTTTGGGTTCCTGCTCATTCAGGGTAGAGGGAGGTCACCAGATCCTACGGCCCTATGTTTGCTGGTCTAGGTGGTCTCTCTTCTTTTGTTCATTTTGGCCGGCTCATCACCTGTTTTGAGTTTTTAGTTATTTTGCGTGTGTGTGTGCTGCATGTTTCTCCCTACCCCTCCGTCTCTGTTTTTACAGGTTTGATGGTGACTAGACCAGAGGGGCTTGTTGTGGTCCTGGTGAGTTCCTAGAGGAACTCTTTTGAGGGTGGAGGTGTTACGCCCCTCTGTTACAACCCGACTCGTGGGACTGCAACAAATGGAGGAGGACTGGACACCTGGTAAAAGGTTTTGAGGTATTTGGTTAAAAACGGACTCCAAAAGGCTGCACGCAAAATGCCAACCAGCCACCACTGTGTTGTCCTGCGATTGTGTCCTGTTTGAGAAGTTATTATTAGAAATCTGAGGATCTGTAGGGGTGAACTGCCTTTTATTTTACCACCATTTTCTCCTGTTTTGTTAGTCAGGGAGGTAAGGGTATTTGTGATTTGGTTCATTTGATTTGGAAGGTAAGAATGGTAAATTTCAGTTAGAGGTGTTTTGTTTGTTGTTTTAGGCCTTGGTTCACCCTGAGCTTTTAATCCTCCCTCCCCTTTAGTGAAAAACATTGAGACCTTAGTTACCCATGTACATATTGTAAATAAATAATTGTAAATAGTCTTTTTGGTGTGCTGTGTTGGGATCAGCAGGGAATGACGGACCAACTTTTATGTTGCGGCCTGACCCCTCCTAGACGGGTCGTAACACTGGTTTTTAGAAAAGCAGGTAGTGAGGGGAAAAGTCCCTGTGTAGATGTGATACCATTGACTAAGGTTAGCTTTTATAGTCCTGAGACGTGTGTTTAGAGCTGTTGTGTTTCCCGCCGGTTTTTCCTTTGTTATGTGTTAACTTCTGTTTGTTAATAAATGATGTTATGACTTTAATTTCTGAACATGCGTCCTCATTGTTTCTCCTGGCCACCTAGACGGCCTGGGATGTAACAAGTGGGGGCTCGTCCGGGATATTCTGATCCCAAAGCTGATGGACGCATGTTCATTAGTTTGCTGGGTTTTACTTTAATCTTGTAATTTCTGTTCTAGTCTACCGCTCCATTCCAACCACTTCTCTTTGTGCTTGTGGGTGTGTACGTGTGGGAGGTGACCCTTCGGCTGGAGGGACGAAGATTCGACGCGATGGATCGTCTGCGGGTGAGTGGCCCGCTTGTTGTTGCCTCCTTCGGGACGTGAGGAGATGTGTCCTATGACGGAGACGCGTCACCCTGACGACACCGCCTCCTACCATGTCGTGGACGGGGAAGTGCCCTGCTATGGACTCATAAATGTGGAGGAGGATGGAGGTTCTGGACAGTGGGTTCACCTTCGCCCGGTACTGTGTTGTGATCCCATCTTTCGACAAGGACAAGTGTGTCTTGGACTTCTGGGAACTGTGTTGGTCCGCTTTGCCGTTGGACACCTCCCTCGCTACGTGTCACACCACCCCGGACTTTAAAATGAGCGGTTTGAATTAATTTTGGGACAGTTGATGGTGTGCGAGTCATTTGAACTATGGGAGGAGAGAAAATTAAAGTAGACCTTTAATTTTTTTTAAGGGGGGGAAGTGTTACGGCCCTTAGCCTTAGTTTTGTAATTTTTAACCTTCTCTGTTTTCCTCCCTGTGTGTGTAAGGGAGCAGAGCTGCAGCACCTGACACTGCTCTCCTTGATTGCCCTCATCTCAGCAGAACCAGCTGTCCCTACTTGTAATCAGGCTTGGCTCTGCTATATAAAGCCAGCCTGTCTTCAGATTCAGGGGGGCGGCAGGACAGATAGGAGCTCTGTCCTGTTGTCTCCCCGGCTGTGTTTATTTTCGGTGTCTTCTGGTTTTTTAACAGCTCGTCTCAGAGTTAAAGGGTTTTTAAGCTAAACTGTGTGGTAACCCTTTTGGGTACAGTCTGTAAGACAGGTTTGCTCAGTGCATACTAATAGTATTCACTTAGATGACAATATGAGTAAAGCTGCTTAAAGGGGTCCTGGCACTCACTGGAAAATTAATGTCAGGCTGGTTTTTAGAAAAGCAGGTAGTGAGGGGAAAAGTCCCTGTGTAGATGTGATACCATTGACTAAGGTTAGCTTTTATAGTCCTGAGACGTGTGTTTAGAGCTGTTGTGTTTCCTGCCGGTTTTTCCTTTGTTATGTGTTAACTTCTGTTTGTTAATAAATTATGTTATGACTTTAATTTCTGAACATGCGTCCTCATTGTTTCTCCTGGCCACCTAGACGGCCTGGGATGTAACAATCTCTAATAATTTCCTGATAAATTCTGTTAATCCTCATTTTATGAATTTAGCAGAAAATCACATTGATGGTTCTTTTTTCAAATTATGTCAACAGATTATTGTCACAATAAAAATATGTATAATATGTAAAGGTCAGACAATACCCACTGTTAAATAGATACAAATCTGAAGCCCGCGAGGACATTGTCCTACGTGGATCAAAAATGTCCTGCGTGAGACGCTCTCACGTCTGCCAGTTTGGCAGGCGTGGCTGAAAAGTTTTCGCAAACACTGCTACTACGTTAGGTCACCACCAGGGGGCACTCTGGTAAAACGATGAGATTTTCAGGTTTAGCAGATTCGCGCATGCGTAGTAAGCCCCGGCCGAGCGCTTCCAACGACCCATTCCAGTCTTCAACCGGACGGATGGACTGAAGGACGGATAAACGGGTAGGAGAAACTTTCTTTGGTTTTTAAGACAACAGCTGAAGATTTCACAGCGACAGTTCGAAGGAAATGTGCTCTGCTAAAGGCAGGGCACATTTCAAACAGATGGTCACTTACGGAAAGAAAATGAAAACCAACATTTGCACACGGACTGTTACCATTAGCAAACTGCTACTAAGCTATCGACCAACGGCAAAATTATTGAGGGGGTTGGGAGTTCTTAAAATGTATTTAAAAGCTTTTGGTTGTCGTCAACCTTAAAACAGCGTGCTGAAAAATACAGCTCTCGTTATTTTACATTTGTTTTCTTTATTGAAATGTAAAATGCGTATTTGGAAACGTTACCGCCGGCACAGTTCCGCTTGGTTAACGTTGGAAAGATTGACAGATTCGACTTTTCCGACTCAAAAAACGTTTAATTCAAACGGCGTTTAGACACATGACATATTTTTATGACACATTTTTATGTCATGTTCTTATATATTATCATATTTTTGTGACATTTTTATGTCATATTGTGTTCTACAACCCAATTTTTATCAGAATAAACCATCCTCTGCTGCAGAGGCGTTAGACAGCCAACTGCTCCTATGGACGGATGAACGCAAAGGAAAAACTTTCTTTGGTTTGGAGATTTCACCTATTTAAAAACGTCGACAGTACGAATCAAATGTTCTCAGCTAAAGCTAGGGCACATTTCAAAATGGCCACTTTCGGTTGGAAAACAAAAACCAGCCTCCAGTTCGTAAAAGTTCGCAGTAAAGCCAGCCGCCCGGCCCTCCTTAGTTTTTCACTTGCTCCAACTACAAGCGGTGTTACTGTTCCCTCAATTGCCAGCATTTTTCAAAATAAAAGCGTACCTCCGGTATGTGTTTGATTCACTCTGATGAGCGTCTATCAAAGTAAAAGACTTCCTGTTTTAGACATGGTATTTACTGACATGCTTTTACTCGCTAGCTGGTTTTTATTCCACGCTCAGGTGCTTCATCAGTGAAGAGATCTGGTTCTAAAGCTGTGACGAAGGCCAAAGTGGTCGCGGTCGCTCAGTCAAAGTTGACGCTTGTAAAACCTACACATACGGGTACTTCATGGTTCATGACTTTTAAACCAGCCTGGATGTTCAGCTTTAGTTTTTCAAGGTAATTTATTTCCCACATTTGCCTTTTTTCCCCTGTTTTAGCTTTACCAAGACACCCTATGCCATTTGCTGCCAAGAACATGTTCTATGATGAGCGGTGGCTTGAGAAGCAGGAGAGAGGGTTCACCTGGTGGATCAACTACGTCCTCACCCCAGACGACTTTAAAGTCAACACAGAAGTGGCTAAAGGTAGCACGAGCNGAGTGTTTCATGCAGGCTCAACATGAAACTAGTCTCCTCCACCTATCTCCTGCATTAGCTTCTGATAGAAAATAGACTCTAGGTGAAACTCTAGGATTAGAAAATCCTGACAGATCTATGTCACACTGTCACTTAACATTCATGGAGTCACCCATCTTGACTCACGACGGGGAAGGCTGTTGTTGGTTTAGCGTCCAGGAAACAGCAGAGAACGTCTGGGCTAGTAGAAGCTAACCGTTAGCATTAGCAACTCCACCACACAGCAGAACTCCTCCAGGCTTGTGTTATTAGTGGAGATAAAACATCAACGTTGCAGAGCAAACAGAGTCAGTGGTAGAGTCGTGTTGCTGTTAGCCAATCAGAGGAGAGATGTCCACATATCAGGAAGTAAGACTCCAGATCCTGTCTTCTGAAGCTCAGATCTGACGTGACTCACTTCTAGTTTCTGAAAATGATGCACCGGTGCTTTGTTTCCCCAGAGTAAGACCGACAAGGTGTTCATTCCTACTTTAGACCACTGTAGATGTATTGATTAAACGAGTGTTCCACACCTTTAAATAGGCCGGCAGATCTGTGGCATCTCACAGGTTTGGAAAACACAATTTGAGACGGTAATCAATAATTAATACACACCTTATCTCAATTAATGCACCAACTAAATGCTAAACGGCCTTCATTTGCTCTGACTGTTTTCCGGCTTCACCAGGAGAATAAGGGAGCAGAAAACTCAGGTTAAACTCAAGAAAAAAATAAAGTTAAAACCTGGATGGAAAAGGGAGCTGTGGGCACACGTAGCAAAGAGGAAATGTCCTGCTTGTGCCTTTTGCTGTTGAGGATTTTTAAGAATGGTTTTCAAAAGCTGCTTTTCATAACTGGAAAGGTTTTTCTTTATGGAAAACCGCTGAAACTGACTCTTTTGGCTCAGACCACTATAATCATGAAGGGGTTGAAGGACTGAGGCCTACTCGCTTTAGCCCGTCTATTTTGGGGCGATCATGTAAACTTTGCCCTCAGGTATCCTTGTTCTACCTGGACGAGCACAAACTGGGTCAGAACAACTCTAAGGGCTCTATGTTGATCCACACTACCTTTAGAGAGAGGGCGCCCCCTGGATGTCACCAGTCTCACATGAAAAAAGGGCTAACACTAGCAGAAATGATTTCAAACCTGCAGAATCAGCCTCCATCATCTGACTCTAATCAACAGATGTGGCTCAGCTGGTCCCAGATCTGCCAAAAGCAGCTGTGATCACTGCACGGCTTCATGTCGCCCACCTCCCTCCCACCTGTAGCTATGTCGCCCCCTAATTTCTCCTCATGTATATAATTTTTTATTTATCACACATATGTAGATGCTGTTTCAGTAGATGGAACATGGTAATCCACTAGGATGAATATACTGGAACTTGATGTAGATTTTATTATGAGTTCCCTTTAAATACAACCCTCTCTCCCTACTGAACAGGGACTTCTATGCAAAACTCACGGTATGGGCTTACAGCCATTGTGTATTACAGAGATTTGACTGGAGATGTGTTTTCTCTGTACTTCTGCTTATTGTTCAGCATTATTACTCTGTATTACCAATCCTGTACACGTTTCCAGTTAATAAAACTATTTCATGTACTTCTAAGTGTGTTCACATCTTTTTAAAGACATTTAACCCTCCCGCTGTCCACATCTTTGCAGTACAAAGGGTGCAGAGTGCATTCGGTGTGTGTGTGTGTGGCAAGGCTGTTGGGTGGTTTTTGTTTTTTTTTTATCACAAAGGCTCACACTTTTGGAGAGGTCCAAATGTCCCCCTCTGGGACAGTCGCACGCATGCGACGCCGACGGTCCCCTTGGGGTGGATCCGACCCCTGGAACGTCATCGCATTGACTGGGGACCCCATCATGGTTGTCAGGACGTGGGTGCTGGTTTTTGTTCTTTTATAGTGCTTAGCCCACAGGGTCTATCAGCCAGGGGTCTGGCTGACCCCGCGGAGGTAGCGGGAGGGTTATAACTGGTGCACACATGCTTCATTAATAGCTGTATTGAGCAGTTTAGTCCACTAGATGGCAGCAGAGAACAACCTTTTCTCTGAGCTGTTTCCTGTTATATAATACTTGTATAAATAATTATAACCACACCCGTATGTTACATCACCCACAACCTGTTTTTATTGAGTCTCCATTCATCAACTGAACATTTAAAATTTAAAGTTTTTATTACTGTGATGGTGAAGGACCTGTATTTGACAGCACCTCATAGCTCATCATCAGCGTGTGAATGTGTGTGTGAATGAATGATACACTGTAGTGCAAAGCGCTTTGGAGTCCTCTGACTCTGACAGGCGCTACACAAGTGCGAGTCATTTATCATTAGCGGTCTACAACCCCCAAAAGCGCCTTACAACACAATCACACACTGATGGTGATGAGCTACATTGTAGCCACAGCTGCCCTGGGATAGAAGAGAGGCTGCCGAACACAGGCGCCACCAGTCCCTCCGACCATCACCAGCAGATAAGGGTTAAGTGTCTTGCCCAAGGACACGATGACTGTGACAAACTGGGAGCTTGAACCTGCAACCTTTATTATTTTGACATCCTTCCTGGTCAGGTTGGATGTGACAGCTCCTAACTGGTAATTTACTGACTCCTGACCAGATGTGTTACCACAGAATAGGTGAACACTGGTGTTTTGTTTTCAACAATCATCGTCTGTGTAGATTTGACACTATTGTCACACCAGCCTTACAAACACAAGCTTGTTGACAGAGAAGTAGGTTACATTCCTCTCACAGCCATGTGTCTGCCACACCTACTTCCATTTCACTTGAAACTCTAAATTTATCGGCACTTCTGCAGAGTTAAAGTCAGACGAAACCACCCCGGCCCAGACCAGTCCTGGACCACAGCGTGACCACTGACTGGTCCACGTTCAGGCTGCGGGGCGAACTGGTTCCTCTCAAGAGAAACAACACATTCAGTCCAACTCTGTCTTTTAAATGAGTAGTGGTTTTGTTTATGGATGACTTTTTGAGATGTTTTTACTCACTTTTCTGAAATTGGCTCAGTTTGATTTTGAGAAAAAAGTTTATTTGATGAGAAGTGTTGATACCTGATCAGGATGGAATTTAAGTGTTTATGTTGTTGTGGAACTTTTGATTTGGTTTAATTTTCAGTAGGAATATTTAAAACAGTAGATCAAGCGTGTGTGCTGATGTGTTGATGTCAAATGTGAGCCAGTGATGTGAAAATTGGGTGAATCATGCAAAAGGATTCCAAAAGATAGAATAACATTGTTTGTTCCAGAATCTTCTAAATGTTATTCAAATAAATAAATCAGTATTAATTTGGAAACCTGGAAAAAGATATTTATCTATTTATCGATATTATTATTATTATTATTATTATTATTATTATGATTGTCATTTTGACCAAGGTTTACTTTGCAGAAACAAGGATGACCTATTGAGGTACAGGAACCCAATTCTTGACTTGACTTTAGAAAGTAATGTGTTAACGTGAATGTTAAATCAAAGTGTTACCCATACGACTGAGATGTCCCTTATACACTCCAAGTGCTCCAAGTGCTCCAAGTGCTAATGCATAATGGATGTGTACTTTGGGGGAATTAATAAAAATAATAAAAAAAATATAATGCTAAATGATTTTATAGCATTCGTGCTCCTTTGTCATTTTTTGTGCCATTGACTCCCATGCAAATACATTTTTTCCCAATAAGCCTAAATATTAGCATTTTTTTATTATTCTGTCTGAGTTCCCAGACAAGTCACACCTTCAATGTTTAGTTTTAAACAGATTTGAATTTAATTGTGCCGCAGGATAACAGAATTTAATTTGAAGTTGTTAACATAAACGATCAAAGGAGGCCCTGTCTTGTCAGGAGGTGTGGGTGTTTGAGACGTGGTGGTTTCCGAGGCTGGGTCGGTGTTGTCTCCAAGCTTTTGGTTGTAGACTTGTCTCTGTTTTTAGAAAGTTTGCCGTCAGGGAAAACACAGCCCCCCCCCGCTCTCTCTCCAAAAGCCACAGACATGGAGCAGCAGCAGATGATCTTCCTGTCTGAGTAAACAGTGATTCAGATGGGTGAGGAGTGGGAGGCTGAGGTCTGCTTCACAGCCTCTCCCAGACCCTCCACAACAGGAAATGGTCTTAGGGCCCACACTGGTGCTGCATCATATCATTATTTCCCTGAGCTTTTACCCTTTGGTCTGACTGGTGGTGAAGTCGATGCACGCATGTGAAAAGTTGGGATGTGTAGTTCTGGAAAACACATCGCTGCAGTGTTTTGGTCCAAAGCTGCAGTGAATTAGGTGATTTTTCCCTTCTCATCCATGTCTTATGTAACTTTTCATTCACAAGCCAGGACAAGTGGGATCGGTGGGCACGAAGAACGTTTGTAATTAGGTTTGTGTGACTCAACATTTGGTACAGAGATGCTATTTAAACACTCTACCACACAACCAAAGCTGCTTTCCAAAGCAGTAATCTCCCATCTCAGGTTCAGAAGGACATCCTGTAGTTTCTCTGCAGAACTCAATTACAAAAATAATCAGCCAATAATTTATCCTACCGCCAACAAGGGAGTTGAATCCTGTTATTTTTGCTCCGGGGTGTTATATGCTGACAGGTTTATTGCCTCATTTTCTGATTAAATCCTTTGATTTAAGAGGATCCCACAGTCAAACTGAGATTTCTGCACTTGCAAAACAAACAGATGTCCTCAAATAAAATCGTAAGGTCAGATTTGTTTACTTTAGGGTAGGGGGGTATTTAGTTTTTATATCCCTTTACTGGAATAAGCAACAGCATCTTGCAGCATCTGTGGGATGCAGAAACAGCCCTGTGGCGTGTCCAGTTTGATACCTGATGTCCTTTAGGGGTCACGCAGGGTCGTGTTGTGTCTGTGCTGCGGTATAATCGCTCCAGACTGAGCATCCACTCAGTGTAAACACAGACAGAGTGGGTGAACCACAGTAGATGTTTTTGCTCCAGCCGTACGCAGGTGAAATGTCAGCTCTGCTCAGCTCATTGCCACGGCAGCTTTTCACACTTTCAAAACAAGTCGCTGCAGCAATTTCAGTGGTCACTTTAGGGTTTTTATGACAAGAATGGCTCCTCTAAGGCTGCAGTAAAACGGGGATAAATATAGAAAGAGCTCGTAGGCTGCAAACAAGCAGAGAAGCTGTGGTGAGAGGAAAGGATCATTTGGCTGAATAAACGAGGCCTGTCCCTGTTGTTTTCTTTGGTTAGAATTCGTTAAAGGGAACGCCGTGATTCCGTCAGCAGGACAAAGAGATTGTTTTCAGGCGGGAGCCGCAGAGCTGCAGTCACCTCTGCTGCCAGGATGGTTAGCGGTTGCACGGCTGTGTCCTGTCTGACCTGCGTGAGGTGCAGATATTATGATCCAAACCCTAACTGTATGGAGTTAGAGGTCTGAGGGGAGGATTTATAGGGTTGTTTATATGCTCTATTTGAGTCCACCACAGCAGACTGTTGCTTCCTCTGCTTTTGGGATAAACGGTGGAGAGGTGCGTAAGAGGAAAACATGGGTGCAGCTCACACACTCACACACTCACACGGACAAGACAGGGAAGCAGGCGTACACAAGCTTTAGACAAACACTATCCAGTAAAAACCAGTACAGAAGCCCTCAGAACCAGTGGTGTGGTGGTCAGTGTGGTTCAGGAAACTGCAGCTCAGACTCACCATGGATGTCAGAGGCATGCGTCTTCTAACAAAATCAAACCTCGTCATTAAGATTCGTGCATCTGAGGACCTTCAGGTCACACTGATGTTGGGTTTTGTAAACATAACAGACTTTAATGTGTAAAAGAGAAACGTTCGTTTAGCCATTGAGATGTTTTTGTGTGTAATTCACAAAGACCACAGACAGGTTTGTAATGAATGCTACAGAACTTATCTACTACATTAAAGTCTAGACTGAGAAGTTGCACCCAGTTTAAAATGACTCAGTTTAAAAAATGATCACCACCCTAAGAATACATGTCAGCATTAAACCTGGACGTATTGGGAGCTATGTTTAAACAAGGATGGCCGTACCTGCTGCAGGTGCTGTTTACACCCCAGAGTAAAACCTCTAGTCCTCAAAATGTTGCTTTTAGCAGACTTCAGGGACTGTGTCTGAGTTTATTCTGCTCTCTCTCTGGACTCGTATTCTAACTCATCTCGAAATAAAAACAAATGTCTGTTTTAAGCTTTAAGCACAAGAAAATGTAAAGCAACATGTTCCTTGTTGTTGTTGAATAAAGACAGCTTGGGTGGTCAACAGCAGCATGCCAAAAAGTCAGAGCAATGTGTGACCTACTTTTTATGTAAATTAGAAAGTTGAAAAAGGCGAGAGAAAAACTTCTGATGTGAGAAATCCTTCCTTAACGCGTCATAAGCGGGAGCCACGCCTCCTCAACCCTGCATGTCTCCAGTAGGGATGTGAATCTCCACCACTGAGGCCGATTCGATACGTATCTCGATACGCTACCAGCGATACGATACATTAACGATAGGGTGAAACCCTCTGATGATACGATTCTATACAATTCATCCCTGCTGACGATTCTTTAATGATTTGAAAACGATTTTCAATTCGATTCATTTCATGATGCGATTTGAAACGATTCAACACATTAAAAAGATCTTCCAGCCCACATCTGATTTTTAAATATCAAAATTATTTTCCCTCTCCTCTGTGAAGGATGTATTTGATCCTCTATTGTTTTTAAATTAATTCGACATTAAAAGACAATGCACTTCATCAGTGATATTTTACATATTAAACATTTTTATTGCTACAATACTTGAAATACGGGGTTGAAATTAGGTTTAGACAGAAAAATAAACCAACAGAATCAGAAAATGATTAGAGTTCATCATATAATTATTAGGAATTATTATGAAACACAGTAAAAATATGAAAACACTTCTAAATATTGTAATGATCCATATGTGGCTATATTAAAAGCTGTTGTAGCCTAATGTTCCTTTAAGAGAAAAGTCCAAGCTGAGATGTAAGTTCATCTCAGCTGTTTATTAGACTTCTCTGAACCAAAGTGTCATTCTGTCTGGTGTTTAGTTCTGCACAAATGTTACAATAATAAGGAATTATGTCACATGACCTCACACAAAGCTTTAGTTGCACAGATCAACAAGAATGCTCTGAAGAATACGCTGCTGAGTTTTATTTTGACAAGACAGGAAGCACGTACGTCAGTTAATATTGTCCCACGATGGTTTTTCTAACTGCGGCTGTGCACCACCTGGCCTCCGCTAAAATGATGGTGCGTTCAATGCGCCTCAAAAAAACGAGGACATAGCAGGTAAACAATGAAGTAATCGATGTAACCATGGTTAACCGATGAGGGACACACTTGGGAAGATACATTACGATACAGCCGTCAGTTATAACCGATGTGCACTGAAGCTACTGGTGCAGTCGCATCGCTAACGTTTTGAACGAACCACCGATTTCCTTCTGGGGAAACCAACCAATCAGCAAGCAGCTCATTATCATATTCACGTCCTGGCCGAGTGGGAGGGGCTAACAGCTCTTTCACAGCAAGGCTGGTTTAGGGGGTTTAGAATGGCCTGTCTCAGGGCTCCTGGGACAGATGAAAGCCTAAAGAACATTTCTGATGCTTTTTAGAGGCTCAAAGCTGTTTTAGATTGTTGATTAACTGCATTCTAGCTCCTCTTTAAAGGCAAGAAAACTATATTTATGAGTTTTAATGACATGTTGAACAAAAGAATTAATGTGTATTTTATAAAGTAATAAACTCTCACCGTCGAAAGGACTAACCATAATTATTATTAGTGGTGTCATAAATCTCTTTTAATTTAAAAAAATACGCCTAGGGTTAAAAAAGGATAAATATTTCAAATCATCACTGTGTTTGCTCAAAAAGAAGTCTCAGAAAGTGCTGATGAAGGATCTCAGTCATCCAGGTCATGGTAATCCAAACGGGTTTGAATGAAGGCAACTGGACTTCTTTGGTTTCTTGAAAGAAAAGCCGTCTCAGAAACACTTGTTTCTTTGTGCCCTTTGAATAAAACAAGACGTAAGCTGTTTTTCAGACATCCACGCGTTCGTCCAGCTGTAACATTAACATCTGAAGATTCCATAATGACGCACAAAGTGGAAACACCAGTTTGTTTTGTCAAAGGCAGGGCACTTGGATAGCTGGGAGGATGAATCTCTTACTTTGGGTATTTTTTAACAGAACGGAGTCCACAAAGTGCTAAAAAAGAACCGTACACATGAACTATTATGTAGGGAATATTACTAATGAGGAAACGTAAGATAAAAGCCTTTCTGAGCTCCCAAAGGCAGACCTCTGACCTACCTTTCTATATGTCTGGCTGAATTATATAATTGTGTGTTTTACAGTAACGTGAGACGTGACGAGTGAAAATGACACGCCCACATAGTTCCAGACTTCTGTGGAAGTTGTTACCACAGCTGCTATTACTCACATCCTCAAACAGGAAAACAGGATTATTGCAAATAGCACTGCATTAATGTGCAAAGACTCATGGTAGCAAACGTTATAAGACACGTCTTGTTCTTTTGCAGGAGAAATAATTTGCATATTCTCTCTTGTAAAATGCTCCTTGGTCATCTCTCATTTGTATCTGTTGACGATTTCATCCTTGTGAATGTACAGAGAAACATTTCTGCCTCGTTCTTGGAATTAGCTCTAAAACCTGATCTTAAACCACGTGGTTCTGATGTGCTGACTGAGCTGCTGCCTGCCTCAACAGGAAACTCTGATAAAGATCTTTAACCTTTCCAAGCCAAATTAAGAAATGGAAAACCATTGCTTTTCAAAGGATTGTGTATTCAGGAGTTTTGTGTGTATATATATAACTGATTGAGAAGATTTTAGGGGTTAATGACATACATCAACGGTGCTTTCATGTTGACGTAAGTGAAGGTGCTGAAGGTTTAGGGCATCTTTTAAAAATCTATTCAGTCCTACTTCAACTTTTTAATGTGACGGTTAATCAGACATTTCTAAATATGTCTCATTTAATACCCTAAAAGTTGTAGTCGATGTGTTTTGGGGATAATTTACTGTAACAAAATGTGTAGCTCTAAAATCGGCCATTTCCCCTGAAATATTCAACATAAACACCCAACAACCCTAAATGTGGAAAACTCTGGTGTCTTTAATCTTAGTTAAGAGATTTATGTGCATTAAACATTCTAAATTATGCAATCTTTACATTTCCTTCTAGAAACATTCCCAAGGAACCCGTGACTGAATTTAGTAACGTCCTCAAAACCTGCGGTCATGAGGTTCAAGCTCGTGATGTCACTTATCAGTCACACCAGCTGCTGCCAGGAGCCATGACAGCGCAGGCTGGGAGCAGCTATCAGGAGCTGCAGCTGTCAATCGTCTCCATTCATGTCACATCAGTTTGAGCTGAACATGAACTACGTCAAGTTACCACAGGACCACAGAGTTAGCAGAAGGATCATTTATTGACTTATGCAACCATCCTCTGAACGTGTTCCATTTGCTCTCTTTGGCTGTAACAAAGCAATAAATATGATGGATATAAAAATCATACCAGCATTTAATGCTGTTAAACATACATAACAAAAAAAAAAACAACAACAAAAAACATGGCAGTGAAATGAGCTGCCAGGTAGAAAATTAAGGCAAGGTGGTCTTCTGCTTGCAGGTTGAGTATATGCTTTTCTTTAGCCGATCAGATGACCTGCAAAAGAATAAATAAATGCGTTAACTCTAATGATGGTGAGGGATTTAACAACAAACTCCATCAGGTGAGTTTAGTACCTTTGTTAGAGAGATGTCTGGATGTTATTCAGGATGTCGCCATAGACAAAGTTGAACAGCTGCTCCTTTGACATGGTTCCATCTAGCTGCGCTGTAACAGCACCCCAATATTTATAAATCGATGCTTTCATCGGACGTCAACACAAAACCTTCAGCGTGCCCAACTTACCAACATCAACTTCCGATTCCTCCATGATGTTCTTGTGTTTCAGGTACATGGGCCAGACGTGGCCATCGAACAGGCCAGGGGGGTCAGGCACCACGTAGTTCCTAGAGCTGCAGAAACAAACATTACAAATAAATAACAGTTACATAAACAAACAAGGCACATCACACGATAAACAGGTAGTTAATCTGAGCGTTCACCTCCTCCTCTTTTTGCATTCTTCGTATGGGATGGAAATAAAGTAGCGTTGGTTTAGCACGTCAATCAAAGGCCTGTAATAATAAAAAAAGATTACTTATTTCTGCCCAAAACAAGACCAGAACCCTTTCTACTGTAATTTTAACCGAGCTCCTACCCATAGGTGTAAAGCAGGAAGCCCTCCACAATAAGGACGTGAATCTCTTCCTCCTTCTTGTGGTCGGACTTGGGCATGATCTCATTATCCAGGGTGTTATTGACGCCATGAGACTTCTCAAACTTCACCGGGTTCTCCAGCCATCCGTGGATGGTACTCATCATGGCGTCCATGTCCAAAGCAGTGATGACTATAGAGAAATAGCAGGAAGGACGGAAGGAAAAGGGGGGAAAATAAAAGGACGTATAGGAAATTGCAAGGAGCAAATGAGAACCACGGTTATAGTTTAACTTTTATTGCATGCAGATTACAAATGAGACAGTTTCACATTTAGTTCAAACACACACACACACACACTCGCACCCTTTCATAAAACCCAGGCTTACCATCGTACTGCTTAAAGCCATCTTCACCAACTTCAATCTGATCTTGGGGCTGAAACATACATCGATAAGATGTACCCAGGTACATTCCACTAGGACTAAACTCTGCTTTATGGAAGGCTCTAATAGTGTTATTACACACTACAGCCTATTAACACAAGTGGCCACGTGTTTACACACCACCGACTTGTGACACTCTGAGCCTATTCTGGATGATCACAATTTAAAGCAAGAGTGTATGCTGATGCTCACCTTGAAGAAGTCATCCTGATGCACCACGCAGCAGTTGGGTAAGGTCTTGATGAGTCTGTTGGTGAGGGTGGTCTTCCCTCCGTTGGTGACTCTGCAACAAAAGCAAAATATCATTAATGTTGGCAAGCAAAGAATTTGACCAAATACGGGACATTTTTAATAACAGGCGTGTTTTGAGGCCAAAAGCATAAGTTCTTATGCCAGATCTTTTAATTTCCGCTTCACATAAAAAGGGTGGGTCCACTGGCAGGTCTTCGAGCTTATTCCCCTCTCACAACCATTAGCTTAGCTTTAGTTTACATGTATAAACTGATAACAACCCTAACTATGGATAAGTATATATATTTTTTATAAAGGAGCACTGTAAACACCCACAAAGGCAGCAACAGTTAAGCGGATGCTATTCCCACGTGTACCAGGGCCTCGAGCAGCTCGGTTAGCCTGCTAGCTTAGGTTAGCTTCCAGTCATTCAGAGATGCAGCTTACCCGCCAATGCCGATGATGTACTTCATGGTTTCCGTTGGTCAAAGCTCGTAGAAAACGTCAATAAAACCGGGTCGAGACAACGATGATCTGACGGGAAGAAAGCTTAAAAGAGAAAGGTTGCTGCAGGGAACGTCAACTACTTAATTCCTCCATTGTACTTGAGTTGAGAGTTGGGGTAAGAGCAAAGACGTGCTGTCACTCGGACGCGGTCTTCCACCGAGAGAGATCCGCTCTGTGCTGTCGCTTCTACACATACTGGAGACGGGGCCGTGATTGGCTATTTAAACACCTCCGGCTGCACGGACAGCCAATCAGGAGCGAGGGTCACCGCAGGCCCACAAACTCTGGCCCAAGCTCCTCCCCCCACGCCTCCATGTGATTTTTAAATAAAATAAATATACGAGGTTGTGTTTTTTCAGACAGTTAAAATGTTATTGGTCTGATTCAAAGAGTACAAAACACACATAAAAATATAAATGAAAGTAAAAAATGTAACTTTACCACTGGAAACAACTGCATTAGCTTCACATTGAGAGGCACAGGAGGGAGGAAAAAGTAAAAATAAAACCTAAACATCTGGAATTCTCAATTCTCTATCAGACTTGCATGATGAAAATTCTTCATCCTTTATCAATTAAAGTCACTATTTGCACTATTTCTAATATGTGTTTATTTTACCAAAGTGCAAATGTCAACAGAATCCTTTTGCCAAGAATATGTTGGGCCAAATGTTTTTTTCCAAAATGAGTAAATTTTTGGACAATATCAAAAAATAAGGACATGATTTAATTTTTGACTTCTTCCAGGATGCAACAACTGATAGCATCATGTCCCATTCCATTTTAATTGTGGTTGTTGTAATTTAGGGGAGTCAGAGTAGGTGTACAGTATTAACAGCTTCCAATGATTTTATCTAATTTTCCCTACATGCAAGTATCGAGGCTATATTTTAAAACACCTTACAAATTTAGTATTCTTGAAAATGTTCCTTACTCTTCAGTGGGCCTAATAAGAGATCAGTAGCAATAGTGGAGAAATACAAACGTGCAACTGCATGTGCACGCCAAGAAAATGCATTTTTGATGCATCACATGCGTTAACCAGGGATAAATAAGTTAGGTCTTCATACTATTTTCTATTTCCTCAACTGAGCTTCAGCCGCAAGTCATATGAACTCTTTCCATCAAATCTATGTCTTTTCTTTTAACCACCATGATATAATGAATATCATCACCTTTACAACGTGACTGGACGTTTCTTTATGTTAACTACTGCACCTAATTGTGTGTTTCATGCAAATACTAAATAATACAAAAGTTGCTTTCTTTCCAGGGAATTCATGTGCGCATTTGAGCTTCCAGTGTGGTGATTTGTTGGTTTCTGGTTGTAAGTGTTGTCTGATCAGTCTTTGATTTTGATTTGACGTTGTACTTTCCTTCTGGGGACCTCACATGTATCAGATTGGGTGGGTCTTTGCACATCGAAACAGTTTCAGTCCACATTACTGCAAAAGTGTAATCCAGATTACCCATTTACTCAAGCGTCATTTTGAAAATGCATGACATTTTTAAATTTGAATTTCAAAATAAAATTTCTTTTCATTAAAAACATAAAATTTAGAACTATATGGGCGATATGGCTTAAAATCAATATCACAGTATATTGAGGAGTTCACCTTGATAACGATAAATGGAGGATAACTACGTACATGTATGCGCAAAAACAAAAGTTGTCCACCAGATGGGGCTGTCACGTGTATTATCACATTGTCGTGTGACTCGAGGTGGTACAGCTTCTTAAAGGGACATGAACATCGCCAACCTTCACACATCTTTTCATTTTTTTATTACTGAATTTACTGACATGGGAAAAATGATATCGATTAGAGTCAGAAATTTCGATAATGATACATTTTCTATTTATTGCCCAGCCCTACAATAGAATATTGTAGTACCCATTATTGCAGTTTACTTTATTATTTTTATAATAAACTACTTGACTGTTGTTTTCATGATGTGAACATTGCAACTACGTGTTTCTTTAATAAAGTAGCTCTCCAGAGTATTTCTTTTACCTGATGGCACCATCTAGTGGCTGACAAGCGTATCGCACCAATAGTCGGGTCGACTCGATAATTTAAGATGGCGACTGCACGTTTCTTGTTTATGAATGTGCTTCTGTAGCCGACAAACAGAGCTAAAACACGTTGTTTTACAAGTATTATTCTCATGTCATGTTGTGTTTTCATATATTTATATTTTAAAGACTTTCTTGTCCGTGAACAATATTTTGGTTCAGAAACATGTAAAACAACACGTTCATTTGTACATCACTAAACTTATCTAATCAGTGAAGACAGGATCTCCTTCAGAGGCCTAAACAGATTAACTGTGGCGCAGCTTTTTTTAAGTTTATTGATTTCCCGCTAACAGTTTTTCAACCACTTTTTTTTTCCAAAGAGAAAGCTGGACTCCCTGTAGGGTCACGGGACACCAAGTGGACAGTCATGGGGTTATCTTCAGAAATTAAATATTTACACCGGCTGTGCGTGAATAATAGAAGCACTTTGAGTGCTGAGAAAAGCACTATATAAATCAAATCTATTATTATTATTATTATTATTATTAAAGGACCTATAAAATAAAAAAAATCTATTCGGTGTAGAAGGATAGAGGTTGTTGGGATGTTATTGGGCCATTGTAATCTGTTTTCAACCAGCAGCTCGTGGGTTTAAAAGGTAAACGTTTGGGAGCTTCTGCTCTGCTTTAGTTTATGAAACCTGCTGTTTGTCTTGCATTTCTCTGTTTTGTTTCCTAACCATCTCCATGACACAGTTTCCTGAGGTTACACCAAAATATAGGCTCCGTTGGGGTTTATACACTCTCAACAACCTCAACTATGAAGAGGAAGTGGCCAAGTTTGGGATTCAGCTCGTAGTGTTTCTATTCATAGTTTGACTCAGTTGCATTCTGAGTGTTTTGTAAACCATTTAAAAAGTGAAACCTTCTCAAATATTCTGAAGCAATGAACTGACGACACTTTGAATGTGTTGCAAAAACAAAACAACTTTCTAGTTGAGCAATGGCTGCAGGTAAAATATGCTGATGGTGTCAGATTTTAGACGGACCAAATAAATGCTAAATACAAGTTTTTGTTTTCTTTTTTTAAAGGTGTCCTAGAATGCAATTAATCAACAATCTAAAACAGCTTTGAGCCTCCAAAAAGCATAAGAAACTTTTTTTGGGCTTTCATCTGTCCCAGGAGCCCTGATACAGGCCATTCTAAACCCCCTTACTCAGGCCTTCAGTGAAAAGAGCTGTTGACCCCTCCCACTCGGCCAGGACATGCTGATTGATTGGTTTCCCCAGAAGGCCTCAGACACATGCAGGTTTGAGGAGGCGTGGCTCCCCATTATGACGTGTTAAGGAAGGCTTTCTCAGAACAGGAGGTTTTCTCTCACCTTTGTCAACTTTCTAATTTACATAAAAAGTAGGTCACACACAGCTTTGACTTATTGGCATGCTGCTGTTGACCACCCAAGCTGTCTTATTCAACAACAACAAGGAAAATGTTGGTTTACATGCTAGGTCCCCTTTAATAAAATTCAACAGTTCATTTTGGCAACTCACATGGCAGAGAGGAACACTCAGATCATTTGATGAAGTGAAACTGGCATTGAAAACTGCTAGTGACCTGACCATGGCAAATATGTAAAATGTCAATTTGCAAGGAGATGTTTCATATCAATGTAATGGACTAAACAGCACAATCTCTTGATTTATAATGGAAAGTAAAAAGTATAAAGTAACATTTCAAATATGACCACACGGCCGTCTGCTGCAGGCTCTGATGAGTCTCAGTAAAATGAATGAATGAACACAGTATTGCTGTTTGGCGAAGAACCAATGACACATCTGTTAAACCTGTAAGATCAAATAGAATCACTCAAAAGTGCTTTAAAAACATTCAGCTTTATTCACATATGTGATGTCAAAAGACCATACGCATGCAAAATTACACTTTTTATTTCCCATTAATTTAAAAATAGCAGCAATTAGAACATTTGTGTTTATTGCCACATTCACATTGCTGGCAGTAAATAAATGTATGCTCATGGGCAAAAGGTTACTGAAGACGTAGAATACATGCAGAAAATTGAAAAAAAAGTGGATTTATTAAATAAATCAGCGGATCCTGTCAAACATGGAAGAAAAATGTGATTTTTTATCCACCTTCATGCTTCAAAGAGGACACAAAAGAGTGTACTGTTAATAAATATCCATAAAAATAATTTTACTCACACAAATAGCATTTCACGGTCCTGAGGAAGTAAAAGCTTAGTGTGCTTTCTCTTTCTAGAATTTCAGTCATTGTGACGCCACCATAGTCTTCTGGTTAAAGTGCTTTTACGTGATGGTTGGTTGACCTTTCACATGACGCCGCCGTACTCTGAATGCATCAGTCTGATCGGTTTGGAATGCTGTAAAGCTGCTGTTCATTTGATGCAGGAGCACTGTAGATATTGCAGAATATGTGAACATCATATTTATGCGTGACTGGTTTCCTTTAAAAACTAATAATTGGAGAATTCACTGTCCAGTCTTGCTGTGTGATGCATATGAGTGTGAAACAATGGGTGTTTAGACAGATCCGACTCTGATAAGAAATGGATTTAGGTTTGTGTAGCTGTAATATGAGCTGGACATTTTTATCCTTTCAGTTCTGACTAAAACGACCTAAAAGCCTGACTGCCATCTGCTGGCTGATATTTGACCTCACTCTGTTACGCCTTCATATCAGAGGTTTGTTTCAAGTTATACCAGATATCTTTTATTAAGATGAGATGGAAAAGCTTCTAAAATGAATACCTACATTCAAGAGGTAAGAATCACACGAGTCAGTAAAAATCAACAGCTGGAAAAATGATCTGAGGTTAGTTAAACAGGATTTCATCCCTTTGGTTTGCATGGAGAGGGATTGTTGTTTTGTTCCGGCTTCAATTCAATTCAGTTTATTTCTATAGCGCCAAATCACTACAAGAGTCGTCTCAAGGCACTTCACAAAGTAAACATTCCAATATAGTTCATTAGGCCAATCAGTCAAAAGTTTCTTATATAAGCAACCCAGCAGATTGCATCGAGTCACTGACTAGCTTCAGTGTCTTTACAGCAATCCCCATATTAAGCAAGCATGTAGCGACAGTGGAGAGGAAAACTCCCTTTTAACAGGAAGAACCCTCCAGAGGATCCTGGCTCAGAATGAGCAGCCATCCGTCACGACTCACTGGGGATTGAGAAGACAGAGCAGGCACACGCATGCACGCACACACACAGTAGTGTTTCTATGGCTACATTGTGATTTCTTAGTAGATATTCTGTTTAGTAAGAGATAAACTTTATTGTCTTTATCTGAGTGAATCTATAATTAATTCAACTTCCAGGTTCTATCACAATATAACCATACCAGTACTGATGAGCTAACAGCTCTAATCCTAAAGCTCTCATAGAGGTTTGTGCTGTTTTATAAACTTTTATCTCACTGTCAGTTTTGCATCATGGTTATTCAGGCAGAAATGTAATGAAATTACAACACAAAGAGTCAGATGAAATCCAGGTGGCTCATCACAGTTAACCTCTGCTGCAAATAATAAAAAGACATGTTAATGACAGTGTAATGCTGCATTTACAGCTGGGTTAAAGAGTTAAAAACATTTCTCCCATTTACTGCTATGAAGTTTAGGGTTCAATGTTGCTTTGAAGTGGCAGTATTACACTTTGGAGCTGGGTTGTCTATCACCTGTTGCTAGCATGTTAACCTGGTCTGATGTAATTTCTATTCATCCAAACTGAGGCCCTACAAAGCTAGCTGCGTGATTGTTTTTTTTTTTTTGATACTCTTGTTTTTATTCATTAGATATTTTATCATGTTGCTTTTATTTTATCTTAGTATTGTTGCATTGCTATTTATCGTTGTTTGTCCTGCCTTTACGGAGCATTCATGCTCCTTTGTGCAGCACTTTGGTCAGCTGTTATGCTGTTTTTAAATGTGCTATACAAATAAATATGGTATGGTAAAAATATAAAAATGTTGAAAATCTTTTCACAGAAGGCTATTTAAAAATATCCAGTATTGACAAACATGTATTTAACTTGGAAAAACCACTAGAAGAAGAAGAATGTTTTATAACAAATTGGTTAATTCTCCTAACTAAATTCTTAAGTGTAAATTTGACTCATAAAAACAATGTTTTCATAATTTTCTCTAGGATTTAGAACTACATAATACATAAATTCAATACCACACTACTGACAGAGTCTTTCAAAATGATTGACATATAAATCTTGTACATATTTGTATGGAAGCCAATTCCTGCCACTCAGATGACAAAAAATATTATCTCATAATTATGACTTAGCTATCTCATTATAATGAGATCCTATCTCATAATTATGACCGTATCTCATAATTATGAGATAGCTAATTATCTCATAATAATGAGATACTAAGTCATAATTATGAGATACTATCTCATAGTATCTCATAATTATGACTCATTATTATGAGATAGCTAATTATTTCACAATAATGAGATAGCTAAGTCATAATTATGAGATACTATCTCATAATTATGAGAAACTAAGTCATTATTATGAGCTAATCATTTTTTTTCTCTGAGTGGCAGGAATGGGCTTTCATACTTTTGTTATTCTAGACGGTCTATTCATATAAATGTTGTATTTTTTTGTATACTTCATTCGTTCTAGTGGTCTGTTGTTGTGTACTTGGTCTTTGTTTAATAAAGTTATTGAAAACTATTTTTATGAGAACGTAAGTTGAAAAACTCATACATGTCAATGGAAAAACCCTGCTCCAGTCCAGTAGGTGGCGCTAACGCGCCTTACGTCGTTTTCCAACCGCCATAAAACGAAGAAGAAGAAGAGGAACCGAAGAAAACTTGTGCGATAAAAATGGACACTGAGCAGCAGGTAAAAGTAACAAACACCCGCTCTCGACTCGAAAGCAGGTGGTACCTCTTCCTAATCGAGACAACCTGCACGTGCAGCCTTTACGTTGTCCTCGGTGATTCTGCAGACAAAAAACACTCAATTAGCTTTATTGATAAATGATTAAGCATCATCTTTTGTTTGCTAATGCTAAACATGGTAAAGGGGATTGTATAAATATGAAATTTTACCGCAAACCACCAAACAGCTGGAACAAACAAGCAGCACGTCGCACGCTAAAAACTGTCCAACACTAAACTTTGCAGATTAACCTGTTTTCATTTACAACCTTTGGTAAAAGTTTTCTCCTTTAGCATAAAGCAGCTTTGCTCTGCAGACATGATTTCGTCCAGAAGATGGCCCTTTGCGTGAGCTGTAACTAAATGTTTATCACGAGTTTGACTGTTTCTCTGTTGTCCAGGGTCATATAACCGTCCGGAAGGGACTGTCTTTTCCTCCTGTGGAGGCATGCACCAGCTGCTGCCCACCAGGCCTCTACCACTGTCCTTTTTGTTCACCAGCCTTTTTCAAACCCGCAACACGCGCCAAGGTGATGTTCCACTTGGAGAGCCATTTCAGGAGAGCCCATTTTATAGGAGGTAATTGGGTTTTCTGTCAGTGTAGGTACAATAAATGGCTGCTCTTTCCATTATTTATTATTTGTTTCCACATATTTCAGAGTACACAATCCACAAATGTGGGCTGGAGTGTTTGAAGAAGCCACATTACCACTGTCTGTACTGCCTACTCCCAATGAGAAGCCAGCAAGATTTCAGCAAGCACTTCTCCGTCTGCCATGCAAGGCAAAAGCTGATGGTTCAGGAACAACAGGAGGCAATGGCGACAGGAGATGAAACCAACGAGTCGACTGTCGGAGAAAGCATGGATTCATCGTTTACAATGGTTAACGCCTTTTTAAATTTCAAATATTCATCAAGATTCCACAAAGTGGTCACCGTTATTTTAAATGTTTCAGGCAAACATTATTTAGACATTAGGAATGAGCAAACATCCACACATTTTCCTAACCGCCACATCCTCACTGAGGTCACAGGGAGCTGGTGTCCAACTCCAGCGGCCGTCGGCCTAAAGGCGGGGGGACACCTGGACAGGTGGACAAGGCCACACAGACACAAACTGTTCAGTTTATTTGTTTAAAACGTGTTTCTTGTTCATGCAGGAAAGCGAGATTGAGGAAAACCGCCAGTTAGAAAGCTGCAGCCAGACTGCGTCTCACGCCGCGTCCCTGCCAAGCAAACCCAGTGAGGCGAGGAGTGTGAGGATACACCCGCAGCCGTCCGCGTCCAAATGTGACAAAATGATTCAAACCAACATCGAAAAGCCTCAAGACTGTGACGAGTTTTACTTCATGAGCTTGGTGAAACTGTTTAAAAAGCTGTCCCCTAACAAAAAAGCCGAGGTGAGGATGCAAATGGAGAGGATCCTGTTTGAAGCCGAGTTTAAATAGAAGTTGACACCCTCCAACTTGTTAAGTTCTGTTTGAAAAGGCAACATTTAGGCATAAGATGGCTGTGATGCACATTATTGGCCTCTGGAATTATGATTGCAGCCGTCTGCCTCAGTGGGATTTTTTCACTGTCACAAAACAGCATTTTTATTACGTTTTAGGTCACATTTCAGCAAATGTGCAACGAGATGCCGTTTAAGAATCTTATTGATTACAAAGAAGAGCAGCTCACAGTGTAATCATCAGTTTGTGGTTCATGTGGCTTCACCAAATAAGATTTGCCTTTGAGTTGAGAGTGCTCTTATCTGGAGAGTGTTTTTTGTTTTTAGCTAGAATGCTAATCATTTTCTGAGTTTTCCTGATGGAATCACAGAGGAATATAGAGGAAGAATAAAGCATGATTTAAAGAGAGTAGTAGTTTTTCTTATGGGGGGGGTTACACTGCAGAAAACGTAGTATTTTGTTTATGTAGAAGCTGTAACGTTCAATGAAAATGAGAAGTTCTCAAATTGTCTGCATATCTTTTTTGTATTCCTGAACATTTATTTATCTGGTGTATTTTTTATATTTTTCAAACAAGTTTTGAGTCATATACACACATTTGTATTACAGTTCAACAATCTCAGTAGTCTGCACCATAAGATTTAAGAAATATGTAAACTTTACTTATAAATAGGGCGTCTTCTTTAGTATCTGTTTAAATAGGATCATTATTTTCCTAAAATGTGCCTTTTTATACATTTTCCTTTTATTTTTTGTATCTTTATTGTGCCATTCTGTTGTATTTTCCCCTTTTTGCGCTAAACAAGCAAGGGGTATGACATGTTGGGAGTAATGGCTGCAAATTGTTGAACCAAATATCGTTGCATCCCAATTTGTTTTATGAATTCTGCCTTAGTGCACTCCCCAAAGGTGCTCAGAGAGAGTTGATGTTTTTAGAACCTGAGTTTCTGTCTTCTGCAAATAAAAGGTTCTAATGTAAAAATACATTTTGAACCTGAAAGACCTAAAAAGTGTGTTTAATAGTGGAAGATGTCAACGGTCATGACCGATGCCTGATATAAACTCCAGAATCCGTTATTAAAATAAAGGTTTGTCATTCATGCTGGGTCTCATGTCTCCGTGGCTTTAAACCACACCCTCTTCTGTCAATCTTTCATTTAGCAGAAATCAATACAGAAATAAATGAAATATGAGAAAATAATTTTGTGTTTGCACAATTACAAAATTAACAGTTAATCCACAATAAATCCTTTACTTGGGTTGAGGTTTTTTCAACATTTACCCTGATTATTTTACTCTAGGATTCATGAATGTTTTATCTGCGAGCTTCATATAATAAAGATCCACAAAACTTCCTTCTCAAGGAAGAGACGCACCCTAAAGCAGGCATCTGCAGATCCTTAAAAAGTCTTGAATTTGTACTTAAATAATTAAGGCCCTAAAAATCCTCAAAACAATTACAAATAATGCGTACTAAACAATATTATTTTACTTTGTTTGGAAATATTTATAAAGAATTTAGTGAATTTCTAATTGGTGTTTTGCATTTCTGCATAGACTGGCAGGAGTGGATCTACCAACATGCATGTGTGTGTGTGTGTCCTCTGCAGAGCAATTATCTTCATG
This sequence comes from Aphyosemion australe, assembly GCA_006937985.1. Classification (NCBI taxonomy): domain Eukaryota; kingdom Metazoa; phylum Chordata; class Actinopteri; order Cyprinodontiformes; family Nothobranchiidae; genus Aphyosemion; species Aphyosemion australe. Next base: position 100,859 of record SSNS01000037.1, read on the forward strand.
TTATTTTTCAGCACTTTTAGTTCCATTAAAATTTGGACAGAACTAAGTACGGGTCACATCCCCTTTTCATTCTGAGAATGTAAAGTCTTTAAAAGTCTTTAAATCGATCTACGTTCCTACCCTCACCTATGGTCACGAGCTTTGGGTAGTGACTGAAAGAACGAGATCACGGATACAAGCGGCCGAGATGAGTTTTCTCCGCAGGGTGTCTGGACTCTCCCTTAGAGATAGGGTGAGAAGCTCGGTCATCCGGGAGGGGCTCGGAGTAGATCTGCTGCTCCTCCACATCGAGAGGAGCCAGTTGAGGTGGCTCGGGCATCTAGTTAGGATGCCTCCTGGACGCCTCCCTGGTGAGGTTTTCTGGGCACGTCCAACCAGGAGGAGACCCAAAGGAAGACCCAGGACACGCTGGAGAGATTATGTCTCTCGGCTGGCCAGGGAACGCCTTGGGATTCCCCCGGAGGAGCTGGCCCAAGTGGCTGGGGAGAGGGAAGTCTGGGCCTCTCTGCTTAGGCTGCTGCCCCCACGACCCGACTCCAAATAAGTGGAGGAAAATGGATGGATGGATATTTTATTTGAGCCAAACCAGCCACCAGCATCCTCTCTAGTATGTTTATTACCTAGCAGGAGTGTGTTGTGTTACCTGCAAATGAGACGGTTAACATACAGTATCAGCCACTGAGGTGAGCAGATTCTAAACAGAGAAGCAGAGATTTAGTCCAGCATTTAATAAATGATCTCAGCTTTAAGACCAACAATGAGTTAAAAAAACAATGAAAAATGCTTCTTTTATACATTTTCTACATATTTTACATTTTTAATAGAAATGATCAAATTAGAATAAAATGACACGTAGAGGAAAAAAGACAAATTGCAATTAAAAAAAAATCTCATGAACATTTTTACTAAGACCTGACTTTACCTGTCGGTCTTCCTACTGGGAGAGTTAGAACGTGAACTCAGCGTTTCAAATAACTAAGAAATAACAGCAATCGATGATGCTGTGAGTAACCAAAAGCTGCACTGTCAAAATCCAAAACACAGTTAGCCATGTCAACACAAATAAACCCCTAATGAGAAAGTGCTACGAGTCCAATCTAGTCTCAGCAGTATGTTCCACGCTGGGCGACTGCAGGGTTATGGTTCTACTGGAGACGTGAGCGGACGTCCGTCAGGTTCTAGTCATCGCAGCCCAGCAGCTCCATGCGTAGAGTGATGCGTTCGTGCCACGCCCAGGGGACGACTCGGACAAATCGGGCGTACAAAGGAGGCTCAAATATGTTCTTTTTATGAGTGTTGTTATCCATGTTTCCTTGGAAAAGCTGTGATAAAAAATAAGGAGATAATTTTACTTACCGAGCAAAATCACAGCACAAAAAGCACGTTTTAGTGTATAAGAGCACAGCTACCAGAGGAAAAAGGTGATTTTAACTGAGCTAACACAGTTTTAAGGCCAGGACATCAAATGTAGCTGTTAGCTCAGATCTCCTACAGTCTAAACTAAAGGACCAGAAAATTACATTTTAATCAGCAAGGTGCAATTTGGACTTCTTTTCTTTGTCCTCCATGGTTAAATAATGGAGCTTCAGGTAACTAATGTGTGTCTTTTGTAGGACCTGGAGAGCCAGTTTCAGTTCCAAAAAGTGCATTTATGTACTGATTATTCTAAATGCTCAGGTACAATGCCACCTGGGAGTTAAGGGAAAAGAAAATTAAATGATTTTATTAAAGGTTTTTGTTGGAAAAATCTTTCCCTAAAAGTTGGTAGACAAAAAAAAAACTTCTAAACACAAGATCACACTGCAAAAACTTATTTTCAAGAAAGTATAAAAGACTTGTTTTTAGACATTTTTAGTCTAAAAAGAAAAAAATATTCTTATCTGCAAAATCAGCGCTACATGAAATAAGGTAAATGTTCTTAAATATGATCTAAATTTTCTTATTTTGAGGGAAAAACTTCCATAGGGGTCAATAAAAGTTGCTTGGCTAGAAATCTTAAAACTGGCAAAAGAATCCAAATTTTTCATTATTATTATTGCAGTAACCAAATTTGACCACATGATGTCACTATTACTCAATTCTTACACACTGCACCTTTAACACAAATGTTTAGGCTTGTTTTGCAGATATTTAGGCTCAGAATCTGCTGTTAGGATCTCCGTTAAAAAAATCAGAACAGACAAAATGACTTTAGACCTTCTGGAACGCTTCTGAAACAGAAACATAACAGGGTTATAGTTATTTTAGTCAAATTATGAAACTAATTTCAGGAGAAATCTCATACCGTATGAATTTTATCCTCATATATCGCTACACTGGTTACCAGTAAACTACAGAATCCATTTCAAAGTGCTTCTACTAGTTTATAAATCACTCAATGGCATGGGGCCAAAATACATGTCAGATCTCCTTCCAGTATCTCCACCCAGCAGGGCTCTGAGATCCTTAGGAAGCAGTCAGCTGGTAGAACCGGGTCAGAACCAAACAGGGTGGAGCTGCTTTTAGCTACTATGCTGCACACAGATGGCATCAGCTTCCTCATGACCTCAAATGCGCCCCAACTCTAGTAGCTTTTAAATCAAAATGGAAAACTTTCATGTATTCATCAGCCTATGAATGAATGTCTCTTATGCTGCACCTTCTGCACTGTAACTGCTCAGCCTTTAACTTTGCCTTTTATCTGATTCTTAAATATGAATTTATTTGTGTATTTTAATCATGCTGTCACATTGATTTTGATGTTCTTGCTCCTGGAAAGCACATTGAATTATCTCTGTGTATGAAATGTGCTATACATCAAAATCATTTCAGATGTTTGTTTTATGTCTGACCTTATCGCTGCCGGTGTTCTCATCCTTCACCATACTCCACACCTCTCCATTGTTACTGTACGCAACTTTAAACTCCGACACAAACTGCACCACCCCGAAGTCCTTCGCCCCCTGAGTGATGATGCCCGTGAGGCGTTTTGTCTTCCCAAGATCAACCTGAAAAGGGTAAAAACTGTCAAATTCTGCAAAATTAGCTAAATTAAAAAACGAAATGCTTGACTGCTGAGGTATATCTGAACCTGGATCCACTCTGAACGGTTGCTTTGTGCAGGAGACCAGGCGTTTGTCTTCCCCGCCTTGTCCAGCCGGGCGAACTGAGGATGCCAGGTGAAGGTGTCGATCCCCCACGTGCGGAAAGTGCTGGAGGCTGAGAGATGCTCGTCAGAGATGAGGCGAGATTTCATCCCCAGAGGCTCAGAGCAACCTGCCGTGTTTGAATGAACTATGAATGAAACGCAAAACAGAGAGAGGGGAAACAAGGAGATGGGAAAGAGTGATACACCCAAAAGATAAAAGGAATTCAATTCAATTCAATTCAGTTTATTTATATAGCGCCAGATCACGACAAGAGTCGTCTCAAGGCACTTCACAAAGTAAACATTCCAATACAGTTCAGTTCATAAGCCAATCAGTAAAAAAGTTTCCTATATAAGGGACCCAGCAGATTGCATCAAGACACTGACTAGTGTCATTGTGTTGGTACAATCCTCATACTAAGCAAGCATTTAGCGACAGTGGGAAGGAAAACCCCCACCTCCACCCAGGCCACCACAGCAGACCACCACCCCCAGGGCAGAGGGCTCCCACAGAGGAAACACCGGAAGAGGATAAAATAAGGTTAAAATATAAGATAGTAAAATTCTGATAGAACAAATAAAATAAATAAAAGGAATAAATCAGTAATAAAAAAATGAGATAAAAGCTAAGCTAAAAAGGTGAATCTCTAAATGATAGTAAAACTCTGATTGAATAAAACATATAGGATAAAATAAATAAAAATAAATAAATGAACAGTGGATGATAAAAATCATCAGTTAAAAGCTAAGCTAAATAGGTGGGTCTTGAGCCTGTTCTTAAAAACATGTGTGGTCATTCTTATTTTGTAACCACAAAACAATGACAAATGTCATTGAAGAATAGACAAGACCAAAAGAAAGAAATCAGTCATTATAGACTGAATGAATGACTGATTTTTTCCCCCAGCTTGTATTTGTTCAAAAGCTGATTGGAGAGTTCATTCCATGAGACCGACCGTGTCTTAAAGTGAACAGATCTCAGGTACTAACAACAATAAATAAAACACCAAAGACACCCAACTGGTTGTAAAGTTTTTGATCAAACTCACAGAGGACTTTGCAGATCTCAGGCCACTGTCTCTGCTTTTCCAAGATGAATCTGAGTTTAGAGCAGAGATGGACGTGGTTGACATAATCAAGCAAAATCTGGACCACACTCCCAGACAGGTGCTTCAGGCAGCAGAGACTGATGAACTCACAGAACTGGAGCAAAAACAAAGACATAACACAACATTACCATCATCAATCACAAGGCCAAAGTACAACTGTCAGCAATGAAAGCATAAGCTTTAGATAAGTGAAACTTTGTGAATGAATTTCTATTCTGCCTCCAAATTTCCAACAATTCATCTGAATTCACAATCATAGTTAGTACGGTCATAAAGCCAGTAGCTCATCAGGATGCCATTTTTGGCAACAAATTGCAAAATATATTTTGCAGGGGAGTCTTCAAGTTTGTCTGAAGTGTTTGAGAGTTTTCTATTTCCTTATATGCCACAGAGCCTTGTGGTCATGCCACTGGGCCTGGAACATGTTCAAAGAATATAAATAAGCCTCTCAAATTAGAACTGTCACTGTTAGAACTCATCTCAAACCCTCAATTTAGTTCCCATGATTAAAAAATTAAGAGAGATATGAGACAACTCTGCTGGAGGTCTCTTCCCGTCAAAGGGGAGTTTTCCTCTCCACTGTCGCTACATGCATGAAAGTAAGCTATGAGCAAAATGAGACTTAAAGCTGCAATGGCAAATTTGCAAAACAAATTACCCTACAAATTTTTTTCATGCCTCTTAACAACATTCTAACATTGTATAGCTATATACGACTATAAATACATATATACACATATACTGTATATATTTATATCTATATAGATATATATCTATATAAGAGTGTATAACTCCTCAGTTTAAGCTGTACTGGTATCATCCTGGTACACAATAACACCAGTGCAATAGTCAGTATGTGTTCTATACTTGTGCAATACCGGATTCACATTGTTGTCTGTGTCTCTTACAGTATGCTGCATAGTGTTGGTACCAAGTTTGTTTTTATCTTTTATTTGTGTTTTTTTAGTGATCGAAGATTACAATACTAGATTACAATACTAGATTACTAATGTGTATATACAATACCCTTGTTTTTACTAATCTTCTAATTGTCCTTTTGAGTGATGCTGCTGTGACAAGTGAATTTCCCCACTGTGGGATAAATAAAGTCTATTCTATTCTATTCTATTCTATTCTATTCTATTCTATATCTATATCTATATATATATAGATATAGATATATATATCTATATCTATATATATATATAGAGAGAGAGGAGATTAAAAAAACCTAATGAAGTGGTTCTCTCGCATTTGTCTAAAAACCTCCACCAATAACATGTTTCGGACCGAAAGCAACTATTGGACCATCTGGTTGTCGGTCTCGCCGAACTGCCGCACTTCCCTGGGTCCTCCATTCATCACACACTCACGTATTTATCAACAGAACACCACTGGTGTGAGAGGTTCTCCGCTCAATAATATCAGAGAAGGAGAAACAGCCGGCTGCTACCACTTCAACTTTAGGACAAACTACCAGAGTCCCAAAAAGAAAAACACCATTTGAAGTCACGGACAACAAAAGACGTTTGGACCTAGAAAACAGCGACTGGTGTTTAGCGCTATCTCGTTTTGTCCAGCATGGTGGGTTTCTGGTTCTGGCAGAAGCTCCGGTGGCCTAGTGGTAGAGTGTCCGCCCCGGGACTGGGAGTTCAGGGTTCGATTCCCGGTCGGGTCATACCAAAGACTTTGAAAAAATGAGACCCAGTGCCTCCTCGCTTGACACTCTGCACTAAGGGGTTGGATTGGGGGGTTAAACCACCAAATAGTTCCCGAGCGCAGCCACAGCTGCAGCTCACCACTCCCCACGGGGATGGGTCAAATGCTGAAATGTAATTTCACCAGTGTGTGATGATGACTTGGAACTTTAAGCGTCTCAGGGAAGATACCCGAGGGGCATGGTGAGTGGTCTGTGACCGTGTTTGCGTTCAAACCCTAGCTTGTTCTGTAGATTCATTATAACAGCTTTAATAAAGATAATTTGTCACTCAACTGTGACAGAAAAGGATCATGATTGCCACACAATGAGAATTTGTTTGGAGCATTCATATATGGTCATAAATGAAACTCTGCAAAAGTGTTGTATGCACATATTCAGTCTGATCCCCACTGAAAATGTGTGAGTTTTCAACTAGTCGCCAAAACTCAGCCCAGTGTGATACTGGCTTCATGGCAGAAGGACGTTTTATGTTAAATCTATACGTTTGATTATGTGCTTAATATTAGTTTCTCCTGAATAAATAATTTTTCAGAAAAATTATTTTCTATTTGGTTTAAGTCATAAATGAAGGTCAAGCACTTACAGAAATTTTCAAATCCGTTTCTTCGTAACCATCACTTGAGTTGTCATGGTGACAGTGAAAGCATCTCTCTGCATTGTAGCCATTGTTAAGCAACAGTCGCATCATCACCTCATCCTTCAGGCAGTACTGCAGCGCCGTGGGGAACACTGTGTCACTCACCACGGTGAAGTAACAGTTTACATCTGCCTTGGCTGCCAGCAGCAGCTTCACAATCTCATAACACCCAGACCTGACCGCCACCAGGAGGCAGTGCAGGGGATCCAGGTTGGTCTTTGCTCCTGCTACCAGCAGGATTCTGGTGCACTCCACATCTTCATTGGAGACGGCAAAATACAAGGCACTTCTCCTCAAGTCTTGATAGTTTTCAGAGTTTCTCTTGCTCATGCGGTAGTTGACGTCAAAGCCACAGGCTAGCAGGAGCTGCAGGCAGTGGCTCTGGCCTCCATCTGCAGCAGAGTGGACCGGACTCTGACCTGCTTCTTTAATGGCCTTCTTACTGGTGAGTGGGATTAGCATTTTCAAGGCACTGAGGGAAAAGAAACAAAGAATCAACCAAAGACAACTCTTCACTGACAGTAAAAATAACCCTAACCCAAAATAATAAATACCCCTAAAAACAAACAAAAACACAAATATAACTTTACTAGTGGAGATATGAATGAATGCCTTGTGAGTCGTTTTCTTTGGAAAAGAAGCTCTGGCGCTCCTGTTTCAGGAAGTAGACGTTATTCGAAGGAGTGGGGGGCAGAAAACGTCAGAATTTGGAGTCTAACTCAGTGTTCATGATTTGCAAATATCTGGCTTCTGACTGGCTATCAGCAACACAACTCTACCACTGCCTCCATTCACTCTTCTTTCTTGGGTTAAAAATGCAATGTTGTGTGTTATCTCCATAAATAACATAAGCCCAAATGTGTCTGGCTTGTTGTGGAGTTGCTAAAGTTTAGCTTCTACTAGCATGCTCTGCAGGTTCTTGGTTGCTAAATAAACACATCCTTCCACGGTCATGAGCCAAGGTGGGTGAGTCAAGGTGGGTAGCGTGCATATGCATCGCATCTACTCAGGATGACCAATCAAACTTCAAAAAGAACAATTATCATACGGTTTCTCAGTGAACCTCCCTTTTAAAACTTAATAGCATGTTATGAATATTTTGCCTTGTCATTTTTCCCAACAGGTGAAAGCTATTAACAGGCTGTATGGTGACATCATTGGTTACAAAGCTGCCTTGCAGCATGAAGGTCCTAGGTTTGATTCCCAGCTGGAACCTTTTAGCATGGAGATTGTATGTTTTTCATTTGAATGTTTGGGTTTCCTTTGGGTATTCTGGTTTTCTCATACAGACCTAAAATATGCATGTTTGGTAATGAGATGACTCTACATAAAGTGTTACTGGTTGTCTAATTGTTTCAGACTGGCTACATGTCCAGAGCGTATCACCCAACTGCATAAAGGAAATGGATGGACAGACTTTGCCCTATTCCTGCTATGTTTAGGTTCATACCAAGGTAGGATGTCTTTCACTCTTATTGTCAGGTCCTCTTGATTATGCACCATGTTGCTTGCTGCTGTAGAGGTTCTTTTGTATTCTCCTCATGCTTTTAATTTCTAAGTTTTATACAGCTATTCTATCAATAAACATCCTTTACCATCTGTATGATTGTCAGCATTCTGGGGCCATCTGTAAGCAGTCTTTATTATACTGGTGATGCAGGCTTCTTGAGAAGATTGTTGGAATTTGTTGGACAATTGTTGAACATCCTCTCCCTGGGCTGCCACCTTATCGTGGTGGAGGGGTTTGAGTGTCCCAATGATCCCAGGAGCTAAGTTGTCTGAGGCTTTATGCCTCTGGTAGGGTCACCCATGGCAAACAGGTCCTAGGTGAGGGATCAGACAAAGTGCAGCCCAAAGACCCCTAATGATGATTACAATAAATGGAATCAGTGTTCCCTCGCCCGGACGCGGGTCACCGGGGCCCCCCTCTGGAGCCAGGCCTGGAGTTGGGGCACGCTGGCGAGCGCCTGGTGGCCGGGCTTTTACCCATGGAGCCCGGCCGGGCATAGCCCGAAGAGGAGACGTGGGTCCCCCTTCCCATGGGCCCACCACCCGTGGGAGGGGCCAAAGGGGTCGGGTGCAATGTGGAAAGGGCGGTAGCCGAAGGCAGGGACCTTGGCGGTCTGATCCTCGGCTACAGAAGCTAGCTCTTGGTACGTGGAATGTCACCTCTCTGGTGGGGAAAGAGCCGGAGTTGGTGTGTGAGGTTGAGAGGTTCCGACTAGATATAGTTGGACTCACCTCAACGCATGGCTCTGGCTCTGGAACCAGTTTCCTCGAGAGGGGTTGGACTCTCTACCACTCTGGAGTTGCTCCCACTGAGAGGTGCCGAGCAGGGGTGGGCATACTTCTTGCCCCCCATCTTGGTGCCTGTACGTTGGGGTTTACCCCGGTGAGCGAGAGGGTAGCCTCCCTCCGTCTTCGGGTGGGGGGACGGGTCCTGACTGTGGTTTGTGCTTATGCACCAAACTGCAGCTCAGACTACCCACCCTTTTTGGAGTCCCTGGAGGGGGTGCTGGAAAGCGCTCCTTCGGGTGACTCCCTCGTTCTGCTGGGGGACTTCAATGCTCACGTGGGCAACGACAGTGAGACCTGGAGAGGTGTGGTTGGGAGGAACGGCCCCCCTGATCTGAACCCGAGTGGTGTTCTGTTATTGGACTTCTGTGCTCGTCATGGATTGTCCATAACAAACACCATGTTCAAGCATAAAGGTGTCCATATGTGCTCTTGGCACCAGGACACCTTAGGCCGCAGGTCGATGATCGATTTTGTTGTCGTTTCATCTGATCTGCGGCCGCATGTCTTGGACACTCGGGTAAAGAGAGGGGCGGAGCTGTCAACTGACCACTACCTGGTGGTGAGTTGGCTTCGATGGTGGGGGAGGATGCCGGTCAGACCTGGCAGACCCAAACGTGTTGTGAGGGTCTGCTGGGAACGTCTGGCAGAGTCTCCCGTCAGAAGGAGCTTCAATTCCCACCTCCGACAGAACTTCGAACACGTCCCGGGGGAGGCGGGGGACATTGAGTCCGAATGGACCATGTTCCGTGACTCCATTGTCAAGGCGGCTGACCGTAGCTGTGGCCGCAGGGTGGCCGGTGCCTGTCGTGGCGGCAATCCCCGAACCCGCTGGTGGACACCGGCGGTTAGGGATGCTGTCAAGCTGAAGAAAGAGTCCTATCAGGTCTTTTTGGCCTGTGGGACTCNCACACACACACACACACACACACACACACACACACACACACACCACATATATCAAGTAGTGTTTCTATGGCTACACTGTGATTTCTTAGTAGAAGTTCTATTTAGTAAGAGTAAGAGAAACTTTATTGTCTTTATCTGAGTGAATCTATAATTAATTCAATAGGTGAACTAATAGTAGCACATTCTATGTTAAAGAAAGTAAGATGTAATATCAGGAAAGGGAGAATGTTAGGTGGTTGGCAGCAGTGTGCCAGCCGATGGCCCCCTCCATGAGGCCACCACAGCTCAGCAGAACGCCAGTGTAGCTTCTTCTGGGGAGAAAAACACTTAGAGAGAAAATAAAGTTAACAGCTGGAATAACAGGAAATAATGCAGTTAGAGAGTGGTGGTAGAAGAGAGTAGCAGAGTGTGGAAAGTGGTCAGTATGTCCTCCAGCAGTCTAAGCCTATAGCAGCATAACTACAGAGATAACTCAGGATAACCTAGCCTTTTAGATGGAGGCATGTGGGAGGCAGGGCCAGGGAGAAGTCTTTAACGACAGTAGTCCCCTCTGTACACTCCACCTCCCTCTGCTCCCCACTCGTCTAAACCTGGGCTAACATCAGAATTTAACCATAAGCCCTATCAAATAGAAAAGTTTTGAGCCTAGTCTTAAAAGTAGACAAGGTGTCTGCCTCACGCACTAATGCTGGGAGCTGGTTCCACAGTAGAGGAGCCTGATAGCTAAAAGATCTGCCTCCCATCCTACTTTTAGATATTCTAGGAACCACCAGTAAACCTGCAGTCTGAGAGCGAAGTGCTCTGTTAGGAACATATGGAACAATCAGATCACTGATGTATGATGGAGCTTGATTATTAAGAGCTTTATATGTGAGAAGGAGGATCTTAAAATCTATTCTGAATTTAACAGGCAGCCAATGTAGGGAAGCTAAAACAGGAGAGATGTGGTCTCTCTTTTTAATTCTCATCAGAACTCTAGCTGCAGCATTTTGGACCAGCTGAAGACTTTTGACTACATTCTGTGGACCTCCTGATAGTAATGAGTTGCAGTAATCCAACCTTGAGGTAATGAATGCATGAACCAGTTTTTCAGCATCACTCCTGGAAAGGATGCTTCTAATCTTAGCAATATTCCAACGTTTAGAAGAGAAACAAGAAGATCCGCAAAGCTGATTAAAACGGATTTAACACCAACCAGCATGGAGAAATAGAGGTGCAGAAAATATGAGGAGAGCAATGAAGTAATCAATCTGTGTTTGAGTTAAGAAGGCAGATAAAGGGAAGATGTGTTGGTGTCATTAACCCATAAGTGAAAACAACACAATTAAACAAATGATGACAGGAAACAAACGACTCTTCAAATTAAAAATTTGTCTTGGCCATAATTTCTTTCTGTTTACCGTTTAGTTCACAGCCCACCAGCTCCATGCGCAGCGTGCAGGCCCGGCGGCAGACCACAGGGATGATCCGGATGTGTTGGGCCACGATGGGGGGGTCAAACATGTTGGTCTTTGTGCCGTCGTTATCAGAGTTCCCCACAAAAACCTGCAGCGCACAAACACACGTAAACAGGTGAGTGTAACCACAGACATAAATACGTAGACGCCTCGTGGACCGGCGCTGCCTATAGGAGCTGCCGTAGTGGCCGGCCGCCATCTTGGATGGGTCTCCTGTCGCCCCCAGTGCATTCATTTCTACTGAGGAAGGTGCTTACCCAGCTAAAAAACACATTTTATCAAACCTTTTCACAAAATCAGACACATGGTATGGCATGATAATTAAAATATGAATATAATTAAACTAAATAAATTAACATATAAAATCCCATCAAGTAGGCTAGAAAAGTCAATAGTAATCCCACGTGATCTGTTTTCAACAATACACCGGTTGTTGCAACTGTAGGCTGCACAAAAACGGGCATAGATGCCCACTCTCCATTGAATTTGGAGAATGAGGAGACCCATCCAATATGGCGGCGACGCTGCCATATTGGCGCCTAATGGGGTGTCTCCGTATTCATGTCTATGACTGTAACCTAAAGAGACATCCCCTTTACCCAATCAAACATGACCTCTGACCTTATCCCTTCGTAGGCCGTCTCCTCTGTAGGTGATGTAACTGAGTCCATCCAAGCTGCTCGCCACTTTGAAGGCCTTGATGAACTCAGCTGCACCCATGCGACTGGCGCCCTGAGTGATGATGCCCGTCAGACGCATCTTCTTCTGCATGTTTATCTTTTTTTTTAACAAAGATTAAAGAGTCAGCCAGCTTCATCAGCTATGGTCTGAATTTGAACTAAACTCCCATCACCTCAATCCAAGGGTTCCTGTCATGGGAGGCTGACGTCCAGGCGTTGACGATGCCCTGGTTGTTGAGTCGGGCCAACTCCGGGCCCCAGCGCTGAAGACCCAGAACACCGTAGTGCACAGAGGAGGAAGAGATCTGGGACTCTATGATTGCTCCTCCTTCCATCCCCAGCAGGGAAATACAACCTAAGATACAACAATGTTTTCTAGTCACAAATATTCATGTAAAGGGATATAAGTGGAATTTGGTCTATATCCGTATTCCCCACAGTTTGATAAGTGAGAAAAAAGCATTTTGTAACCAGTGCAGTGATTCTCCTGACCTGGCAGCAGTCCGTCTGCTTTAGCTTAGCATAAACAATGAAAGTGAATGGCAGGTGCTAGCATTTTGTGTGCAAAAGTGATTAAAATGACTCAATAATGATACCAATTATTCCTGGTGAACTCAATAATCATGTCGACTGCAAATAATAAGTAAGAAGTAACATGAAGGATTTGCAGGAGCCGATTTAGACTTGGGACTACATTATGACAAAGCACAGCTGTAAGCCACCGCTGCATGGTGCATGGATATAACACAGCGGTCGAAAAAGCCTCCGGCTTCCGTAAACAGACATCTGTGGGAATAACGTGAAATATTCTGCTGCTGTATGTCTTCGGCTTGTTTTCACGTCCCTTTGCTACACAGTAACAGGCATTTTCTTGTATTACAGCGGTGCTTTGTCGTAATGCAGTCCCAAGTCTAAATTGGCTCCTGCAAATCCTTTGTGTTACTTCTTACTTTTTATTTGCAGTCGACATGATTATTGAGCTCACCAGGAATAATTGGTATCATTATCGAGTCATTTTAATCAATTTTGCACACAAAATGCTAGCACCTGCCATTCACTTCCATTGTTTATGCTAAGCTAAAGTAGACAGACTGCTGCCAGGTCAGGAGAATCACTGCGCTGGTTACTAAAGGCTTTTTTCTCACTTATCTAACTGTGGAGAATACGAATATAGACCAAATTTCACTTAGGGGTGCAATATCCCTTTAAATCACCAATAATCTAAACCACTTAGATCAATCTATAAAATAAGATGTAATGCAAACCAGTACAGAGTTGGTGTTTTGACCATTCTGTTACTTACGTAGCTGGCACTGCTTTCCAACATACGGGGAGGGGCAGTGGCAGGTGTAGTCTCCATCAAGATCTCGACAGGTGCCCCCATTCTTACAGGGCTGGTTGTCACAGTCGTTCACATCTGCAGAAAACACATCGAATTAGGGCTGCACAATATATCGAAAATTTATCGTTATCGCAATATCAGCATGCGCAATAGGCATATCGCAAAGAACAGAAAAATATCGCAATCGTGTTTCTTTTTAATGTCATTTCATTGGTTTTCTAGTTTGATTAATGATTCTTTTTAATCCTTTAAAATGAAGAATGACCGTATATTTCACTGTTTCCTTTGCACACTTTAAGTTTTTAATTGAAGCCTAAACCAAAAACTTTTAAACTTCTAAAAAAGTGCAAAAGCAATCAAAGTGAAATAGGAAAAAAGTGAGCAAAACATAAAAAACCTAGAAAGTAAGAAAAAAAAAATCTTTCAGTAGTCTCAATAACATTCGATTGTGGGAACTTTAACTTTTCCAGTATTTTGATGAATGCTCCTTAAGGCAGGTGTTCCCAATTTGGGGGTCGGGACCCCCAAGGGGGTCCCCACAATTTTGCAGGAAGTCCCCAAAATTTTGCATTTGCTGATGTTGTGAGGTTAGCACGATTTTATTTGTAAAAAATTACATTTATAAAATCCTAATAACACACCCTACAGTATAATCAGAACTCCATATAACAGTTATAACTCTGTATGTCTGTAGAAAGTTTGTAAATGATCACATTTAATGTGTTCATGCGTGTATAGTTGGGGTTGGGGGTCATCAAAGAAAATATTTTGGGAACCCCTGGTTTAAAGGATTAACTTGGAAAAAAATAGCCTCTGCTTGACAGTAACCAAGGCAACAAAACCAAATTTCCTGTTTCCCCCTTAAAACTTTCCATGTAATCTAACATGTTCTCCACAAGGTGGAACCCTTACACAGCAGGAGCAGATGGGAGGTTTAGAACAGGGGGTGGAAAGCAGTTTTAGCCATTTTCCTTTTTCCATTCATCTTTTTTACTGACCTATTTAGAAAAGGGATCAAACAGGCAACAGCGATCACAACCAATGTAAAAAAATCACAGCTTAAACCTTTAATTAGGGGAACCGGATGCTAATGAAGGTTTGTGATGGTTCAAAACTCTGAATGTATGAAATGAGTCACGAATCCAACGTGGTTAAAAAAAGGTCAAATGAAAAAATGGGTTTTTCCGGCCGATGGAGAGTTTTACCAACATGGCTGATGTTTTGGTCACGTTTGAAGATGTGAATGGTTGTGAAACAACTAACAGACAGAAATGACACAAACAACCCAGTGATGACCAGACAGGTCAGCGACGTGCGTCTAAGAGCCTAAAACTCACACTGGCTCAGAATCTGCTCTGCTAGTTTAGACTTTAGGAATCGCTGCACCCAGATCAGTTCTGTGTCCAAACCCTCAGCCTGCAGCCAATTTAATACTCACTATGTCCATCATCACGCCAGATTCAGGCCAAACAGCATATTTTAATCTCATATCTGAGAAAACTAATCTAACTCAGCTTTAAGAGACCTAATCTGTCACTAACAATACTAACAATATAAGACGTAGCTGTAACAGACCTGTTTGCATTCTTGTAAGAGCTAAGAGGATTGCTCACTTCTCAGAAGCAAATACAGGCTTGACATTTGTTTCTTTGGCCGATTTTCCTCATTTTTCTGTCAGAATGCAGTTTATTCAGCTTGAACCACAATCTAAACTCACCAAAAGCAGAAAATGATCGAGCACAGATGGCCTGATTTACAGGAAGTGTTCAGTTTCTGGGAAAAAGAACATTTATTTTTCCTTTCATTAGCATCAACAATTTTAGAGTCCTTCACGTGCAATAAACCCAAGGTTCTTGGGAGTTTCCTAAAGAGGTCATGAATGAATTAAAGGCACCAGTAAATGTAGTGTTGATCCAGAGAGGAGGACAACTGAATGCTAAGAGACTAAGAATGGTCTTTTACTAATTAGCCAAACAAAAAAATCCCACAGATCCCCTTGAATGAGCCCCTTTCATGGATCCGCTGAGAGGACACATCTCTTTTATCGCTGATGCTGTGGCAAGATGGAGAAAAGCTTTTAGGTTTGCAGAGAAGTTCCTTCTTAAAGGAGCCTACACCAACTTTTCCCATCCACTTACTTTGCTCTTTCAGATTTAGATGTTCTGCTTTTTACTTATGACATCAATTCTGCCTTTATTTACTAAAAAAAGGCTAAATTCATTTAAAGGGGACATAAAATGACATTTTTTTCTTAAGTTATAATAGTTCTATAACTGATACCAAATATGTTTTTTACACTAAAGCCCTCTCACATGAAGCGATTTAAGAAGATTTGAACTTGACAGTTTCAGTACTTTCCAGAATGAGTCGTTTCAGGGCTCTGCCACTTTAAGAAAACAAGTTGGAGCTGGTCACGCCCACCCAACCCATGTTCAGGCTACTATAAGCTGAGAAGCTCCTCATATCTGTAGGGACTCAAAGTAGAGCTGCTGTTCCTCCAGCAGCAGCTCTCACTTGCACATGAGAGGTGGTTCTATTCTAATTTCCCCGTTTGTGACATCACAAATGGGGACTTTTTGAAACTGCTTGCTTTAGGAGCATAATTCCTAAAAACAAACACAGACAGAAAACAGATGGATGTTTCTTTTTTACATTTGGAGTGTTTATAGAGACAGTAGAGACTCATATGGCAGCACAAAAGGGTGTAAAAGGTGAGATTTGCATAATATATCCCCTTTAGGGTCAGCAGTAGCTCAGGCGGTAGAGCAGGTTGTCCAGTAATAAGAAGGTTGCAAGTTTGATCCCGGCTCCCACCAGAGAATGTTGCTATTGTGTCCTTGGGCAAGACACTAAACCTGCCTTGCCTGCTGCTGGTGGTCAGAGGGACCGGTGGCGCCTGTGTATGGCAGACCTCGCCTCTGTCAGTGAGCCCCAGGGCAGCTGTGGCTACACTGTAGCTCATCATCACCAGCGTGTGAATGTGTGAATGACTGATTGTGTTGTGAAGCACCTTTGGGGGTTGTAGAACCCTAAGGGCCGGAATATACTTGCTGTTTAGCGACGCATACGCGTGTTTAAAATGGCTGCCACGCGTAGCTTGCGTTGATTTGAAGCGTCGTCTGTGCGTGTCCTCTGAAATTAACGTGACGTTACGCGCCCAAACGCTGTAATATACGAGCAACCAGTAGGTGGAGTTGACAAACCGAGCGAGACACACTCACCATGGTGACACCGTCTCTGGTTTAGAGGTCTTTCACACCATCTATGTTGCTGCTGCTGTCTTTATTTTCTGTCGTGATCTCAAAATTAACCAGTTTTGATCTCTTTTATTGACGCCATGTTTGTTTAGGTTGTACCGGCCCGCTATCCGGTCTGAGTACTCTCGTTTGCCCCCTAGTGGAACACTCAGGTACTACATGCAGTGCAGCGCTGTGTAGCAGCAAGTATGTGAACAAAGACGCTGCCTGCTGTCTGCGCCAACGCGAGGTTAAACAGCAAGTATATTCCAGCCCTAAGAAGGAGCTATAATAATGCAGGCATTAACCATTTAACATCATTTCAACTTCAACCGAGACCAAAACAAGGAGAAAGAAATCTCAGCGTACTGATCTGGCAGTGAACTCCCTCAAATCCCTGCTGACACCTGCAGACGTATTCACTGAAAACATCTCCTCGTCTGGTCGCAGCAATGACCTCGCACGACCCATCGTTCTTGCAGGGGTTCGGACTGCAGGGCCCTGAAGGATCGATGAACAAAACATTTAGTTAAGCCTGAACCACAATCAGCCATGACGTCCCTCTAAAACCCTTGTTTGTCACTCTACCTGTCTCCGTCAGGTTACAGGTGTCTCCACCGAAGCCGTCTGCACAGATGCAGATGAAGGGATCTTCTCCCACCCCCGTCACACACGTCCCTCCATTGTGGCAAACATTCACCTCGCAGTAGTCACCTGAGAAGAAGAATAACAATGAGAATGAGTCACCTTTCACTTTGTGTTTTTTACATCCTGATAGAAGAAAGTATTTTAAACAAAAACGTGCTGATTTCTCCCTCAGAGCTGCTTGTGTTTTAGCTGTTTTGGTTGTTGGACGGACAAAAACATTCATCTTAGCTGTGCCACTTTGATACGACAGACATTTTTTTGTACATTTCTCTGAACCAATATGTGAGGAAAACACAGAAAAATATAATCCATGAAAATAAAAATGACTGATTATGGTGAGATGAAGAAAAACAATAGACTAAACCTTCAGTAAGCAGCAGATAAAGATTATAATTTCACACTTGAGCCGTTTGTAAACACTTTTAACTCACATTTTATAAAATTCATTTCTATTTAGTTTGATTTTATTAATACTGCAAACCTTACACTCCTTTGGAATAAAAATAATCCCAGCACATCTTGCATACTTGGAATGTGTATTGGTAAGATTCTGGCGATACGATACGTATCAGGATACAGGGGAGACGATACGATATATCACGATACATTGCGATACATTCAGCCAGACGATATTAGTGATTTTTTTGACTGAATTTATTGTAGGAAGATTCAATAAACAGTCCAAACTGATACATAACATGTTTAACATGAGGTATCTGAACCATAATAGAGGGATTTACATTTCAATGGTGGAAACAAAACCCATTGCACACTGCTGCCAACTAGCGGTCGGCGTTTGAATTGCAATAAAAGAAAAGAAAATACACAAATGTTTGCATGTAAGTTCTTCCAAAGATTTGATACACAGCTTTTGAATATCGATATAATATCGCAGGAAAAAATATCACGATATATTGCCATATCGATATTTTCCTACACTCCTATTGCATACTGTGAGATCTTGATAAATTATAATTCACAGAGTAAAGAAACAAGTTCATATCTTCTCTAAAATGAGCAGACCAGCTTTTATAAATGGCTGCAATAAAGATTAATGAGAATTTTTTTGCAAATAAAATCTTGCAATTATATTTTTATAATAGTACAGAAACTAAAAATAAAATTTTATGACCAAATGGCTGCCAGAGAAGCTAAAGTTGAATGCACATGAAGCCACCAGACACAGCATGACACGTTTATCCTTTGGATTAAGAGCTTGCAGGATTAGCCAGGTTGCACAGAAATGTGCAACTCCTTCAGGACACAAAGTGGATACAACAGGCAGCACACCTGAGCAACAGGTGAGCAAAGCATTCAGCCCAGAATGCTTCCTAACATCACGGTGGGCAGTGACCCAAAACACCTGATAGCTACAAATCAGATTAATTCCTGCAGGTCAGTGGCACGTTTACAGGTAGATCAAAGGTTACGTGGGTGCACAGATGGCTCAGGTGTGCTCCAGACAGGAGAACATATGGTGTTATTTTCTGCTCCATCTGTACTATTTTTGTCAGCAGAAAGGTGACGTCAACATCAAGCTGAAAACATCTTTGCAGAATGAGGAGGATCATTTTAGGACCTCTGTAAGTCTGAATGAAAAGACAAAAACCCGCTTCACGTTTTCTTTTACAAACCTGTTTCTTAGCTATGGCCGCTGTGAAAAATAGAACTTAGTAATAACAATGTCACATGTAATAACAGAGTGATGTCACACTTAATCACCACTCAACCATGGCAATAATAAGCAGGTGTCCAAGGCTCACATTATAAATATACAAATACTCATTTCATATGAACCACCTTCAGGAAAACAGTCACTGACCCTTGAATGAATGAATCATTTAAAAATATTCTATATTATGTAAACATAACAAATTGACATTTATTGTATTAATCTGTTTCACATTTCATTCTGTCAACAGCCAGACTCCTGACATGTTTTATTTTATTTTAAATATGTTAATCGTGATAAAAAGAACAGAAAAGGCTGATGGAGTTCAGCTCTACATGTAGAAACTCGCCCATCAGCCAACACCTAAAAACCCAATCAACTGGATTTTTAAAATGAACAATGTCTCACTTACCTCTGACTGAATAAAGGGAGAGCAGAAGAACTAAAGCGCCCAGAACCTCAGAGGCTCTGTTCCCAGATCGGTTCATGTTTGTTTACTCTAACTTAGTTTGCTCGGAACCGCTGAACTCAACTAACGCTGCCTTTAGGTGCCGTCGGAAATAGCAGTATTCATTCTGAGTCATCTAGCGACACGTGACTTCATCCAATGGGCGGAGAGTTCGGGGGAGGTTCTACTGTAGAGTGTTGGTTCTAACCTTGGTTCTGCTTCAGAGAAGCGTTAAAAGAACCCACTCTGCGTTTTTAAAAATGTTAATTAGACCAAGACTAGACAAAAATAAATCCAGGCTTTTTTCATCACCAAATCAGGAAGTAAACATGTCACAAAGGCTTTTAAAACAACACAATCATGACCAGAAAGTGTGTCAATAATCATTATGTCCACAAAAAAGAGACAATGACAACATTCAGTCTTTGTATTTTCTAAATTCCTTTGGAGGAGTCTGCAGCCGTTATGAATGAAAGAAAGAGAGTAAGGTGTGCAAATGATTGACTATACTGTAACAGGAATAAAGAAAATTATGAGTATTTTTGTCATTAAAAATGTGTTGAATCAATTCCAGTGGGTGGAAATCTGATGTTCTCTTTCCTGTGATGAAAGGTTAGATGTTTTAATGTAAATATAATTCGTTTTTCAGTGTGTATAGAGAATTCTATTCATAAAGTCTTAGTACCCGTCTATCTAAGCTAAATTCTGCAAAATTGTTTGTTTACATTAACAAGGCCTTGATGTTATACATTCACATTTAAGGCATGTGTGATTACATTGTTAAAATTAACTGAATTATTTACATATTAGATAAGATATGAACTCTTTAAATATTATAGCCTACATCATTTATGTGAAAGTAGGCTACATGAAAAATTAAAATAACTTTCTGTACTCTGTCGCCATCAAGTGGACATTGTGTTTACAACACATATTTTTAGAACGGAAATTTGCTTTTTAGACCAAAGGTAACAAGTTAGCCACGTTTTCAAACACGCAGATAATATTTAATCTGAGCTGCTATAGTTTATAAAGCAGCTAAAGATCATTTCACACGTGATGCCATTCTTCAGGCTTTGTGTGTCGTAAAGCTGAATTTATGAAAATAGGTCAGACTTGAACCAAAGCGACAGCGGGTTGCTTTGCGTTAGTGTAAAATCATAGCAATAGCTGAAGGCAAACGCAGCAAGAAAGAAAAATGCGATGTTTTATGACGTTATGCAACAGCTGTGGGCTCACGTTGCAGCACGTGCTACAGTGTCATTGTCTGTTTATGAAACACACTAACAAACATAGTTTTGGCCACAAATAAACCGTTTAAAAGGCTATAACTTCGTTTTTTATCAGCTAAAACACTTTTTTAATAAAAATTCGCAGTATATAAAAACATTAAAAAAGGTCAATGAAAACAATATGTTGGAGGAGGCGTAAAAATCGGCCTATTGTGAAACGTCATTGCACGTTTCAACCAATCAGAGCTCAGAAATGCAAATTAGCAGCTTGTTCTAGGAAGTGGGCTGTCAGAGAGCTACTGGGCTAGCGTGGCTAGCTCTGTTTTTCCTTTTCCTTTTTTTCTTTTTCTTTTTTCTACAACAGATGACATGGTCCATATCAGGCTGCTGTGCTTCAAAGCCACAAGAAGCATATGAAAAGCCTCCAACGTGCTGCGGCTGTCGCCTTAAAGCTCCCAGGACTCGGTCTCTGGTTCCCAGCTGAGGTAAGTAACCTCAGGTTGGTGCTGAGGGCTGAACGATGCTACATATTCTCTCTATTTAACATTATTATTATTATTAATAGCACACGTTTGAACGGGTTTTAATGTTTAATTCTCTAAACCTCTAGTCAAAGGAACATCTCGGTACATCTAGGAGAGCAATTATATGAGTTTAAGTTAGTGTGGGTGAGGAAAAAACAGTTTTTAGCTGTTTCTCAGGTCTGATGAAGATGGGTCTCTAACTTCTCCTCATCCGTCTAAAGCCTGCCACAATAACAAACGGCTGTAGGGTTAGTCTCCTTCCTTGTAAGGTTGTGGTGAGTCGTGACACAGTGGAAGAGCTGAGTGAAGGGCAGCCGCTCCCAACCTGGATTCAACCCTGTTTTACTGACACATTAAGTCATAAAGTCACTTAACTTTAAATATAAATATACATGTTTGATGCAGGCGCTGGTTTTGTTTGTTATGGATGAAAAAACTAGAGTTCTCCACCAATAAAGGCGAAAGAATACACAAAACAACCACAAGGTGGTTACATTATTTTTTAGATTTTTTTCTATTTAATTTTTTATTGACCCATTTGATTTTGACCTTTTGTGAGCAAAGGACCATAATTTATCTATCTCTTGTTGTTCATTTTTATTTTAATTGTTGCTGTCTCAGTAAGAATTATACATAAATATGATTTGTGGGAAATATTTTGGATGCTATTCTTGTCTTTTGATGTCAATTTTATTTTATAATTTGTCATATTTTTTGTCAGTCTTTACAAAAATTATAGAATAATTAGAATAAAATAGAATAAAGATTCTTCTTCATTGCAATCCACACATTTAAACCAGGAATGCATTCTAAAATAAAGACTGGAGATAAAAAAAGAAAAAAAATATATATATATTTTTCTATAACAATAATTATATATATATATATATATATATAGTTATTATAAAATAAAAGTGAAAGCACCATAAAAATATGCCACGATGAACCTGTAAGAGGAAAAACAGATAAAATGTACAATGGCAGTCATAAACGCAGCAGGATAACATCATTTCTGTTTATAGTTGTACAAGGCTGGTTAGAGACCGCAAGTATATAGTGGCATGAGTTTGTAGGATCAGTTAGAATTAGTTAGGGAAGTATTTCAGTTGGTTTATTCTTTTTTTTCATATTTCAAAAATAATCTTTTATAAATAAGAAATCTGTCCATGTAACAGATATTATTCTAGCTACTTTTAAGCTGCTGGGTGAGATTATGGTCCTGTGTTTGTTTGGGGATGAGTTTAGGTTACGTGTGTTGTTTGTGTTATATTTAAAAGATTAAGACTGATGCTACTTCTGTAAGCAGTGTGGTCTTAATTTAGACCTGTGTGGTGTTAGCTCCTGTTATCATCTAACGTCAGTAAAACAGGGCTTTGTCCCATAATAAAGCTTATTGCTGGAGGCTGTCAAAGATGCAGATGTGAAGCAATGGCAGAAGACTAACAAAAAGCATCAATGACTGATGATATGTTGTGATTGTTATATATGAGAGTAATGATATAAACAAGTGCAGAAAAGCACAACTGAGCTTTTTGCACCACAGAATTAGATTCTTGTTGGTTATGTTTTTAAACTGCAAATAAATGAGAACAAAGGTAATTTAGGGTGTGTATTTTTAACTAAATAGGAAAAAAAAGTATATATTTTTTGTTTTCTGGCTTTATTTGAAATGTAAATGCACTTTTCAATTATTTTTTGCAGATTTGACCACACCACTGTGATTTGAAGAGACTCACACCTTTGGAGACGTATCTGTTACTGGATACGTTCCTGAGCAAGCAAGTAAAAAGTTCATTATTGTATTAATATCTGCACTAATGACTGAAAACACAGCTAAAAAAGACTTTTCTCTCCTCCGTCTATGGGAGTTTTTGATCACAACTTCCTTTTTTCTGAGGGGATTCTGTATAAATGAGCACTTCCTGTTGTCCTTTTTCCCAGTGAACCTCTCAGATGACTTTAATGTTTTCAGCATTTATGTTTTAAGAGAAAAACCCGTGTAGGTGCATTTTATTCCTGGTTATGTTGGTCAGCGGACAGCTGCTGTTATTGTGCATGCACTAATGCATCATCAGCTCCTTTTTCTTTCATATAGTTAAGCTTCCTGTTAGCAATGTTTGTTATAATCAAGGTTAGTCCTTTTAATAACCCTTTGTGCCTCATCTGACGGAGATAATCTCACTGTATGTTCCTGCAGATCTGTTACTGACGCTCTCAAACAAGAATATCCAGGTCAGTCAGAGCTCATGCGTTTATTTTATTTACTTTTTTATTCCACTTTAGGTGGAACACTAATGCTGGTATTCATTTGTTCAAGTAATGGATAAACATTTAAAAAGCAAGCATGTTGTTGCATTTCCTCTGCTGTGTTGCTTTTGTTAATGAATTTAAAGTTCTGGACATTTTGTGCTCTGTTGTTTTGTTTTTGTGCAGCATAATCATGAGCGCCCACGAGTCAGAGCTGCACACCATCTCTCCAGAGATGCCGGCGATGTTTGACGGCGTGAAGCTGGCTGCGGTGGCCACGGTGCTCTACGTCATCGTCCGCTGCTTGAACCTCAAGAGCCCAACCGCACCTCCGGACCTCACCTACCAGGACACGCCACTCAACAGCTTCCTCCTCAAGTCCTGCTGTCAGCTGACCAAAGAGTGAGTTGCGTTCTTAGCTCTTTGTTGGTCAATTAAGGTGTTGCCATGGAGACGAGGCTGCCTCCTGGCCATCTGGGGCTGCGTTGAAGGTAGCAGTTTGACTGGCGCCGGTCCCGTTTGTCATCAGTGTTCCTGAGCGTGTACCAGAGATGTTTGGCTTCAGTGTCTGCTGCTGATGCAATCAAACACTAGACTAGGCTAATCCAGTGGTAGACCGGGTTTCTCACCCTTGTATGATGAATAAAGACCCATTTATGGCCCACATGGAGATTTGCATTAATGACGACGCTTTTCTTTCACTTAGAACAGCTGATGCAAACTAGCAGAACATGGTCAAACTAAAACCTCCCTTCATTTAATCCTCCTTTCTAAATTAAATGTCATGTATAAATCCAGATTCTGTTTCAGACTTTCTCATCTACAAGATCTTCTCGGAGCCTTTTGGGAGCATCTGCTTGTATAAGAGTTAGTTACACAGCCCCTTTGCCTCTCAGCTGCAGGGTCAGTGAGTCATAAGTCACCAGTGTTATTTACACTTGTGTGTTATCATTACCTCCTGAACAGCCATAATCTGCTGGCCCTGTGTGAACTGGGTTAAGCAAAGATCTGGAAACTGTGCTGCTAAAGTTTCAGAGTCAAGTCAGGTTTGTTGTTGCATAAGCAATCAATTACTCTGAGAGGATAGAAGGGGTGATGTGAGGTTAACACTGTTTTTGTTTTTGGAAACATACACTCGGGGGGTTTGGCTAACACACACGCAAGCACGCACGCACACACACACACACACACACACACACAACACGGTGCAGAAGTAATCGTTTGAGTTTGACCTGACATACCTTTGTTTAGAATTGATTATTATTGCCATTCGGACATGTATGTGTTTATTTGTTAAAGCAGCAAGTTTAATGAGAGTGAAAATATGTTATATTGTTAGATGAATTAAAATCTACATCAGTGGTGTTAAAGAAGACATTTTGGAGTTTTTTCTCAAAGGACACCATCTAGAGGCAGAAAAATGTATCGTACTTTAAAGTGACAGAGTGTAGTTTTTACCATTAATCTCTGAAAATATCCATCGAAATGTTGTTAAAAAAGAATAAAAAGATGTCCAGTAACAGTCGTTGAAAAATATTGGCGGCTTCGTAACATAAAACCATAAAAATCAGGTCCAAAATACATCAGAGCAGGTCTAAGTCTCTGGGGGACGCCATATTAGAAGCCATGTTCCCTTCTACGTGAGCTGGCTTGGGGTTTTGCGCCTGCCGATGACATCACACTAGATGATTGGCTACACGTACGACTTACGGAAGTTACGTTACCACGTTCAAAAACATTTAGACGGTAAGAAACATGAATTTAATAACAAAACTACTAAACTCTTTCCAAAACATATGTGAAAGAACAGAATTGAAAAAGCAATGCACTGTATTTTGACCGAGTGGTATTGCCGTAGTTTGATGTCATCGGCAGGCGCAGGACCTCGAGTATATCCGAAACCTACACCGCCAGAACACTAGCATCAGCATCGCATTCTCTTGACGAAATGAACTGAAGGATTATCAGTCTGAGGAGCCACGCCCCCTATCACCAGGAAACTACACACTGTCACTTTAAGCCCCTCTCCCTATATATATAAATGTCGCCAACTCTGCATCAGTCAAGGCACTTCTGCAAACGTGCACACACATGCTCTGTGATTGACATCGGTATGTAGCGGATGTCTAACACTATTGTCTAATGCTGAGTGGCACTCAGTTCAAATTGCATGGGGCTCTACAGGATGGGGGCGGTCTTAGCAAAAAAACAAAAATAGACCTATTGCCTATATTATATATAACTTTTATGGATTTCTAAAAAAATCAAACATAATTCCTTAACAGAAATCAGACCTCTTGTTTGTACCAAAGTCTCGGGACAAGCCATTTAAAATGTGATGTTTTAACCCAAATAATTAAAAGTTGAACCCATTTGTCCACTCTACTGGACTTTAGCTCTTTGCCGTCTCGGCTTACACTGATGCAACAGCTTCTTTTTAGTGTTACCTAATAGCTGTGAAGGCCAGTCGCTCACACCCCGTACAAGAAGGTAACACCTAAAGTTGAAGAAAGCATCAAAATCACACTGGACCAGTGTGTTCTTGCTGCACTGTTGTAACACAGACCCAGAAGGGCCTTTTAACTAATAACATTGTAATTAAAGTTTGTTCTTAACAGAATATCCTCCCAGCCCATGTTAAGAGGTGTTATCAGTAGGTAAACAGAATGTCGTTTAAAGATGACCACCTCCGGTCTAACAGTGCATACCACCCCGCCCTTGTGACAACAGTGAGATCATCTTCCTGTCGTCCAGCTCGGCACCTTCCAGGAAGACTGGTTAATCTTTAACCCCAGTTACGGTGCATGGCGTTAGTAATCACATTATCACCACCTGGGAGGGTCTGATCTTTGTCATGCAGCAGTTACGTAACCATCTCCTCTAGGTGCGGCGATTGTTAGAACAACATTCAGAGATGACAAAACAAGGTTAAAGTGCTTGTATATCTGCTGATCTCACCAAACCCTTGACCCTCTGCAGCTATTGATTGCACCTGTGCTGTGGTCGTTTTACTGTAGCTACTGTGTTCGCCTCATCCTAATCACCCCTATCTACCAGAAAATGTTCCAAATATGTTAAACAGAACCATCTTATCCTTTCAAGTTGTTCACATCATCGTCTGCCTGACTTAGAAACAAGATGATGTTTCAGAAAAGTGTACAAAATAGTCACTATTATGCAATCACTTGACTCCTACTGTTGCCTCCTACTGAGGTGTTGCTGGAATTTAGGTGTCTGTGCCAAACGTAACTCAGCAAAACATAATAGAAAGACTCGTTGTGTGTGATGCTCTAATGGAAAATTTTCCATATGCAAAACACGCTCCATGACGTTCTCATATATTTCAAACTGCAGATGTGTGAGTGCATGATTGTGCTGATGTAAATACGGCAGTAAATGAGCTCGTATTACAGAATCACCTTGAATAACATCATGTTGTCTTTTGTAGGTACGTTCCTCCATTGCTGTGGGGGAAGAGCGGTCACCTCCAGACGGCCTTGTACGGGAAACTGGGTCGGGTGAGCTCGCCTCACCCAAGTGGGATCCGGAAGTATTTACCCATGCAGGATGGGGCCACGTCAACCTTTGACCTCTTTGAGCCAGTGGGTGACCATCGGACAGGAGGTGATGCTTTTAATCAAATTTACCAACATTTAAACCCATTTCTTCTGGGCAATGAAAAATAAGTGAACTAATTTTCTCAATAGCGTACTTTACAGTAGCTGAAAATAGATTGTGACGTAACATCGCAATGCATTCTGGGAGGTAGCCCTAGACAAACAAGTGGGCATTTTGCAAGGGTGCCTATGCCTCTGCTAGGGCTGGGCGATATGGCAAAAATTTAATCTCCCGATATAGCTCATTTTATATCCTGTAAACGCTATACATAACGATATAGCATTGTTTCTTTTAATTAAGTTTCATAGTTAATATAAAATTTCAAGTGTTTGCACCAACTCACCAAACCCACGTTTCTCGACCGTGTAGATTGGAACCATGTCTTTGCAGATGTGCTTGGCAACTGCAGCAGTGATCTCCTTCCATCTGCGGGAGCTGTGGTTGGTGTGCCACGGGTAAACGCCTGTTGCAGCGTCTGTGTCTGGAGTTTGTTGTTATGAGCGCTTACGCTACCACTCGACGCTGCTTTTACGGCTTTTGCTTGTTGACTCTCTCTGTATTCTTTTTCGTGGTTCTTGCGCAGGTGATAAAATAAATTTGGAGTGTTGGAGTCTGTTGTTGGTACCGGGAGCCGGCAAACTTTACGAACAACTGCTTTCTGGTCTGCGTCGGCCTTCCTACACCAAACCACATCCATACAACAGAAGTTGCCCCTCTTTTAGGTACAAGCTCCTCTGTTTGGGTTGGCAGGTCATCCTGTTGAAAATTACCCTGGTCTGAACCACGTCTGCTACCGTCCTCCTCCATGTTTGTTAATGCATGGCTAGCGTGGCGCGCCGCGCGTGCATGGACATGTCGTAAGGTCCAACATGACGTAAAATACTGCCGTAAAACGCCGAATCGTGGTGTAAACGATAGAGCTTCATATAAAACGATAGACATTTTCTATCGTACAGATGAAATATTTCGTCATATCACCCAGCCCTTGCCTCCGCTTGTCGCTAAGTTGTATTTTCGTCTCCTAAAAATGTTCAAACTAGAAGGAAGTAAGCACCGCTGTTGGGGGAGGTGCAAATTGAACTCTAGATACCCAGATCGGATGTCGGAGGGGACATTTTCATTCCTTTTCCAAAGATGGGTAAGATCTGTGACAGTAAGGCGCAGCTGGAAAGGGAACGGGCCAAGGCAGGGGTAGGGAACCCTGGTCCTGGAGAGCCGCTATCCAGCACGTTTTAGAGGTTTCCCTGCTTCAACACACCTGATTTTAAATCAACTGCGTTAAAGCAGGGAAACCTCTAAAATATGCTGGATAGCGGCTCTCCATGACCAGGTTCCCTACCCCTGGGCCAAGGTAAAGACAGACGATGCAAAGCAGTATTTATGTGGAAGCGTGGATTTTGAATGTGGATTAGATCAAGGGGAGCACATATATTTGTTCCATAAATTTTGCCAGTGGGAAAGGTCCTATGTCTGAGAATGACGAGCCGATACTAGCAACGCTCTCAGATGTGGAGCTATTCAGGAGGCAGCGGTGTAAACAAAAGGGTCCAGCTGAATGTCTCAACGTGTTCACCCAAATGTGGATGAAAAAGGCTTTTGACCAGAGGTGGTGGTATGTAAAAGGTAGCCTGGCCTGCCAGGCTCTCCTTCTGTCTATTCTACACAGCAGAAGAGTCTGGATACTCAGAGGCAGCGAGCACCATGAAGGGGGGGACTAGCCAGCTCAAAAATAACCAATAGGAGAAAAGGCGGAAATGACGACTTACTGCGCGACGCTGTAGTTTTTAGCTGTAGTCAAAGATGGCGTCTGTGGGTAGCACAGCGCAAACATCTGTCTTTAGAAGAAAGGCTTTTAGCGCTAATTCTTGTTGTGGTTTTAAAGACGTGTCCAAGTCATTTAGAGCAGAAGAAAGAGCCGCAGCGAGCTCCGCTTCAGACGCCGTCTTCCTTGTTTATGAGAAATTGAGCATCGCTGTGTGTGACGTACGCTGCTCAGCGCTGATTGGCTCGGCTAGAATTCTCAGGGGGCGGGGTTATTTGAATAAGAGCGTTACCAGACCCATTGCTTCCCATAAGGAAGCATTGGTATGGCTGGCCAGGCTAGGTAAAAGGTAGTGACACAGATAATCACCAAAGTAAGAGTTAAAAAAAGTACTTTGAGAAAATTAACTTGAGCACTGTGAGTAATGAGAAACTGAGCATAAAAGTTTGATTTTTGCTTCTATTGATTTCTTTTTGTTGACGCACAAGCGCTCTGTACGTGTTTTTAATCGGCGGTTTGTCTAGCATTAGCAGCCAGCAGCACTTGCGCGGTGACGTTAACTGTAACGTACGCTATTAACTGGACAAAAAGTAAATTTTTTTTTTACCCCAAATTAATTTACAACTATAAGCAAAACTCTGTTTAAACTGAGCACATAATAATTATTTTAAAATTGAACACTTGGGTTTGAACACTCTCATTTTACAGCTGCAAGCCAATCTCTGGATGTAATAAATAATCCAGCCGCCGTTGGCTACAATAAACCAATCTTTGAGAATTTAGGACCACTGCTCCATCAGAACTGCTTAGCTCAGTCAGAGTCAGCTCTCCAGAGGTCATGATACAGCATCTTTTATGGAGAAGCAATTCAATTAAATTCTTGGGTTTTTTATGACTCCCAGGTCAGACTACAGTTTACGCTGATTGTCTAAATTATTTGTTTAATCCAGTATTTGTTTGCTTTACACATCCAGTTAGTCATCTGCTTTTTCTTGCATTTGAACCAATCAGACTGTAGAAGATTAGATTATGATGTCAAACATTAAAATCTCATCTACACCTCTGTTATACTCTCACCGGCCACTTTATTGGGTACACCTTGGTAGTACCGAGTTGGACCCCCTTTTGCCTTCAGAACTGTCTTAATCCTTCGTGGCATAGATTCAACAAGGTACTGGAAACATTCCTCAGAGGTTTTGGTCCATATGGACATGATAGCATCACGCAGTTGCTGCAGATTTGTCGGCTGCACATCCATGATGAAAATCTCCCGTTCCACCACATCCCAAAGGTGCTCTATTGGATTGAGATCTGGTGACTGTGGAGGCCATTTGAGTCCAGTGAACTCATTCTCATGTTCAAGAAACCAGTCTGAGCAGTTTCTGAAATACTCAGACCAGCCCGTCTGGCACCAACAACCATGCCACGTTCAAAGTCACTTAAATCACCTTTCTTCCCCGTTCTGAAGCTCGGTTTGAACTGCAGCGGATCGTCTTGACCATGTCAACATGCCTAAATGCATTGAGTTGCCACCATGTGATTGGCTGATTAGTCATTTGTGTCAACGAGCAGTTGGACAGGTGTACCCAATAAAGTGGCCAGTGAGTGTATTTTGTTTTATGAAACTGTAATTATACTACTGCAACTTCTGTCTAGTTTTTTTTTAACCCTTCCTGCTCTGATCTTCCTGAGGTTGCTCCTATTTTGTTGTTCCTGATGGAGTTCTTCCTTGTTCCGTGTGGAAACGGAGGATAGAAACACTTTTGGGACTTTTTTTACTCTGTCAGAAGTTTATGAAGCATGTATGAAAATATGAAAAATAACTGCTTCTTTTTGGGGAAAACAGATAAAAATATAGTTATTTAAATTTATTTCTGCCAGGATTCTTAGATTTGTGCATGTGCGCATAGAACCTTTGAGTTATGAGAACTATTTTAAAGATGGATTCCCTTCTTTTACAAACCTCAGATGACCCCTGACCCCTACCACCTTAACACTGACCGCATAATCTTCTCAGAAACTGTAAGACCTACATGATCTTAATCTCTTAAATAGGCAATGTCACAGTTTTAATCCTGTTTAGTAGAAGCTATATTTCAGACTAACAGTCTAATCCTTCATTTTGGATCAGCTGTTGTATTTTCTCCTTGTCTTTTATCACTGTGAAATGTTTATTAGGAGAGTCAGAAACTCTCCTTCATACGATTGCTAACATTTTCTCACTTTCGCTGGTCCTTCTACCTGTTTCATCAGACGACATCACCATGGTGATATGTCCTGGTATTGGTAACCACAGTGAAAAGCACTACATCAGGACCTTTGTGGATTACGCGCAGAAAGATGGCTACCGCTGCTCTGTGCTGAATCACCTCGGTGCCCTTCCCAACATCGAGCTCACGTCTCCACGCATGTTCACCTACGGTGAGACTGAAGGGTCTACTTACTGTTTGTAACACCGATCACTTCTGGGAGCAATGATTCAGTTTTTATGATGACTAAGAGGATTGTAGTTTGGCCCGATAACTGCTGCATCATTATTAGTGACTCAGGCTAAAATAAAAGTGAGAATTTAATATCCTTCTGGAGGTGGCGGAGCATTTGTTTTGATGTACTTCAGACAGATCTCAGCACACGGTGATAAGTTACAGGCTTTACCTCCTCATAAAGCACACAGAAGAACAAGCTGAGTTTTAAAAAGAGTTGATATTATTGTTTAAAAGCTCTCAGAGAAGCAGGTCTGGACAAAAGGCACCTTCAGACAGCAGTGCTGAGCAGAATAAAACCTAAAACACGTCGTGCCCTTGCTGAAGCCTTGATAAGTAACTATCCTCTCTTTACAGGGTGCACGTGGGAGTTTGCAGCCATGGTTGGGTACATTAAGCGGGCGTATCCTCAGACCCAGCTGATAGTGGTGGGCTTCAGTCTGGGTGGGAACATAGTCTGTAAGTTCCTGGGTGAGAACAGCGTGAACCAGGAGCGGGTGCTGTGTTGTGTGAGCGTCTGTCAGGGCTACAGCGCTCTCAGGTGGGTTCTTCCCCTCTTATGTTTTTACGACATGCATTTGTTTCATCACACACCAGGACTTCTGTTTAAATAATCCATTCACATGTGCAGACATGTCTACCAAGCATTTCTTCAGCTGTATCATCTGACCTGTCTGTTGTGGATATATAATAAGTTTTTTCTGCATTATTATTGCCTGTTTTTAATCTAAATTGTCCCTCGGTTTCCCCGTCTGACATCACGGCTCTTCTCCACCCACGCGGCTCTTTGTCCTGCAGATTAAATGGGACATTCAGCGTCTTTTGTTGAATGTGGACCTGCTGTCCAAAGCTAACTTCCTGCGTATTTATCTTTTGTTTCTCAGAGCTCAGGAAACATTCCTACAGTGGGATCAGTTCCGACGCTTTTATAATTTCCTCATGGCCGACAACATGAAGAAAATCATCCTCTCACACAGGTACAGCAGTTGCAACTCAACACGATAGCTTAATGCTGTCGGTGACGTGGGGTTTATCACAAAACAGCAACATTTACTGATAATTCTGCCACGAACATTGACTCAAGTTTGAAATAATCCTTTGGTTCTCTTTTATAACACTTGATAAACTAAAAGAAAGTCAGGTTGGGTGTGTAGCTACTCTGGTCTGCTCAAAAGGACTTCACGCTTTGTACTGATGTCCACAGAGTTTTATTTTTTTCACACAAGTCGTAGAACAACGTAAAACCTTGTAAAAACTAAAATGAAAGTCCAATACCTTGTTTCAAACTCACATTTGTCTCATTAATATTCATAAATCAAACATTTCAGATG
Organism: Aphyosemion australe; assembly: GCA_006937985.1. Lineage (NCBI taxonomy): Eukaryota > Metazoa > Chordata > Actinopteri > Cyprinodontiformes > Nothobranchiidae > Aphyosemion > Aphyosemion australe. The sequence goes on from SSNS01000037.1 coordinate 133,336, forward strand.
TAAAAAAGGCAATAACAGCATTACAAAACAATATTTACCATGCATGCCTCAGTGGCGCCCCCAAGGGGTGGCCATGGCCACCCCTTGGGGGCCCCATGGCCACCCCTAGAAAATTTCTGGACACCCAACTGGCCACTCCAGGGAAGACCAGTGTTCTTTAATAAGTCATTTTAATGTTCACACATACCATAAATTTATCTTGTTTAATCAAGACATAAATTTAAAACCCAATAAAAAAATATACAATGAATGAGTAAATAATCAGAATTAAAAAAATGTTTCTGCTGCTCACCATTTAAAAAAAAAGTTTATATCTCCATAGAATTTAGTGAAGACAGCAACAGGTAAATTATAAACAAAATTAATTCTAAAATAAAATTTGAAATAAGAAATAACTGAAATGTAATTTTCTGAGTTGGATTAAGTGTTTTGAATGCCTATAGTTTAATAATAATAAAAAAAGAAGAAGAATAAAGGAGCATGCAACGCATCACCACAGGCTAAACTCTCAGAGTCACCACAAGGACCAATTTGGTGTGCCACCTCAAAATTTTCTCTGACCCCATCGGGCCACCCTTATTAAAATGTTCTGGGGGCGCCCCTGGCGTGCCTGTTTAACTAGTAGTAGAATGATATCATAGGCAGTTTATTTTTTCATCTTTATCATAGTTTTCATGTTTCTCTGACCTCTGTCATATACTTTCTTCCGAATCCTGCTACTGCTCACATACACTTTCGGGTCACATAACTCATAAAAATAGATTTTTATCTTCAGCACAGGTAATTATAGCTGTAATATCTTGTTACCCATTGCCATAACTGACTGCAATTATTACACTGCTCACAAAAATGAAAGGAACGCTTTTTTTATTGGGCCTGGCATGAAATCAATTAAACCTGTCTGATAATTTTCTGGTTGATTAAGCAGCTGAGGGCATTGTTAATCACTTTCAGCTGTATTGGTGTTCATGGACTTAACGACAGGTGCACTAAAGTGGCAACAATTACAAAATTACCAGCTCCGGTGGCCTAGTGGTAGAGTGTCCGCTCCGGGACTGGGAGATCAGGGTTCGATTCCCGGTCGGGTCATACCAAAGACTGAAAAAACGGGACCCAACGCCTCCTCGCTTGACACTCAGCACTAAGGGGTTGGATTGGGGGGTTAAACCACCAAACAGTTCCCGAGCGCGGCCACAGCTGCAGCTCACCGCTCCCCACCATGAGGATGGGTCAAATGTGGAGGTGTAATTTCACCAGTGTGTGATGAATACTTGGGACTTTAACTTTAACTTTAAAACCCTCAAAACAGGACTGGTTTAACATGTAGAGGTCATTTCAAGTTTCTCCCTCTTGATCTTTTTTGGCTGGTTTTCCACTCGTGCTAGTTTTGGCTTGAGTAATTATCTCTACTGGCAGCATGAGGTGATTCCTTAACCCTACAGAAGTTGCACAGGTTGTCCAACTTCTCCAGGATGGCACACCCACACGTGCTGCAGCAAGAAGGTT
>SSNS01000037.1:139808-214808 GCA_006937985.1 Aphyosemion australe
TTAAATACGTCACCAGCTCCGCCATCGCCACCTCAAATAATAAAAAGAGAGACGACGGTATCCAGTGGCAAACACGGAGCAGCTTGAAGAATACCTCGCGGTAAAACTCCAAAAATATGAATGTTTTATTCACCCGTGACTGGAGGAGTATAAAGATGCGCAGCAAGTGTTTTATTCGTGGACGGAAATGACGGGAAACCTGGTTTAGAGGTGACAAGCTCATGAAGAGGTGGAGGAAAATGAGGGACAAGTTTGTCCATGTTAAAAAGTCTCTTAAATGCATAAAAGCACACTATAAACTGCAAATATAAACTGTAAATGCACTATTTTGGACCGGATACATGACAGGGTACCCCAGAAAAGCGATACGCCCTCTGTTGTCCTGGCGGGGAGTTGCTTAGCAGCACTCTCCAGGGGACGGAGAAGTTCGAGAGCAAAACGGTTCCGTCAATGCGTGCGTGACTCTGCCTCGGGGAGCTGACGGAGAAGTATAAATTAAATTAGCTGGTGTTTTTTAGTATGGCTGCTGGCTTTTAGCTTCCTGGCACGACCGCCGCCACAATATGAACACTGTTCAGAGTTAAAATTTCATTAACAGCCAGTGTTAGAATAACACTTGAAAAATAGCAGTGTCATATTTAAATAAGACTTTGAGTGTTACTTATCTTATAGAGTCAAAGTATTTTAACAATTGTGAGAGTTAAAGAAGGCTTACTCCATAACAGAATTTAACTCTAGTGAGTGTGATTCTGAATAAATAAAACTTTTACACTGTGCAGGGTGGGACCATATGTTCTCTGGCTCAGTGTTGAAATGGACTCTTTTAGTGTTGAATTAACACTGCTCATTTTACTGTGTATTATTGTCTTGGTCAGTATTATTCTGGAAACCTATTCATTACAATTTGTTTATCTTATGATCGAAAAATCCCAAAAGACTGTAGACCGTTGCAGATCAAAGTTAAACAAATACATCATTTTATATTCATTCATTATTTTTATGGTCTGATCTAAAATTTCACAGATAATTGGAGCAAATTACTAAATTACTTTATGACAGACTACATTCAGTTTAAACGTGCTAGAACAAGCACCTGCACACACACACACACACACACACACACACACACACACACACACACACACACACACACACACACACACCTGTCTCGTGATTAACAATAGACTTGTTTAATGACATATTTGTCGTGAATCCACCCTGATAGGATTAGAACATCATGCTTGTCCGGTCTAACGGCTGTGGCTGATGAATTGGCTCCACGTTCCTCACCAGGTCAGGGTGGAGCACACAGCTAAAGTCTATAATGATTATTGTTTTCTGGTGTTTTGTAGCAACCAAGAGACTCAAACTTCATGTAACTCCTTCACAGGTTCCCTAAATGAGCCGAATCACATTTAAATGTAAATGGTCTGTATTTGATATAGCTCCTTCTAGAGTTTTACCACCCCACAAGGCACTTTACAAAACAATCATCCACCCATTCACACGCTGGTGGTTATAAACTACAATGTAGCCACAGCTGCCCTGGGGCGCACCAACGGAAGCGAGGCTGCTGAGCACTGGCGCCACCACCAGCATGTGGTCTTACCCAAAGACATGACTGCAACAGATGGGGCTCCAACCTGCAACCCTCCGATTGCAGGGCGGGCATTCCTCTGCCACCGTCGCCTCATGTTTAAATGTAGTTATTATTAAAATAATGACTGCATGAACTTCCCGTCACTTATCAAGCTTCCCCGTCTCCTATGACTGTTCTATATTTAGAGTTACTGGAGCTCACGCTACTTCTTCCTTCAAAGAGGATTAAAAGTTTCTCCTGAGAGACCGATGAGTAGATTTTCTGTCTCTTTTAGCCAAAATGTGGTCCAGTGACCATCAAGAAAAGACCAGATCCAATTGATTTCTGATGGTGCGAGAAGCAGCTTGGATTAAAGTCTTTAAAACTGTCTAGATGAAATAAAACAACAACAGAAATGCTTGGGAGTGGTATTCATGTGCCATTTTTTCCAGACCTTTTTTTAAATCTTATGAGCTGTTCAGCAGAACACTGTGTTCCCACCTGTCACTCAGCTCTCGGTGAGGCGGTGGGTCGAGGGTCTGGACGAGTACTTTGCTGTTCAAGATCAGCTCCACGACTGTCACTGTGCAGCGGCGAAAGCCCTGTGGGATCTTAATCACTATCCATCCGCATCAGGCTAGCCCACTAACCCAGATAGGAACGGGAAAATAAAGGAATCAGGCCAATCCTTTTCATGGGACCGCTCTGTCTGGTGGTCCACAGCTGCACGGCTCTGCAGAGGTTCCAACAAACAGAAGGAGCTTAACGTGGAGAAGCCCTACTTTAAATTCAAATTACTGCAAATGATGTCACTCGGTAGATAACCCGGCACTAACACGTTCTTTAAAAATAGTTTTTTTATGTGGAGCAGCCAGTCAGTAACATTTACAGTCAGGTCCATAAATATTGGGACATTGACACAATTCTAACTCAGCCACATGCTTCAGGACTCATTGGACGGAGCTTTACAGTGCAGATGGACAATGACCCAAAGTTAAAGTTAAAGTCCCAAGTCATCATCACACACTGGTGAAATTACATCTCCGCATTTGACCCATCCATGGTGGGGAGCAGTGAGCTGCAGCTGTGGCCGCGCTCGGGAACTATTTGGTGGTTTAACCCCCCAATCCAACCCCTTAGTGCTGAGTGTCAAGCGAGAAGGCATTGGGTCCCATGTTTTCAAAGTCTTTGGTATGACCCGACCGGGATTCGAACCCTGATCTCCCAGTCCCGGGGCGATCACTCTACCACTAGGCCACCGGAGCTGGCATACTGCAAAAGCAAAAAGGAGTTTTTTTAAAGGAGTGATCACCTGAAATTTTCACTTTTCCACTTGAAAAATGTCTATAATGGCTTCCTAATGATTTTTCACTGGCTGAGAAGCCGATATTTAACATTAAAGCGTTTATTTATTCTCGCCTTCATCAACCAGCTCACATGCACCCCACGAGCACGCGCACTCCAAAACGAGATCCGTCTATATGTCGTTACAAAGGCCGAAAATAATCAAATATGAACCAGCAGCGAACAAACCAGCACAACAAAGCTCATTTCATTACGTGAAACGCATAAATGATGTCTTACCGTTGACGACTCATGTTATAATCCGTGTTATGGGAAACAAAACTCCGATCGGTTTGTGTATTCCTTCTTCACAACAGCATAAGAGCCGATGCCTGGCTGTTAGCTTGCTATGTCCCACCTCAACAACAAACGAGGAAGCCATTACGCACGAGGCGAGGCTCGGGCTCGTACATACATGGTTGGATCCCGTAGGTCACTGCCAGGTCGGGTTCAGTTATAAATTTTGTTGTTTTGGAGCGAGATGCTGAAGCTGCTTCCTGCTTCCTTCCACCAATCAACGCGCTCCTCGGTCCTGCGCGCGTCCGTGACAGCCGAAATATCGCGTGTGATCTCGCGAGAAAATATGCCCTTTACAGAAAAGGATCAGAAAAGCACATTTTTAATTAATTTTTCCAATACAATTTACTTTAATGGTCTAAAAGACTATAATAGGACGTAGATATCCACGGCATTATAGGTGATGACTCCTTTAAGGCAAAGAAGTGGAATGTTATGCAATGGCCAAGTCAATCACCTGACCTGAATCTAATTGAGCAGCATTTCAGTTGCTGAAGACCAAACTGAAGGGGGAATGCCCCAAGAACAAGCAGGAACTGAAGACGGTTGCAGTAGAGGCCTGGCAGAGCATCGCCAGGGATGAAACCCAGCATCTGGTGATGTTTATGCGTTCCAGACTTCAGGCTGGAATTGACTGCAAAGGATTTGCAACCAAGTATTAAAAAGTGAAGGTTTGATTAATGCCAGTTGAGGTGGCTCGGGCATCTGGTTAGGATGCCTCCTGGACGCCTCCCTGGTGAGGTTTTCCGGGCACATCCAACCAGGAGGAGACCCAAAGGAAGACCCAGGACACGCCGGAGGGACTATGTCTCTCGGCTGGCTAGAGAACGCCTTGGGATTCCCCTGGAGGAGCTGGCCCAAGTGTCTGGGGAGAGGGAAGTCTGGGCCTCCCTGCTTAAGCTGCTACCCCCGCGACCCGACTCCGGATAAGCGGAAGAAAATGGATGGATGGATGGTTTGATTAATGATTATTATTCTGTCCCATTACTTTTGGTCCCTTAGGGAGGCACATATGCAAACTGTTGTAATTCCTAACCCGTTCACCTGATCTGGATGTAAATACCCTCAAATTAAAGCTGACAGTCTGCAGCTATAGCACATGTTTGTTTCATTTCAAATCCATCGTGGTGGTGCATAGAGCCAAAAATGTTAGAACTGTGTCGATGTCCCAATATTTATGGACCTGACTACATAATTTGTCTCAATATGTGAACAAATACACATGGGAGAGATTCAAAAAGATAAACACATTCTGTTCAGTTCTTCTTCACACACACACCTTTTTTTTGTTACATAAAGGCGGGTACAGGCATGTTGAAATAACTTTGGACATATTTTTCCACCCAACCATTTAAAAGACTCGATCAGACAGCCTGAAAGACCTGTCTGTCAGGGTAAACTGACCTCAACCAACCTTTCTGTCCTCTAATTTTAAAAGTACTTGAAGCCATTGTGTGTGTCCATTTAAACACACCCTCTGATGTAGAATAATTCCTGTCACCCAATATTTGGTAAGTTTCCTAGTTAGTGTTCCCGGTGCTAATGCTAATGCTAAGCGGTTTTAAAGAAGGCTCATTTCATTGTTCTTTATCCTGCAGCCAAGAAGTCCAACGTGATCTTCGCCCTCACGCTCCACGGAGGCCACCTGGGCTTCTTCGAGGGCGAGGTGCTCTTCCCACAGCCCCTCACCTGGATGGACAAAGTGATCGTAGGTTACGCCAACACCATGTGCCAGTGGGAGAAACAGAAACCACCGTGCCAAAGCGACCACTTCAGCGAGGGCGCCTGCCATGAGGAGAAAGCATAACCCTCTGTCTCAGTCCTCCTCCACCTTCACACATCTCTACACTCTCCAGCACCACGATCCCCACACCGCATTGAGGAGACACTAATCTGTCTTCTGCCTTCTCCTCTGGTGCTACCCACCATTACCCACCGATGTTTCCCAGTCACACACCATTACGCTCCTCTGTATTCACCTCATGGTGTTTGAACACACTAGGACCTAACTGCCTTCATTCCCGACGCGTAGAGACGGAACATTTTTTCTCTCTTCATCCACTCAGCAGTGACTCTTGGGCCAATGGAGGCGTTGACCAAACAGGGTCAGGCCGAGCTGTTTTAAGGAAAATGGGAGGAAAGTTTTAGTTTAAACAAGCACAGAAAAAACCTCCTTCATGTGCATATTTACTGCACCTTCATACAGCTCACTGCTCACCACCGCCAAGCCCATAGTCTGCTGTCTTTGTAGTGTGTGTGTGTGTGTGTGTGTGTGTGTGTGTGTGTGTGAGTAACAGAGCTGTAAAGAGTACATCTGTGTGCACCTGGTCAACCAGGAGGTCAGGCCCCTGATGGGGTCATGTTGGTGAGATCTTGTCTTGTTTAACTGTTTTTCTGTTTTTTAGTCACTCGTTAGAAGAATTAAATATTAAAGTGAGATTTTATGCATTATTTCCTGTTTAAAACATCCTGCTGACGATAACGATTGGCGCTTCAGTTTTCCACGTTCACCAAACATAAACCAGGAGTCGACACCTGACGGGATTCATCCACATTCCCAAATGCACACTTAGGGTGGATTGCACCAACAAGGTTTAATTTAAACTAAGATTAGCAGTAGCACTAATCAGAGTTTAGTAAAACTCGGTTTAAAATGACTTAAACCAGGTTTAAAGTTAAGCAGAGCTGCGTTGCACCACTTAAAATTAAACTCAGTTTAGTTAAACTCAGTTTATTTTTTTAAACTGTGCTTAAACTGATTTAAATCAAGGGAGTGGATGTTGAAATAAAATCTACTAATTAAACAGGCTATGGTATTAAACTATAAACATCAGAAGTGTGTTAAGACGTTTTTAAAATATATATAAAAGAAAGTTTATTTAGCTATTTCTCCTAGTTTCTCCGGTCCTCCTTTGTATTTTTTCTCCATCTCAGATGATCCGAATAGATCACGTTAGCTAAGCTAACATTTAAGCTAGCTCCGCACACCAGCGCAGATACAAAACATTAGCTAGCTCAGCTGCAGAGCTAACCTAGCTCCACACACCGGCGCAGACAGAGCCTGTTTCTACATTTTCTTTCAGGAAAATCATCATTTTGCTAAATAAACCTCAAAAATACAGTCATTGCTAAAGTTGAACCTCCTCATTAGCAGGTTTAAAGTTAACCCTAGATCATAGTTTAAAGCTCTGGTGCAGGCTTAAATTTAAACTTGGTTTAGTGTAAAAATTAAACTAGGTTTAAATTTAAACCATCTTAATTTTAAACTAGGTTTAAAGTTTGGTGCAACAGAATTTAAACTTAAACCATGATTTAATCCGAGTTTAAAGTTAAACCTTGTTGGTGCAATCCAGCCTTAATCACTTTGTTTCAGTGCACGTTACAACCTGTAAACTGCATCCTTTTTTCTTATTGGTCGAGTCCTGATGCCGTTGATTGTTTAGCTGTGCTTTTGACGAAGAGGAAGAAGGGAGTTGTGTTCCTCGTGTTTTTGTGTCTTTGAGCCCTCTTACTTCCTCCTGCCTTCGACCAGCTGCAGGTTCAGCTAACACTCAGATGTCCTCGTCTTAAAAGATCAGACACAACATTTTAAAAGGCTTTAATTTGCCAACGTGGTGCTATTTGAAAGGAAAGATCAGATTTGGTTGTTTTTTTATTCTGAGCTGTGAGGTTTGATAAGTAGGAGGGCTAAAGATACCAAAGTTAAACCAAATGTTTGTTTTAGTGACTCTTTTGTTAAATGCGAGTTATATGAAAGAGGAAAATGGCTTTTAATGATTGGGAGTATTGTTATTTTTTTCCCAGCAACACATTATCGTTTTTTTGCCACTGGGTTTAGGATTTTAGACGTTGCAGCATGAATTTAACAAACAAACCTGTTGATTAAAGCGTTCCATGAGGCAGGGACCTGTGGACTTGTCAGAACCTAGTCAGTTAAAGGGCTTTGGAAGATTCTTCCCAGACTAAAAGTCCAGCCAAGAAATCTGTGGTTAAAACTTATCAAACACTGTGATGATGAGACAAACGGGTGGGTTGACTTGATCTGACTGACAGCAGTGCCTTCTGATGGGCTGTTTTAGTACCTGGCTCATAGTTTCTGTCTTTAAGTACTATATTTAAACACACACACTTTGTGTTTTCTGCATTTTATGCTCGTGTACTAACAGCTCCTAGAACAGCATTTTTTTAATGTTATGATTTAAAAACATGAAATCTTAGTGTTAAATCTTTATTTTGACTGTAGACATAATACTGTGGTATGTTTTTAATAATACTGACATTATTTTAATGAAATCTGTTGTTATTTGGCATCAGGTTAGTTTTAGATTAATCTCAGTCCGAGTGAAATTCAGCCTTTTCCTTTCAGCTCAGGGCCTTCGTCAATAACATTCATGTTCGGTCTGTAGACGTCGTTAGAATAATTATGTTCTAAGTGAAATCAGCCTGATGAAACCAAACTATGACATCATAGGTGTAGAGCTGACCTCCTTCTGTCTCCATCTGCTGTCAGAGAGAGACAACTACACTAGCGGTCGTCTCATCCACCCCAAGTCATTTAATCTGGTTCAGCCGGTCCACAGTTCTCATCGATAAACCAGTATGTGTTTCAGACAAACCAGCACTAGCAACCCAGATTCTGTGTTAAGAGCCATTTGTGTTTTGCTTAAGACTTTTGCCTCTTTCCAACTTTGCACAAAGAATGCAGGTTTGGATGTATTATTTAGACCTATTTTTTTCTATTGAATTGTTATCGTTGTCTTTTTTTGTATTATGGTTTTTGCGTGTGAGAGTTGGTACAGTACGTGCAGAATGTGTCATATCACCACCTCTGAGCCACTGAAACCAAAACATCTCGTCCGCTGTTCACTTTGAGGGTAAAATAGAAATTTAAAACGGTTTCAGTTTTTTGTAAACGGGGATTTAAAAATATGACGTGGGATCAAAGTTGTTGTTTTCTTGCGTTCTAAGGATGTGCTCCTCTGTGTTTATCCCAGTGATTCAGACATCAGGATTCCAGGCTCATCCTTAAGAGATTGAGAATTCCGACGATTTAAACATCCCCTATTAATTTAAATGTAAATATATTTACCACCAGTCCTTGTAGTGAGATTGAACGTTGCTCGGTGTTGTGTTTTGGGAACGAGTCGGTCGATTCGTGCAGCGTGTTGCGGTCCTCATCACACGGCTTTAATTTCCTGTTAACAAACTTTAAGGGTTGAGGGTATTGGTGATCGTTTAAAGGGACAGTACTCTGAAAACCAGTGGTGTGTGAAGTAAATGTGTGAGAAAATATGAGTATTGTGAATTCAAAATAAATTATTTTCAAATGAAAAATGGTGGTCAGATGTTTTGTTAAGTTGCTGTGAGTTTTATTTTTATCTCCTGTTCCAACTTTGATTCGTTAACGCTCTTTTCAGACACTCAAAACACTATTAAAGAGACTTCCTGTTGGTTATTTCAGGATCAGAGTACGATGGTTACAGTATACCAGTAGCCTACTCACTCATTCAATAATGAAACTGCATCCAAAATCTATAATTAGTTTCTCTCCCCTTGCTTCCTATTTGATAGAAGACATTTAGGGAGAAAAAATGAACACATATCTAATGAGAGAACTGTGGGATGAAAGAGGGTTTAAAAGTGAGACTCATTTCAACAGGATTTATGAAAAAAATAAACTTCTGACGTTGGTCAGGTTTAATTTCTACTTCCAGACTAAAGAAAAGAAACTGACAAGTAGTCACACAGAACTAGATACATTTTATTAACCAATGCAAAAGGCAGAACACGTGTTTACGGTAGACGAGGCCTGGTTTGAATCAAATCTCACGTCATACTTGCAGAACTTTTAAAACAGAAAGGCAGCTGAGATCAAATACTTCCAAGGCACCACGGTGAGCAGCTCCTGCTTCAAACACAATAATCTAACGCAGGTTTTAACTTTAATCAGTGTTCACTAGTCTGCACACCGTTCATAGATTTAGGGACAAAAATAGATACCGCATCTGGACTCCTTAAAGTCTCATCAGCATTTTCTTATTCCTTCTCCACTAAACATCAACAAACAACGGAGCAGTGAAGTAACGATTGTTCTCTGTGACCTAAATTCTGGTTTTCATTCACATCCCATTACTCATCTGGAAATCGTCCCTCTCTTCTAACATCTGACACTTTTTTCTGCTCTCAAATTCCTGAAAACAACAATACAACGAATCCTAACTTCAACGAAGTCCACATATCTGATCACAAAGCGCTTGTGATACGGCTGCTACTCTCATATCAGCATGTTTCTTCAGAGAGCAGTGTCCTCAGAGCCAAAAAGTTGGGTGGCGATGGCCTGGTAGTCAGACACTGGAGCTCTTCCATCAAAATCTGAAGGCAGAATGTCTGCTTGAAATTCCTTGAAGTAGTTTTCCAGTTCGTCACCATGAACAAAAACCTGTAGGTAGTGAGAAGAAGTTAATGCTTGAAATGAACGACCCGTCAGGAACAGATCCCAGCTTTTGTTCGTACCCTCTCCAGCAGCTTGGCCTTCATGAAGGGTTTCACCACGTTGTATGTGGTGGTGAAGTACCAGGGCTGGTGGATCACATGAACCGCTTTGAAACGGGCGGGGAACGAGTCCTGCAGAAGCAAACAGGCACAATCATGAAACAGCTTTAAAGACCAACTCCACTTGTTTTTCAACACATCTGCAGTGGTCTCTAGAATGAATGAATGCCCTGGGAGTCGATCTTGGCAGACGACAGGATCTGGAGTCTTACTTCCTGATATTCTGACATCTCTCCTCTGATTGGCTAACAGCAACACGACTCTACCACTGACTCTGTTTGCTCTGCAACGTTGATGTTTTATCTCCACCAATAACACAAGCCTGGAGGAGTTCTGCAGTGCGGTGGAGTTGCTAATGCTAACGGTTAGCTTCTACTAGCCCAGACGTTCTCTGCTGTTTTCTGGATGCTAAACCAACAACAGCCTTCCCCGTCAAGATGGGTGAGTCCATGAATGCCAATTTGACAGTGTGACGTAGATCTGTCAGGCTTTTCTAATCCAAGCATTTCACCATCTATTTTCTATCAGAAGCTAATGCAGGAGATAGGTGTAGGAGACAGTTTTATCCTCCATGTTAAACTCAGAGTGACTGATCATATTTAAAAAATAACAAGTAAAAAACTCAGTGAACTTGGCCTTTAAGATTACAAATGATCTGACCTGCAGCATGTCCACCATCTTTTTGAGCTCAGCCGTCTTTATTCCTGAGGCGTGCTGCATGGTGAAGCCTTTGAAATTCTCAATCAGGACGAAGCCGTTGATCTGAGTCTCCTCATTTTCAAGCAGCTTCTCCAGGATCACACAGTATGCTCTCAGGACCTGTTAGACATGCAAAGATGTTCTGTAGGGAGCAAAGGTTTTAAATCATCTAGATTTGGTTTAATTGTTTTGCTTCCAAGCAGCCAGACTTTCAAGTACTCTTATAAAATGGTTTTCATTGGTTGTTCTCCAAGCTTACTGAAAGGATGAACTTTAGCTACTTTCTTCTCTTTTTTTGTCCAGTCCTTGTTCCTGACCGTACCATAATATTACACAGTTAGTGCTAAAAAGTGAGGAAAGTGGCAGGGGCGTGTCCAGGGAGTGGCCAAGGGCAGCAAATGCCACCCTTGAAATCTTATTGGCCACCCCAGGTGCAGTGTTGTACCTGAACACATTCATTGAACGATAGTTCGTGAACTCGTTCGTTTTTTTGGTGAACATGAACTGAATTCACTCGTATTTTGCCTGACAAACGTTAAAAAGAGCGCGCTCATTCTGGCGTGTGTGAACAGGTTTATGAACGGCGTTCTCTCGCTGTTTGAGCTCCAGACCTCAACAGAGTTAAAGCTTTAGCTAAAACTTCCAAAACGTCCGGTGAACCATAGACTTCATATAAGGTAGACCCTGGAAATGCAGCCGCCATACGGAGTAGCGGTCAGTGTTGCGTCTACTCTTCTATGCTTTGTGGAGGACGGACGTCATGGTGCGTTCCATTTACCTCGGAAAATATACAACCGCACATAACATCGACTTTAGATGCACCCTTAAAAGTTTATCTTGTAAAATAAACACGTTTCCACCACAGCTACTATTGTTATTACAAAGAAATGTTTTATTAAAGCTTGAAGTTAGATTAAGAAACATTTTCTGACTTAGGGAGGTGTTCCAGTTCATTATTTCTATTGGGAAGTTAGAATTTCCGAGTATGGGATTAACTGGAACGAACCGTGGAAAGCATCAATCTGAAAACACTAGCCACAGATTCACAGCGGTAATATTTAACTATTCATTTATTTGCTTTTTTTAAAACTAATTAATTTGGGGCTGATTGTTATAAGTTCTATAACGTTTTCTTTATCTTTGGACAATCAAGTCAGAAAATGTATTCACAAAATTTGAGAAGTGACTTAATTTAAAGATAATTAAATGTTTTGCACTTTGAGGTACATCCTTGTTTCCTACCTCAGCCTGGTTCTTCCCTCAGATTGATTAATTATTAATCTTTTAATGGAAGCCACTCAGTTTTTCTTCATGCTATTTAGAATATATATATATATATATATATATATATATATATATATATATATTGGAAAATAAGAACTATGAACTAGTTCGTTTTTGGAACAGTGAACTTAGTTCAATAAATTTTAAATTATTATTAGCTAAATAATTAACTAGTTAATTTTAAAATGTATGAACTGAATTTTGAACTAGTTTGGTTTTAGAACAAACTTTCCCAACACTGCCCAGGTGCCACCCCACTGAGTTCCATTTAAATTGACTTTACATTGTCTGCAAAAGGCTTCGGCTTATAAACCCCAAAACAGTGCAGAATACTTCTTTAACATTGTTTTCCAGCCATAGGCCTACAGAACATTTCTGTATTTTTATTCTTCATTATACTTTCATATTGACATAATTAGTATTCAGAATCCTGGTCCCAGTTCCACTCCACTCCATTTGGTGGCGGTAATGCACCAAGACATGGCTTGCTAACCACCACAAAACAGCTCAAAGAAGAAAAAAGAAGAGAGAAAATTGGTCATGACACAATGCGGAGCTCAGAAATTCACTAGAATGAAAAAAATAATGATTTTGTGAGGGATGACCATTGGTGCCACCCATTCATAAACTAGTGCCCCACTTGGGCCACCCCATTTTATAAGGCCTGGACACGCCTCTGGAAAGTGGAAAAAATAAAGAACAAATGTCAAAACCATAAAGCTCTATCTTCAGGAAATGAACAATGTTTTAGAGTTCTGTCTTTGAGAAATTAGGGGAAATAACAGCAGAATGTGAGAGAAGCCTCATCCTTCACTTGATCATCAATTATTTTTCAAATTTTCAAACTTTAACTTTTTATTGATCACCTTTTTGTTGGAAAAATACTATTTGATGTGTCAAATTCTGTTTTTTTTGTTTGTTTTTGGTGTTTCTCATAGATTCAACTAAAGAATGTTGTGTTTTCGACACGTGAATAAGATCCAGTGTAAAACTGGTTCTTTGCTGAGTTGTCTGCATTCATCCCCTGAATGTTTGAACCCTTTCATGCATGAATGATTTATTAAATAATGTGGATCAACAAACACAAAGGAAAACATTTTTTTTAAAGCAGCTGGACAGATCAAAAGTTTAAAAGCAGCCAAAGTTCCAAAGATATGCTCAAAGTCTCTTTGTGACCAATCAAAAGATCACAGTGTACCTCATCGAAGGTGATCTCCTCCAGGTCCCAGTTGTCGATGTTGAAGAGCAGGACCACATGTCCATAGCGATCTCTGCTGGGCAGAACTACAGGGTATCCCGCCTCGATGGTGCTGCGGACCGCCTCGGGGGTCAGGTTCTCAAACAGCTCTGGATACTCCTTCCTGAAACGGACATAACCTAAAGGACCCACAGAACACACACTTAGTACACCAAAATAAAAACTTGGTTACATTTTGGAAACAGTTGTTAATTTGGGTCACTGCAGGATGCTGTGGTATCAAACACAATGACAGTACCAGGGGCGTGTCCAGGGAGTGGCCTGGGCTAGCACATGCCACCCTTGGAATCTGATTGGCCACCCAGGTGCCATCCCACTGAGTTCCATTTAAAGGAGTCATCACCTGAAATCTTCACTTTTCCACTTGAACAAATGTCTATAATGGCTTCCTAATGATTTTTCACTGGCTGAGAAGCCGATATTTAACATTGACGCGTTTGTTTACTCTTGCCTTCTTCAACCAGCTCACATGCACCCCACGAGCACGCGCACTCCAAAACCAGAGCTTGAGTTCTGGCCTATATGTCGTCACAAAGGCCAGATATAACCAAATATGAACCAGCAGCGAACAAACCAGCACAACAAAGCTCATTTCATAACGTGAAACGCATAAATTATGTCTTACCGTTGCTGATCCGTGTTATGGAAAAAAAGTCCACTCGGTTTGTGTATTCGATCTTCACAACAGCATGATGATCCGATGCCAGGCTGTTTAGCTTGCTTTGTCCTATCTAGACTGTTTACAGATCTCCAACGCCGCGTCCCATCATTTTCCGGTTTACGGCGCTTCGCTGAAAAAAAAACCTCAACTACAAGCGAGGAAGCCATTATGCACGAGGTGAGGCTTGGGCTCGTACTGTTGGATCCCGTAGGTCACTGCCAGGTCGGGTTCAGTTATAACTTTTGTTATTTTGGAGAAAGATGCTGAAGCTGCTTCCTGCTTCCTTCCACCAATCAACGTGCTCCTCAGTCCTGTGCGCGTCCGACAGCCGAAATATTGCGTGTGATCTCGCGAGAAAATATGCCCTTTACAAAATAGGATCAGAAAGCACATTTTTAATTTATTTTTACAATACAATTTATTTTATTGGCCTAAAAGACTATAATAGGACGTAGATATCCACAGTATTATAGGTGATGACTCCTTTAAATTGACTTTACATTGGCCCAATCCCAATACTCGCACCTGCAGTTGCACGTTCCCGGCCAGGGGTGCGAGTGCATAGGGTGTCCAGATTCTCAAGAGCGGAAGACGACCACGCCCCTTTTGCATCCTTAATCAGCACTACACCCAAGTCCGCATCGAGGCAGACTTTGGGCAAGGGTATTACCCACAATCCATTGCTGTGTGGGAAGTTTGAGAAGAAGGCGGAGCAATGGCTCAAGTGCCTTTTCTGAAAATATCTATTTTCAAATGAAAGAAGTTTATTTTAAGACGATTAATATTTATTTATGCTCTGAATGTTTTAGACTAAGACTTAATGTGGACAGCAATAAATGTAAATTTTGTTTGTTTGAAAGTTTTTTTTAAAGTAGCACAAACAGCAACCAGCATGCGTCACGGTTGATGACGCAATGCTCCCTGTCCCAATTGGCACACTTGTGTACTACGCACTCGAAGCCTTACTGTGCACCTCCTCTAAGTGCACTTCACAGAAGGGTGTAGGGCGCAGTGCGAGTATTGGGATTGGGCCATTGTCCACTAAAGGTTTGGGGGTAATAAACCCCAAAACAGTAGGTGGCAGCATGCACCTTTAGCATTATCTTTAATCCCTGGCCAAAACAACATTTCTGTATTATTATTATTTTTTCATGTTGACATAAATAGTATTTAGAGCCCCAATACCACTCAGTGGTGCAGTAATGCACCAAGAAGGGCTTGCTAACCATCACAAAACAGCTCAAAGAAGAAGAATAGACAAAAAATGGTTGTGGAACAATGTGGAACTCACAAATTCACTAGAATGCAAAAAAAAAAAAAAAAAAGCGTAACCATTGGTGCCATCCATGCATAAACAGATGCTCCACCTAGGCCACCCCATTTCAAAAGGCCTGGACACGCCCCTGGACAGTACTGTCCCAGTGCTGAGCCTCATGGTGCTCAATTATCCAGCAGTAAAGAGACGTGCACGTGTGTCTAATGACATTCCTCTTATACACATTTAAAGAATAATTAGTCATTTAAATTATGCAACATTAAAGCCAATGCTAAAGGGGTCGAATTGATTGAGTTTAAAGTGCAAATCAGGCCGTTTTGACAATCACCAAGCCACATAGTGTCAAATCAACCCAATCATCTCTCAGACTGACACCGTTCAGGTTCCCAGCTCAGCAGAGCTTCCATTAGTAAAATAAACTTGTCCAATTTGGACACAAAGAAGGGCTTTGTCAGGGGAAATTCAGCAGTTTCTCAAAGCTCCCAATTAATGAGCACATGCTTCACTGTCTCAGAGATGGACAGGAAGCGTACAAACAAGGAAACAAAAGAGAGCTCATCCGTAATTACTGTAGCTACCAGAAAATGTCTGCAGACGCTGAATCAAAGCTTATGGAGGCTTCAGGGACTCAGCTGTCCTCTAAACAGGACAAACCCTTTCACAAGTCGTTGCTGTCTCTGTCACTCACTCACCTTTCATGAGCTCATGAGCTCTGGCAACGTCAAACTTTCGCGCTCTGAGAAAACGGAGCAGCAAAGAGTCTGGTTTGTGTCCAAAACGCTCCTGCACCAGTTTGGCCATGTCGTCTCCTGCTGCCCTCTCTTTGATCATGGCACGGAGGTCCTTCAGCGAGGACGCCCGTTTCTCATCTGTCTCATTCAGCTCATCCTTCGCCTGCGTGACTCACATTAAAAGCTTTTAGAATTGAGCCCATGTCTGCAGGATCTAAGAATTTATCAGTGTTCTGATCATTTCTCTAAGGTATTTTACCTTTTGCACAGTGTGACCGGGCAGTTTGTGACACGGTCCAAACACCGGCCCATGATCCTTCACTGTCAGGTGCTCTAACTTTGACCTCATGGCCTGCTCCTCCTCTGAAACCATACGGAAAGTTCCAGTCTGCAGACAGAGGAAAGTGGAATCATTTTTATGCAGGTTTTCACTTTAACATCAAACCAGACATGAACCTGAGAAAGCACGACCCCTCTGAGGACAACAGCTGGATAATCTGCTTCACATGACTGCAGAAAAGGAGTCAGTAGGAGGGTCCATCCCAGAGCCAGCAGCCACTGGCACAATAACAGCACTAAGCAGCATCATGCGCTGACAGTCAGTCCTGTTATTTAACCACTGAACCGTGGCCAGACTCTGACTCAACCAGCAGAAACACAGATAACAGGAGGGTTTGAACTTACAGCAGCCATGGTTGCAGCCTCTCGCAGCAGCTAGTCTGCAGAACAGACAACAGGACGTTAACACATCAGAACCCAAACACCGTCTCCAGATTTGACTCAGAACTGGAGGTTTTTCGTTAACATCTAGGAATTTGGGACATACAACTCATTTTAGAAAAGCAATTGTATTTCAGTTGAAGAAAGTTTAAATCATAGCGTAAGTTCAGAATTGCGTTTTTAAATCTTTTATCTCATTTCTCATGCTTACAGGCAGAAATTATTGTAGTTACTGAAATATTTTATTTTCCTAAAATAAATATATAATAAAGAGTTTCTGCTTAGATTTACAAACAAATTGTTGATTAAATCTGTTTGTGAAAAATTAGACGATTTAACATCTGGGTGATTAGAAGTTTAATGTGATCGACAATTAAATTAATACATGTAACGTTCATTTTTGCATGTTTTTATATGTAATCAAGCACAATTAGTCATTAAAATAATCAGTATTTAGAAATATATATAAAACACACCTTAATTACATGAACATAAAACAAGCTAATAAATCAAAGTTTTATTTGTTACATTGAGTTAACCCAGATGCTTTAATTAACCAATACCTAATCATTAACATGATTTTATCTGAGTTCGTTTTAATCAAAGAGCTGAGCAGCCTTACCTTCAGCAGACAGGATGGGAGAGACTCACGGAGCGGTGGAGGACAAAAACGTGGCAAAGAGAACCGCAGGAGGGGAGGGAGGACCTGGAAACGTCACTCAAAGTAGGATTAAACTTCACACGCTGGATTACAAGTGGCTAATCTACCAAATCACAGCTATCTGCTGCAGTTTGGATGATTATCAAAGCCAAATCTGTGTTTTCTCACCTGTATTTTGTTGTCTTCTTACCTTTTTCCTTTAAAATCTCACGTTTTATCTTAGGTTTTGTTGACTTTCTTCCTTTTTCAAAGCTTCTTTGTGTGTTTTGTTGATTCAGAAAAGTTAATATTTTTTAAAAAGTTCATATACCCACTTCATTTGTGCATTGCTTCTGTTTTTTTCTTAAATATGATTTTAGATTTAATGAAATAAAAAAACAACAAAAATGAAGATGAGACAAACGTCTGAGGATGTAGAATTCAGACTGAATGTAACATTAAAGTTAATTTTTTTGTCCTGAGACTCCTGTAGCCGAGCAGAACGAGCCCCTGGAATGGGATTCTTACTCTTATTTTCACGTTGAACATTCCTCTGCACATTGTTTGAAGTTGTCCTCGGCGGTGACCTCTTGTTTTGTGTCCCAGATGATCGATTACTCACCCATGACTGCACAGCAGCACACAGGCTGGCCTCATTAATTACACTAACAATGAATTAACCTGTTAATTATTTACTAAACTGAACAGCGTGTTTTAGGTATGTTTACTGCTTGTTTAGACATGCTAACAGGTGGACTGCTGTTCTGAATGACCCTCTCTGGCTAGCTCATTTCAGTGTTTTAGGTTTTATCTCCATTAAATGTGACGTGACAAACCTATTCTTTCATCTCATCGTGATGGTAATGATGTTTGTGGCACTTTTGTTGATCAGGACCTTTAAAAACTATGATGAATTCCTTTTTAGTTCATTTCGTCCTGCATTTCCTTATCTGTCCACTAGATGTCTTCAGATTTTCCTGATCTTCCCAGATCAGTTTGTGTGTCACACACTTAAGGGCTACTGTAGCTGCCAAATCCACCAAGTGGTGAGTCTCATGACCCAATAAATGTTGAAAAGTTGTAACTGTACCTGATGAAACTGCAAACAGCAAGTTTGAATACATCTGGTGAAGCTGCAGGCAGCCATGTTTCTGTAACAGCAATAAAATCAGGATGTAAATGCTGCAAACTCTGAAAATACAGCAAAAGTTCAGGCATTAAAGCAACATTCCGCAACTTTTACACCTTAAAATTATGCTGTTTTGTAAAGTTTTGGCATCATACTATCACCTATTATGTTCAGTTTCATACCTTTGATAGTGGTGGGGGGTCCCACGTCTGTTTACCGCACTAGTTTTTGAGCTCGGGTCGTTACCGGATGTACTGTCTGGGTGTTGCTGTACGGCATTATATGGCAAGCCAAAGGGATAAAAAAAGCGCGCGTTCTAAACGCGCGTTATGTTCATCAAAACGCGCGTTCAGGACACGTTCCCGGCCAGGGGGTAAAAACTCACGTGTTCTAAAAACGAGCATTATGGCCGCCAAAACACGCATCTTGAACGAGTGTTTAGGCGGACATAATGTGAGTTTAGAACGTGCATTTTTTTATCCCTTTGGCTTGCCATAATTGTATAACGTAGACTCGCGGTTTGGCAGTGGCAGATTCACCAAACAAAACTAGAAATCCCTTATCAGAGGAATCTAGGAAAAGAAAAGAAGAACGTGATAGAGCAAGAGCAAAGACCAGAGTTATTATTGGGCCGTCTTTTCCTCGCTGGAGAGCTCTTTTAGAAAGAACAGCATGAACTACGGACTCTAACCTAGCCGTGCTGCTAATGGCTAGGTAAGTAATAAATGATTTCACCAGGGTTATTGGGTTTGGTCGGGCATAAAGTTGTTATACAGTCCTGATAAAACTATTTATTCAATGTGTGGAGGTGGAAAAGTTTGTTTTCGTTGTTTTGCCTGACATTAGGAATGTAAACATGCCTCTTATGCCCGAGAGAGAGATTTAATGTTACGACAGTGACGTTACGCAGCAAGCCTCTAGAGGGCGACAGAGACCATTTAACTGCAAAGTTGCGGAATGCTGCTTTAAATGTCTTAGTTTCTTTTTCACCCGTCTTCTGAATTATTCACCCTATAACACTCGTCTCACAGCTAATGATAAACTAGACCAGATCACTATCGACAGTTAGGATTCATTTGTTATGAACTCTGCAGGCCCGGGATACTTTCAGTGGACTTGGACCTAATCCACCTTTGCACGTGTTTGTTCAACTAAATAAATCTAACTAATTTAAAAGCATCCAAACCACCACCATCTTCCTCATTATCATCGTCATCATCATTATCATCATTGTTGTTGTCATCTCCACCAGCGTGTGAATGTGTGTGTGAATGGATGAATGATACACTGTAGTGCAGGGGTATTCAATTCCAGACCTGGAGGGCCAGTATCCAGCAGATTTTGGTGGTTTCTCTGCTCCAACACACTGGATTCAGTGGTTGAATCACCTGTGCAGCAGCTCATCAGGCTCTGCAGAAGCCTGTTAATCACCTGCTGATTAAAATCAGGTGTGTTGAAGCAGAGTTCAAACTAAAACATGCTGGATTCTGGCCTTCCAGGCTCAGAATTGAATACCCCTGCTGTAGTGTAAAGCACTTTGGAGCCCTCTGACTCTGAAAGGCACTATACAAGTACGGGTCATTATCATAATCATTCATCATCATCATCACCGTTGTCATCAAATTTAACTAGGACATTTTGAAGAAACTGGTTTTCCAAATCAACTTTGAGTGTTACTGTTTTAGATGAGACAATAGCAACAGAAACACACACACACACACACACACACACACACACACACACACACACACACACACACACACACACACACACACACACACACACACACACACACACACAAACCCAGACAAACACGTATCTGGAGTTTTGGCATGATGCCATCCCATAACTGAAGTTCCATTCCTTTTGTCATTTTACCTTTAATCTCTCTGTATTTCACAGCAGACACGTCTGGTTTTCTGTTTACTTTTTGTGTTTGAATTGTTTTAAAAGCTCAGGTTCTGTTAACTGTTGAGTCAAAAGGAAACAGAATGTGATTTTGGTTCAGGAAAACAGCCCAATATAAAACTCAAAACATTTTAGAATATGATCCATTCATTTCAGGAACTCAGCTCAGACTGAGAGACCATCTAAAGGCTCAGGAACCCTTTGCAGATGTTTAGGATTCAACAGCTGATTAGAGTGTGACACTTTGGGTCTAGAATATTGAACCTTTTCACAATATTTTGATTGAGATTTTAAATGTGGGGTTTTCATCAGCTGTAAGCCATGATCATCACAGTTATAACAAATAAAGCCTTGAAATATCTGGCTTGCATGTAATGAGTCTATCTCATATATTAGTTTCACCTTTTGAGTTGAATTACTGAAATAAACAAACTTTTGTATGATATTCAAACTTTTTTTCCTTTCACCTGTATTTTGAGAACTTAAGAAAAACAGATTCTCTTTAAAAAGTTTGATGAGAATGCTTTTACAGCAATAATTATAGTGGTATGTAAAGATTGAAGATGTAACAGCAGAGATTTATCAGAGCGATGTGTGAGAATGCAGCTGGGTTGATGCAGAGATGAGGTTAATGAGCTGTGTGTGAACAGATGAAATGTCTATCCTGCAGTAAAACCCGGTGCTGCGTCTCCCCGCTCCACACACTGAGGACACTGTCTTCTCCTGCAGGCAGGCTTACTGTCCCATTGTCTCCTCGCTCATTAGTGGACTCTCATGGACGACCTCGCGGTAACAAACGAGGGTTAACAAGGTCTCTGAGTGCAGCATCACACAAGTGTTTTTGTCTCTGGGACACAGCGCTGATTTATCATCACAAGAGTTTTCTGCAAGTTATGTAATTTTGATTTAAGAAAATGGATATAAATGACTCCAGAATGACTTTTTCCATCAGTGAATCAAAGTCGTGACTGATGCTCTGAACGGTGGTTCCTAAAGCTGGAGTTGGGACCCCTCCATGGGTCATGTAGCACTTAAACTTGTAATTAGTAACTTTAGATGTGTTCATGGGGGTAAGAGTTGGGGTTGGGGGGGCCTGGCTCGACAATCAATCAAAACTTTATTTATAAAGCGCCTTCCACTCCCATCACGGGAGGCCAAGGCGCTGAAGAACAACATAAAAACATGATAAAAATAAATTAAAACAGTAAACAAGTATAAAACTATAAAAATGCACAATACATGCATATACATAATGCATAAAACACAAAAACAAGCAGCCTTCAGGCAAGGTCTGGAAACGCTAGACGATAAAAATGTGTTTTCAGTCGACTCTTAAAAACCTGCAGAGATGTGGAAAGTCTAACTGACGGTGGCAGCTGATTCCAGAGGGATGGCGCTAGAACAGAGAAAGCCCGATCACCACGAGTGCGACACCTAGTGTGGGGGACCACAAGCAGGCACTGATCAGAGGAGCGCAGAGAGCGTGTTGCACACTCTTATATATATAGTCTTTGGGTGCACATGTCTCTTCAGGAGTGCCGACAAATAAGAAGGGAGACCTCCCTGAAAGAAGCGGAAAACAAACACCAAGAGTTTAAAACGTGCCCGATAAAAGACCGGAAGCCAGTGTAGGGAGGCCAGAACTGGACTGATTTGGTCCCATTTCCTGGCCCCGGTCAGAAACCTGGCGGCGCTGTTCTGTACAATCTGGAGCCGACGAAGCGATGACTGACTGAGCCCAGCATAGAGGGAGTTACAATAATCCAGCCTAGAGGTTACAAAAGCATGGAGTACCTGCTCCAGGTGGTCTCTCGACAGCATAGGGTTAATTTTAGAAAGGCGTCGCAGATTAAAAAATTCATTTTTTAATGTGCGGACACAGGTGTAACGGATCTAGTTCTCGTCCGCTTAGCAGATATGGTCTGGGCTGACTGCGCCGTCACTCTGGTGCTCCACATTCATCAGTAAGCAGATCATGGCACCGGATTGTTCCTCACATGCTTTTATTGGCAGAGATCTGGTATAACAAAACACACACAATTCTCCATCAATGTGTGTTGGCAGCTTCACACAAGAGTCTGTTCAGGGCAAAAAGACAGTTAAATTACCATTACTACTTTGACTCACGAGAAGTTAGCTTCTATTAGCGACATGCTAACCAGAGCAATATCACCCACAAAACTTGCTTTTCTTTCCAAAGCTACAGCTGAACCTCTCACTGAACACTCACCGAACCTTCACATGTCAACAAGCCATAAAAGCAACTTAACTAGAATCGATTTCTTAACAACATATAATAAAGAGCTGCTCACGTATACTCACCTCCACCAGCTTACAAACTATTCTGCTGGGGAAGGCCGTGAGCGCGCCTGAAGGACCCTTGAATGTAGTTGCACAAAAACACCAGTAGGTAGCTCCAAAACACACTACCCCTTAACCTTCAGTTTTGATGGAATTCAAACTATTTTTCTTTTAATTTTACCTCTCTTACACAAGCAAGGGGGTCCTCATGGAAAAAAGGTTGGGAACCACTGATTTAGATTATAAGGAACCTAGGTCACGGCCATCTACTTCCGGACCATAGGTCCTCTACTGACCCCCAATAAATGCACGGGAGAAGAGCCGATAAAAGTTATTTTTTTATCCTGTTTGATATGTGCCATGGATTTAACATATGATGCCCGTGATTTTTAAAGATACATTTTGATGCCAAAATGTGCCTCAGCTGTTCCTCCAGCTTCTTCCTGATCTTATATTTGAACTCCTTCTGGACTCGTCTCTGCTCCTCTTTGTCTTCTTATTGTTCAGCAGGGATTTGAGCTCAGGGGTCAACCAGGGCTTATTGTTGGAGAAACTCCTCACTCTCTGTGTTGGGACAGTGTTCTCCACACAGAAGTTCACATAGTCAGTGAAACAGTGGGTCAGGCTCTCAATGTCATCTCCATGAATGCAACAGTGTCTCCCAGTCTGTGGATTGGAAGCAATCCTTCAGTCTCTTACAAGCTTCCTCAGACTACATTGATGTGACTTCTGAATTTGTAGTCTTTTTAATTGTGAATTTTTACAAGAAAATAAATCTCAAATTATTTGACAGAGATAGTCAAAACACACATGCAGTGAGGAATATAGGTATTAGAACACCCTGCAAATTTGCAAGTTCTCTGACTTAGAAATCACGGAGGGGTCTGAAATTCACATTATAGGTGCTTTCTTACTGTGAGAGACAGCATGTAAAAAAATTTCAGGAATCACATTGTATGATTTTTAAAGAATGTACTTGTATTGCACTGCTGCACATAAGTATTTGAACACCTGGATATCAGAAAGAACCTGTTGGGCCCAATCCCAATACTTGCACTGCACCCTACTACGGTCCTCAGCAAAGTGCACTTGGAGGAAGTGCACAGAAGGCATCAAATGCGTAGTACACAAGTGTGCAAATAATTGCCAAATTGGGAAAGTGAGCATTGCGTCTTCGACCGCAAAACATGCCAGGGCGCTGTTCGTGCTACTTTATAAAAAAAATCTTTATTAACTTTCAAACAAGCAATTATTTGACAAAACGTGCATTTATTGCTGTCCACATTAAATGTTAGTCTATGGCTGTTGGAAACCAGATTGTTGTTCTGTTCTTTGCCAACGGAGGGCGCAAATTCCCCATTCATTCAAGGCAAAAATACATATTAAGTGTGTCTACTAAGTAACGCTTGTAAAAACATATTTAGACAAAGAACAAACTGTAAAAAAGAACTGCATTTCTATTAGGTTACTGGTTGGTTAACTTATACATTTTTGAATTTAATTACTTGTAATCTGACATTTGGTTTGATTGATGCCCACATACTCTGTCTATAGGGGATTTATATGTATTATTTAGGTCAACTGGATGGAAACACAGTCCTCTGGCATCAATATTAAGGAATTAGTCCACCCTCTTCTGGACCAGAGCTGTTACTACAGGCAGCGTTCATAAAGCTAAACGCTACAGCACTTCCTGTGGATTCCTTCAAAATAAATAAATAATGTGAAAGCGAGAACGTCTTCACTTATACAAACTACTAAAACTCAACAAATCTATTTTAATTATCTGTGTTCAACAAGATTAAATCAATCATATAGACCTAATTATAATTTAATAACCTGTTAAAATGCACAAGAATGCAGGAAATTACTTCTGCTTCTACATTTTTAAGGGAGGAGGACCCCCACACTTGTTTATGCTTCTGATGCCCTTGCTGTGAGGAGTTATACTCCCCTCTGGTGGCTGAAAAGGAAGTGACTAACTTTGATTTGTACAGCACTCTTAACAGATAAAAATCACAAAGTACTTCAACATTAAAACAAAATGAAATACAAGAAAATAAACATGAGAATAAGGTAAGCAATAAATGTAAAACAAGTTTGAAAAGCCAAGTTTTTAAATGTTTTAGATGCAAAAGGAATCAACAGAGAGGAAGAGCGTTCCAAACCCTCGGAGCGACCTTCACGGGACTTTTGGCGGGTTTTTAGGACCACCAGTAATATCTGACCTTCCGATCTCGGGCTACGTCCAGGAGTGTAGATTTGCACCAGATCGGTTAAATATGAGGGAGCTTCACCATGGAAGGCTTTAAAAATCAAAGATAGGATTTTAAAATGAAATCTAAAATTCACAGGAAACCAGTGAAATGAGGCCAGAACAGGAGTAATGTGGGACTGGTTTTAAACACCAGATAACAGACTTGCAGCTGAATTTTATACTAGTTTTGGTGCTAAAAACGATGGCAGCTAAGAGACTGTTGCAGTAATCCAGAGGTGATGAAACAAAAACATGAATGATGATGAATTTCCAGATCAGACTTTGAAATGAAAGGTTTTAATTTAGAGATGTTCCAGAGATGAGAGAAGCTGTTTTTAACAAGTTGACTACAATGCCGTTCAAAAGACATTTCTAAATAAAATGTAACACCTATGCTTCGTACAAAGAGTTGGACAATAGACAGGAACCCTAAGTGCTGCTTTATACCAGAGAACCTCTGTTTGGTCTGCATTCAAACTTGTCAGGATCTGCTCCACCCCCTCTGACTCTTGGTCTCGTTCTCCCCTCATTAGTTACTTATTGGACTCACCTGCCCCTTGTTAACCTGCCCATGTGTTCTTGATTACCCTTGTGTATTTATACCTCCCTGTTTTTCACTTGTGTTGTCGGATCATTGTGTGTTTTCACCCTGTTACGTTGCTCCAGTTTGTGTCCTCTTACCTGCCATTATTCATTAAAGCCGTTTCTGTACCTCATCTGCTGTTTTGTGCCTCCTGGTCCAGCTCCACCACACATGGGTCCACCACCATCTCCACTGCATCGTGACAAAACTTAAGTCATTTCCATTTAACCATTGCTTGATTTCAGACAAGCAGGTGATTAATGCGGATAATTTATGGAGCTCATGAACCTACAGACCAATACAATTGAATGCCATCAGCATAGAAATGGTAAAATAGATCACTAAACTTACTGAGAATCTGCCTGATGGGAAGCAAACATAAAAGAAAAAGGATTGGTCCCAGAACTGAACTCTGTGGTACCCCACAGGTGACATGCTTTTGTACAGACTGCAACTGATTTATGGAAATATGAAAACATCTGCAAAAAAATTAGATGAAAACCAGTTTAAAACCACAGAGAGGATGACAACTTCCTGTGATCTGTTTATCAGAATGCCATGAATGCAGCAGAGGTCCAGCAGTAAATTTAGCAGCATCAGCAGCCATCAGAATGTCACTGGACACCCTCAGCAGAGCAGCGATTTTTATGGAATCCTGACTGACAGTCATCTAGGATTGAGTGGCTCTTCAGAAAGTTATTTAACTGCTCTGCCACAATTTTTTCCAAGAGTTTAGAAAAGAAAGGAAGCCTAGAGATGGGCCTAAAAGTTTGCTGCTGTGAAACAACACCATCATGCACCCAGAAGGAGCGAAGGCAGATATAAAACACAAAAAAGAACAAAACCCTATTATCCAAGACTCATTTAGAAACAATGAAAACAATAACAACATGTGTGATTATAATTAAATAAAACCCAAACCTTAAAGAGGAGCTAGAATGCAGTTAATCAACTATCTAAAACAGCTTAGAGCCTCTAAAAAGCATCAGAAATGTTCTTTAGGCTTTCATCTGTCCCAGGAGCCCTGATACAGGCCATTCTAAACCCCCTAAACCAGCCTTGCTGTGAAAAGAGCTGTTAGCCCCTCCCACTCGGCCAGGACATGAATATGATAATGAGCTGCTTGCTGATTGGTTGGTTTCCCCAGAAGGCCTCAGACACTGGAGACATGCAGGTTTGAGGAGGCGTGGCTCCCCCTAGTGACGTGGTAAGGAAGGCTTTCTCAGAGCAGAAGTTTTTCTCTCACCTTTTTCAACTTTCTAATCTACATAAAAAGTAGGTCACACACGGCTTTGACTTTTTGGCATTCTACTGTTGACCACCCAAGCTGTCTTATTCAACAACAAGGAACATGTTGGTTTACACTCTAGGTCCTCTTTAAGAGTTACAAAGTCTATGAGATGAGTCAAATCAAACATCTTGCATTTAATTTCTTCCCTAACACTTTTAATCTATTGTTCTATATATGCATAAAAACACCTCTCAAATGAGATGACTAATAAGGCACAAAACAATATGACCATTTAAATCAGTTTTCACAATTTACAGCCGACCCTGTGGTAAACAAACACTCAAAAGCTGCTGTGAACTTTTTTATGCACAAAAAAAAACACAGATTCATTCCATCTAGCAGAAAAACAACTTCCATTTTTGCTGACATTCAATACATGAGTTTCTATTTCCTTCTTATTTTCTACAAGGAAGCAATCTGCCCATCACATGATGGCTTAAAACAGGAATAGAGTCAACAGATTCCTGCTTCTTTTCTTGTCTCGGTGGAGCTCTACGAGCACAAGAAGATGTTTCACAAAAATGTTTGAGAAAATAAAGATCCAACTTAATTCTTTGAGTTTCTCACTAGGTTAAGGCTTTAAGCTATTTGTCCAAAAGTAAAATGGAGTGTTTAAGCCAGTTTTCTGGATAAATATAAGATATAAATATATTTTTCTTACCAGTCAGAATCACAAAAAGGAATGGAGTTAAAGTTTTTACAGGAAAAAGAGCTGTCAGATTTCATCTTTGCCTCACAGAGACTCTGTAAACATGTCAGATGTACTGATAAGATGGAGTTACAGGCCTTTTCCAGTGGTTAAAAAGCTGAAAAAGTTGTTTTATTTCGTAGGCCCAAGTTGTGTTTCAAAGTGTTGTCAGTGATAAACTTAACCCTGTGCATTTTTAAGCAAGTAAAAAGACAAAACTATGACCAACAATATGAATATATAAACAATAGGAGCGCCTTCATCATGGATATTTTCGACAGTATTTAAAAAAGTGACAACACAAGCAAGACATCAAACTCCCTTTGACTTAAAAACGTCCACAGTTGGATGTAACCGTGAATAAACCAACTTCTTAGATTCAAAAGAAGACTGTTTCTGTCCTAAAGTGACGTCTGATGATGCCTCAGCCCAGAAACGTCAGTCCTGCCATGATGGTGAAGCCCAGCAGGAGGAAGAACACCTTTAGGAGCTGGTTCCCTGCTGAGTTCAGTTCATGAGGAAGGATCTCCATGAAGGTGATGTAAACAAACGTTCCTGCGGCGAGTCCCTCCAGAATGACCTGGATTAGCGCTCCAGCCGCTAACTCGGCCTCCATCACACTGATGCCAATGGCGATGCCTATGGGTGACATCATGGAGAATATGACGAGGTACGCAGCCACCCAAAAGGGAGGAACCGCGCTCTGGACCAGCTTCAGGGACAGGCTGAACACGATGATGCTCTTGTGGACAAGAATGGCGATGCAGATCTCTAAAACCTGCAAGACAAAGATGATAAAACCAATAAAAATCATGGGTTCTATTGTTTATTTAACCAAGATCAAACTGGTAATCTGTCCTCTGGGTCATGAGTGGCTGTTTAACTGGCTGATATGTACAAATCCACCCATTTAATCAAGGATGTTTGCTTTCTGAACCTCTGGAACCCTATAGATATGGTGCAAAGGTTTTTAAGTAACACTAAATAGTTTTTTTTTAACTTTAAGCTAGAGCTTTATGACTGATCTCAGTGATTGTTGAGTTAGAAACTTGACCAGTTTCATATTTGACACCACTCTGCAGCCCTCTGCTGACCAAAAATGGCACTAGATAGTTTTGTGGAGCGGGTAGGTGTTCTAGGGGGCGCTCTTATACCTGCATTACAGCTGTTAGCTGTAATGCTAGCGGTTAGCATTTTCAGTTTGCCTATTATCAATAAAAAGAACAAGAAGAAGAAAAATAAGAAGTTTGCTTTTCTGTTGGCCTCATGGCGAAGCTTGGGCGTAAGAGAGTAATGTTTTTGGAGACGAAGCAAAGAGTTAAAACGGAGGACTCGGCCTACGCTAGTTTGAGGAGCTAAAGGAGGCTACAAAATCATGGACTGATGGTGACCTGGCTTTGTTGCTACTGGACTTGTAAGCAATACTATTTTTTGTCCAACAGTGTGGATCTTTTTACTTCGTGGTTTACTTTAGTATTAGTTGGCTCATGTTAGTGTTAGCTCGTTGTTAGCGCTAGCTACAGCAGGGTTGTTTAGTTGTAATTCCACTTTCAACCAGTAGGGCGGAGGAGCAGGAAACTGCTCGTTGTTACTTTAAACCATCTTCTAAAGTTGCATTGATTCAAAGTTCTCTAGATCTTTTTTTTAATGCGGACTACAAAACAATCAGTTTAGTTCTTGTGCCTGACCATGACAGCACGTTGTGCAAACTGCTTAAATATCATATAAAAGGAAAATTCAATTGTCCAACAAGCATTTTATCCACCTGCTAAGTTGCAAAAAGAACTGGAGGGTAGGCGTTGGTGCCTAAATGATTATTTTAATGTCAGCAGCTCCTTTACTAAATACATAAAACACAAAGACGTGGGCGAGGAGCCCTGAGGTGAAACTGACAGGAGGCTGATTTAGGCCGTCTTGTGATCAGCAGATCTGCATCACGTGACAGAACGATTCATTTCCTCTCCCTGCATCCTGAAGCTCCAAACTGAAAGTTTCTTCTGTGCACATTTACACAGTCTGAGTGTGACCTGAGCAGCACTTTGTCAGGATTAAGTAAAACAGGAACCACTGAAAGGTAGCATGAACTAGAGAAGCTCCAATATCAGTTTCTCACCTTTGAGTCGGTGCTCTGCAGGCCGATGGCCAGGCCCTCGAACACCGAATGGAGCGAGAGCGACAGGAAGAGCATGAAGGATCGAAACGGGGAGTGAGCCTGGAAGTCCACGTGGACGTGATGGCCGCTGCTCTCCAGATCGGGGTTCGGGACGCCCCCGTGACTGTGTGGCCCGTGGCCGTTTCTGTTTTCTGTTAAAAGTGGCGCTCTCTCACCATGAAGCGCTCTCATTTCCCGGCAGTTCAGGACAATCTTCTCCAGTATGAGGACCGCGAAGAAGCCAGCGGCTATGATGAACTCCGGCAGGGGAAAACTGGACTGTTACGACCCAAATAAAGATTTTAGTCAGATGATGAAAAGCATTGGTGAATCTGAAATATAATTAGTGTTGATGATATGATTTAAAGTTAATCAGAAATTACAGTAAATCCTCAAATAAAAACAATCTACCATCTGATTCCAGCTTAAAAATGTGGGAATTTTGTTCTTTTAATCTAATCTAGGTAAACATCTTGAGAATTTGGAGTGTTGCTTGGATTAAAAACAACATAGTTACAGTAAGAAGCTTCAAAGTCACTTTTCCTGTTCTGATTGAGTCCGAACTGATCCATACCTCCAGAGAACTGAGCTCGGTACCGATGTCTGACAGATAATCTGGAATGATGTCGAGCAAACATGCTGCCAGGAAAACTCCACCAGCAAAGCAGCTGATTAGGCTCAGAACTGTTCGATGGGATTCTGGAAATGAAAAGAAAAAGTTTACTGACGGGATGAGCTCCAAATCATGGAAAAGATGGCTGAAAACTGGTTACGTGGCTCTGATTTTTTTAATTTCTCCAAAAAGTATTATTAAATATATATTTTTAAGATTATCTTTATACTATGTGAGGATTTTGTTGTGTTTGCACCTACTCTGGTTAAGAGAAACCATATTTTGAGTGACCATAACTTAAAATGGTAACAGAAATTAAAATCGCAACCAACTAACCTAAAAAATAAATCTTTACTATTTCATCACAGAGATGACATTTCCTCAGAACTCAGATCAGCTTCTGGTGCATCAGGTGATGAATCCATACAAACAGCTCAGACGTAATGAAGAGGTCGATGCTTTCATTTCCATGAAAGCAAAAGTTCACCATCCTGATGGTGTAATGTTGCTTTTTAAAAAACATTCAATTAAATATAATCACGTGGTACAGAAGCTCCAAGCCTTATCATGTGACTCCAGCCAGGGCTGAGTGGACGCAGCACCAACATTAATAACTTTTTAAAAGGCAGTTTAAACTAATAATAATCAAGTGGGGATATTTTTAAACTATGCCGAACTTTAGTAAGACACATCAAGACATTAATAATAAATACCAAAAGGAAATTTAGAATTTAGAATATTTAAGTTTTGAGATTGTTTGAAAATTAATCAAAGTTTAAATGGAACTTTGGTCTTTGTCACTCCTAGTTCTTTGTTATTTAATCTCAGTGACACAATTATCACTGATCACAGCAACAACCTTTAATAATCTCATCAGCAGCAAAAACATGTGATTTACATATACATACAGTAGGATAGCATGTTTATTTAAGTGATGTGGATTGCCTGACCTCTTGGGCGGAGCCGTTTTCACCAAAGTCTGTTCAAACTATCAGCAATTTTAGGCTCGTCTCGCTACTCTGCCTATGAAATGCATTGTGAAAGCAAAACCGAAGCCGGTAATTCAATCAAAATGATCCTCTTTGTTTATCGGCATAATCGTGAAGACAAATACACAATATAATCTCATTTAAACGTTATTTTGTTACACATTCGCCAGTTCTTTAGCTAAGATTATGTTTATGTCATACCTCGATAAAAGTAGTGCCATTATGGATACCTATAATAAACACAAACAAAACAGGTAAAAAACAACAACATCTATATGGAGTACAGTACCAACCTGTCCCGATGTCTCTGAACCACTGGAGCTTCGCAGGAATAAAACCAAAAAAGAGAGTCAAAAGTAGCAGACCGAACAAAACACCGATTTTTACTTGAAGCAGGTATTCCATCGTGTCGTTTAACCTGTCAGTTAAAGAATGAGATTTCGTTGTCTGACATTGAACTAAAGACAGAGCGCGTTAATAGCGTGCTAACATGAAAACAGAGCAACTAGAGCGTGATAGAAACCAAACAGCCCTCATATTTATCTATCATGAGGGCTACGGTGGCCGAGGAGGGTCCTACATGCGGTTTTGAAAAAGCTGAGGCCAGAGCTGAATTTCGTAAATGGGTTGATTGGATTGTTAGTGTGTGCCCTTTTTTTAAATACTTTGAGTAACATTTATACATATCACAAGACTGGTAATTTATTTGGAATTAATTTTGCATCAAATCTCGAGAAAATTAATGC
Organism: Aphyosemion australe; assembly: GCA_006937985.1. Taxonomy (NCBI): domain Eukaryota; kingdom Metazoa; phylum Chordata; class Actinopteri; order Cyprinodontiformes; family Nothobranchiidae; genus Aphyosemion; species Aphyosemion australe. The sequence goes on from SSNS01000037.1 coordinate 171,507, forward strand.
ATTATTTATTAGTAACATACGGAGCCCCTATTATGACATGGTAGACAAAAAAAAAAAAATAAATTGTGGCCACAAAATAGGTAAAACGTTCCCACGAATTAATATTTTGTTCCCACGAATTAATATTTTGTTCCCATGAAATAAGTAAAACGTTCCCACGATTTAATATTTTGTTCCCACGATTTAATATTTCGTTCCCACGAAATATTATTTCGAGGGAATGAAATAGTAATTCGTGGGAACGAAATATTAATTTGTGGGAACGTTTTACCTATTTTGTGGCCACAATTTATTTATTTTTCTACCATGTCATAATAGGGGCTCCGTAGTACGATACTCATGTCAAATTTATTTTGAAGAAGACAAAGAATATGTCCTTTTGGGTTAGGGTTAGGGTTCTACATTTTTTTATCACTGATTAAATGTTTCATTATTGGATGATAAATACCTCGCAATAACAAAAATGTTAATAGAAAGAATAAAAAACAATAAATGTTATTAACATTGATTCTAACGTTTTTAAAGTGGATTGTTGCCATCACCGTCTGAAATACATCTACTTAACTTTCTGTTTCTGTCTTTTGAAAACAGTTGATAAGTTTGAAACCAAAATCAGTAGTTAATCATTTTGACCAGCAGATGGAGCCACTTCTCCAAATTTTCAACATCTGCTCGTAACGTCATATCCGCGCGCCGGATATTGCCTCTGAAGCTGCTGAGAGGTGATGTGTTTTAAGACCGCAGGGAGACATCAGATTGAATTTTGACAGTAGCAGAAATAAAACGGTGGTGGATAGAAGAGGCAGCGGAGGAAACCAAAAGCAGCGAAACACGGAGCGAATGGCGGTGAGGAAACAGAAACACGCAGCTGGACAGACTGACAGGAGCACTCATTCACTTCTGTGACTGACAGTCTGAAGCTGAAACAGCACTCATGTGCAGAGGGACCAGCACAGCATGACTACAAGCTTGTAAATGTGAATAACATTATGTCACACATTTATTTTTGTTACTTTTTATTGTAATTCTAATTAAATTTCAACCTGTAACTCCCAAAAAGTACAAAAACCATGGGAAGAGCCAGAGCTGTGTCCACAGATAGCTGAAAAGTTACTGAGTGTTGTTTCTAAACTGCACCTTTAGACCCGAGGATCTTTGGTAGTTTGTTAGAATATCTTTATTTAATTTCTTTAGCTGCATTTATGTAAAATACCAGAGAACACATATTGCATCACCACATAGATTCCTAAAAAACACTGATGATAGATAATTCAAACGAACTGTACAGAGTTAAAGAAGTAGTAGTGGTCTAAACATTATCTGTACGGCACGCCTTAAACAGCTTTTGTATAGATGATAAAAGTTAGAATTAATTGTATTTTTTCAACAGGCTGACTTTGTGTAACACTTTGACTGATCATACAATTTAAAAAAGATTATTTACAAAGTTGTCTTAAGTATAAAAGCCTCTCTTACTCAATTCTTTTGCAGACAGGAACTATCTACAATGTTTAGAAAAATACAGTCTTTGTGTAAAATGTTACATTTCAGAGATAAGAATTGATTTCTTCATCTCAGATTGCAATATTTTGCTAGAAGTGATGATACTAGCAGAACACATTCAGATAAAAACAGAGTGTCCTGTTAGTTAACAGAACATTATCTCTATTGATTTTTTTTCTAAGAGGAGTTCCCGTCAGAATAAAGGAAGTCTGTTTTAGTGAAACTAGCTTAATAAAACTGTGTGTGTGTGTGTGTGTGTGTGTGTGTGTGTGTGTGTGTGTCATCCTGAAGCCCAAAGGTAAAGTTGGCACGAAGGGAAAGAAGCAGATATTCGAGGAGAACGAGGCGACGCTCAAGTTCTACACAAGAGTCATCCTGGGAGCAAATGTAAGATTTAAACCCAGCAAAGCTGGATATTTAAGAATTTCTTTGGTTTGGAGACAAATGAGATGAAAATAATCATAACAAACGTAACAGCGTCTGAACAAAGAAAGATTCACATACATTTTTACTCTTTAAGAGTCATAAGGATACAGTATTAAATCATACTTTTGTGTAAATTTGATTTTTGTTAGTTTGAGACATTTTGAGTGGAATATTTTCCTGTTTGATCTAGATCAGACTGTGAGAGGATGCCCTCTGCAGGCCACAGCTGAGCTTTCAGCCTGGATTCTAACACTGATCTTGTTTTGAAGAAGCCTCTTCCTGGCTGTGTTGGTTATTTTCCTCAGCTCTCTTAACTTTTTTTTAGTTTCCTAATGGATGACTCAAGGCCAGAACTGATTTTTATTCACGATTCAGTTTTCCTTAACTAGCGCTCGTGTTCCAGATGAGCAAAAGTCACCTCAAAGCAGAATCAGAATCAGTTTTATTGCCATGTAGGTGAGAGGCTCATCTACTAGGAATTTGTTTCGGTGGCAAGGTGCGAACATACATTCAAGTCATAATCAGGTCAGGCAGCATTTGTATAAGCTACATCAAGTAAACAGAAGTAGATACATAGCAAAAAAGAAAAAAGAAAACAATCATACGCGTAGGAATGTGGGTAACTGGGGCGTTTCTGTCTATACTGGCCGATCATCAGTTGTTCTGGAGACTGACAGCGGATGGGAAGAAGCTGTTTTTGTGGTGCGAAAGCAGAATAAAAACACTTTTTAGTGATTTTTATTGTGTCAAACATCTATTTTTAGTATCATTTGTCTTTTATATCAGTTATTTATACAAAAGATTCAGTTTTATTTGTGTTATAATTTTCATAAATAATCTTTCTGGCTTATAACAGCTGTTGTGGATCTCTTAGTAGCCTCTTTAATGCATTTTCTACCTTTTTAGATGAACATTGAGTTTTAGTTTTCATTTGAATATTTTTTGCACTTTGGCTTCATCTAAACCTTTTTTCCTTGCAGGCGATCTATGCTGCTGTAAATCTACTGATTTTCTACGGTTCCTCTACCTTCTGGACATGGGTGAGTGTGTTTTTATACATAAATGTACGCAGCAGCATGTTCTTTTCTGCATTCAGACCTGTTTGGTTTGCTGTCTGTAGCTGATGCTGCTGTTCGCCCTCGCCATTTATATCGGGAGCTACCGCTCCATGTCGGCGATGGCCAAGCCGGCGTTTGCTGAGGATGGGAGTCTCCTGGATGGTGGGATAGACCTAAATATGGAGCAGGGAATGGCAGAGTAAGTAATAAATCAAAATCAAAGGGAAGAAACTCTGGGTTCTGTTGACCTGGAAGTAGAAGCCATGATGAAATACTAGAGGAGCTTACCTGCTTCTTTTTATTAACTCCTTTATTAAAGGAAGCACTAAGTATAGTAGATGCAGACAGGAAGTGCTTGTAAAGGCAAAGCACCCACAGATTCTACTGCTGATTCTTCTAATTTCAGACATTTGAAGGACGTTATCCTGCTCACGGCCATCGTTCAAGTTCTCAGCTCAGTCTCCTCTTATTTCTGGTACCTTTGGTTGCTGGTAAGAGCTTTTCCATCCATCCTGACATCTGTTATTAATGCCTGAGACCTCATTTGCCCTTTTTAATTTTGATTTGTATGCGTTTCAGGCCCCCGCCCGTGCCCTGCATCTCCTCTGGGTGAACTTTCTGGGCCCCTGGTTCATGGCAGAAAGCCCCTCAGCGCCTGAAGAGGTGAACGAGAAGAAGCAGAGAAGACAAGAGCGCAAACGGCAGACCAGATTCTGATGCTGCGGAGCAGCCGGAGCAGTATTTTTATACAAAGAAGCTAATATACAGAAAAGCCAGGAACTCATGAGTTATTCAGGAGGAAATTTTGTAATAAAGTCGGCTAAAATCCGACGCCCCGGAATCTTGTTTTTCCATGTTTGTTTTCTTTGTCATGTAATCAAATTTTCCTAAACGATGAAATGGAACGTTCCCTGTTTAGATCAAGTCACCGTCCAAAAATCATTTTCTTCATGAGGAGATTTAAGACGTTTGTTTGCCGCACTGCTGATGAGTTTTCTGAGACGAGTCTTAACCGCAACACCTCTGATGGGCGACGCTTTTGCTTTGGCATGTTTGATTTTATTTTTTAAGGCCTCGGTAGACGTTTGTGTGCCTTTCGTTAAAAAAAAATCACAAGTGGATTCCGTATCGGATGACGAGATCCAGTTTTAATGAGAACGGGAACAATTTTTGCAATAAAACTCTTTTATTATTCTGACGTTTTTCTGTTAGAACAACCTTCAGTTATGATGCAAAAAAGGTTTTCTTTACGTTTTTTGTTCCACATCAAACTTTCTGAAGCCTGCGTGACGTTTCAAGGTAACTATTTATGGACAAATCTAATGTTCCTCAGGAATTTATCATAAAATAATTTTATTTCCTCAACTCTCATACCTGCATCAGATATTTTGACCACAGTTTAAAACTATTTTCTAGACCAGTATACCCGTCCCGTTCCAAAAACGGCTCCAACCCAGCTATTTGTGGGGACGTTTTTCCTGGAGGTCAACATTTGTTGAGGCAGAAATAACAGCTCTGGGTCAAGAAGAGACGTTTTAAAAATAATTATGTTTTTATGGTGACATGATAGAGGATTATTCTGTAGAAAACGCTGTTATTTTACCATAAGAGCCAAGAAATGAGGTCAGATGTTAAATGATGAAGACTGCTTTGGTAGATGGAGGAGATGTGACTCACTGATTCGCTCTAACATGGAGATCCGAGGTCCTGATTCACCATCAAACTGGTTAAATTGTCCTTTTGTAGATTAAACCATTAGTTTATTTACAAAACTGTCTGGTCAGCCTTAAAAGGTAAGAGGGCTGTGCCTTTTGTATCAGACTCATAAATAACTTAATTCAGATATTTAGCTTTTAATTCCTGGAATAAGAACCAGAACCACCCGGGTCTGAAGGATGTTGTCACCTTCCTTTTGGATTCATTTGTTTTTATTGTTTTAAAGACCTTTAGTGACGTGTTTAGAGCTGATTAAGCTGCTGCCTGTAGGCTAGAACACAATAAATAAAGTACAGTAATGATGATCTGATGTCAGGTCCATCTAAAGTCAACTTGTAACTAATCAGAATCTAACCGACCATTAAACCATAAAATAATCCTAATCTGTCCGAGGAAGTGTGATCATGAGTTTATCACTGGGTTAATTCTCCCAGAACCTCTGTGGAGCTGGCAGCAGGTTTGGGAGATGATTTGACACACACACACACACACACACACACACAGACCCTAAACGACGCCTCGCATCTACGACGGTTGGTTGTAAACTTTGTATGTTCATGAGTGCACGAGGCTGTGGTGGGTGTGTGAGATGTAAATGATGTCACCCTAAGGTGCAGCTCCCTTTGATCACTCAGCGTTTTATTGGCTGTACGGTCTTGTCTGCTGACTCACAGGATCTGTGCAGTAAAAACTCAGCGTCTGTTCACACCTTCATCCTCTCAGTGGTCCAGATTTCTACTTTATGAATGATCACATTGACTTTCTCAGCTTTAGTTCTTTACCCACATTTAGTGTTAAATCAAATCAAACTTTATTTATGAAGCGCTTTTCATACAAGTGCAACACAAAGCGCTGTACAATATTAAAAACAACCACACAACAGTCAATTTCCCACCCCACCCCCACAGACCAACATCCAAGATCCCTTTATATCTTCCTCCTCCCACCCCAGTCCCATCCTATGCAGACACACACACACGAGCTAAAATGAAAGGACAACTGGCTGAGTACAGATGAAACAGGCAACAAAGTAAAGGGAAACGCCATTAAATTGAGCCAACTGCACCGGGAGCAGCAGGATTGGCAGCAGCAGCCCGGGCACCACCACATGGCACCAAGAGGGGGCACGAGAAGCTCCCAGGCAGCCACAGCCAGCCGCCTCTCCCAGGGCAGCTGGCCCCCACAGAGGAAACACTGGTCAAACCTTAAAATGATTAAGATAACAAGTTAAAGATCAAATTAAGCATAAACACCAGATAAATAAACGTCTAAGTAAAACACACTGATTTAAACAAAGTAATTAAAAACAAATATATAAAAATAATATATAAGTAATACAGGTAAAAACAAGTTAAAATTAGTATATAAGAAAACAATAAAAGTAATAGAACACTGATAAAATATATAAAGATGGTTAAACAGGGTAAAATAGATCCAATTTAGCTAAAAGCTATACTAAAAAGGTGAGTCTTGAGCCTGGCCTTAAAAACATGTGAAAGGAGGATGCTGGGGAAGATGACCTCCATCTTAAGAAACCCCTCCCACCCACTGCACTCCACTGTGGAGATCATGGACAGCTCCTCCAGAGGTAGACTGAGACATTCCAGATGTAAAACTGAGCGCTACTGCAGAACTTTCATCCCCTCTGCTGTAAGAGTGTATAACTCCTCAGTACTGGTATCTCAGCTGTACTGGTATCATCCTGGTACACAATAACACCAATGCAATATTCATGTGTTCTATACTTGTGCAATACCGGATTCACATTGTTGTCTGTGTCTCTTACAGTATGCTGCATAGTGTTGGTACCAAGTTTGTTTTCATCTTTTATTTGTGTTTTTTTTAGTGATCTAAGATTACAATACTAGATTACTGCCTATGTGTATATAGATGTATCCTTGTTTTTATCTTTCTTCTAATTACCCTTTGAGTGTTGGTGCTGCTGTGACAAGTGAATTTCCCCACTGAGGGATCAATAAAGTCTATTCTATTCTATAAAAGTACATAAGAGAGCAGATTATCATGGTCAACAATAAGAAACACAGTAATAACTGCATGCAGAATAACCTTTCTTCAGTGTTCATGGATCTTTCTGCTGAGCACATCGAGTAAGGAATTTATATTATAACTGTAATGCATTCATGTGCACAGTAAACAATGGGAAATTACACTTCTACACTACACAACTACACTTATCAACCTTTTACTTTTGATTATTATATTCTATGAACCTTTTATTCTTTAACTGGTAGCACATCTCAAATAAATCTCTCTTAGACAGTTACAATTTGTGTGAAACTGGTGAAATCTAAGCTTTCTTTGGTTCTGTTCATCTTTCTGATTAAGATCTTGAATTTTGTGTCATTATTAACCTAAACATTCATCATCAAGTTGAAATATTGTTTTATATTTAATTTAGAGAGGTTTTGTCAGTTTTCCTTGCTGCCAGTTCTCTTTTCTTTTTTTTTCTAAACTTTTTAAAGGGACACTTTGCAACTTTTTTATATTTTTAGATCATTTTCTTGAGCCAGTTTGTGCTAAAATGACCCTTTACAGGGTGAATGAAAGGCCACCCAGCCCCTGTCGCCTCCTGTGGTCAGACTATTCCACTTGCAACTTCACATTTGTCGGTCCGGTCTGTTGGGACTTAGAAAAATTCAGCTTGACGTACCTGGCTCTGCAGTCTGCTTCCAGCATGTTTCCTGCATGTTTTAGATCATGAATGCAGCTGATTTGACAGAGGAGGAGACGTTTCAGCTGTTAGATTAAGGTGTTAAAAAGACAAACGCACAGCGAGGAGATACGTTTCACTTTTGCTTTCGCCAACGAACACTAGGGGGTGCTAAAAACAAGCGAAAACTGACTAGTGCTCCTTTAATAGAAACGTTTCGGCCCATGCAGCGGTAATAACTCCAGGTTTTCAGTGGAGGGTGACCTGATTTAATCTTTTAAACCAGCTTGCTCTGAACAACTCCCACCTACCTACCTACCCCTCAGACATGAGCCAGATTTAAAGGATTTCACCTTCAGTCTGTGGACAAATAATGTCACAAGTAATAATTAATTGGTGAGGCACATTAACGGGACTGGCTGCAACACTTCAAACTCCCCGTAAATCATTTTTAGCGGCGTTTTAAACCGCTCACATATTTGAGATTAGATGTTGGAGCTGACAGATAAATGCACAGATGACAGCCTAATCCCTAAATACTGAAGATATGTTAAAGCTCTCGGTGCAGCTTCCGTTTCCAGCAGGAGCCGCCTCCTCCAGGCAAGATGCTGTTTATTATTAAAAGTCTCTGTGTGGATCCAGTGTTGACAAAACCAACTGAACGATTAAGCCCAAACTCTAAAGAGAGCGAGTGGGCTGGTAAATCCTCCGTCTGCTCCCAGTTTGACAACAGATTTACCATTATTGTTACATCCAGCCTTACCCAACACAACAAGCTACGACCTGCAGGCCTCAGAATCCCTCTGATGGTGCGAAACCAGTTTGGAGGAAGAAAAAAATGGTTGCAGCTGTCTTTTTAACAAACTCTGAACTTTTAAGTCTTTAAATATATTTTTCAGATTGACTCTAGTCTCTATTACAGAGTTCTAAACAACGTAACCAAAATGGGAGCAGCAGGATCCAGTTGTCAGGGCCGATCCCAGATGTGGGCTCTGACAGGGACCATGCTGCTGCGGTGTAATTTAGTCCTGGGGCTTCGCACTCGCGTGTCACCCCCTTTCCCTCCCCTCCGACGTCCCTCCCAAACACACAAAACCTCACAGATGTTTTGTTTGTTGAGCTCTCCATAAACAGATGTGCAGGAATCTGGGATTTATGTGTTGTTGTGAGCGCCGACTTCCACCGTGCTGGGGAGCCTTTCCTAAAATAACGTCTTTCACGCGAGAATCTGAGTGTTTGGCGTCTGAGACGGAGAGGAAAGACACGAGTGGGAGGGCGAGGTTCTTGTTTACCGTGGCAGTAAAACAGTTTATCAGGACAACATGAGAAAAGAAAAGAAAAGTGGGCTGCATTCCATTTTCCATGCAAAATGTGTGAGAAGCTCAAACTCCGTGAGACGTTAGCTGTCATGTGAGCTGACTTTAAAAGCAGAGTCAGGATGGTTGAAACGAAGCTGTCCGTGTCCTCGGCTCCAGCAGAGCCTGATCTTCACGTTTCAGCTCCCTTTGGACTCGCAAAGTCAGACAAAACAGGAAATTGGTGGGCATTTGGGCAACAGTGAGCCTTTGACCTTTGAACCCACGGCGCTCTCTGTCTTTGAAGTTGGGAGAGAGAATCATAAGCAATTACATGCGATGCAGAGAGTTTTCCCTCCGACATTCATCCTCCGCTGTGTAAACAGAATCAGAGCCCATCATCTGGGCTCGCTTTCAGCCTTGTTTTGTCTAAACTGACCCACAGCATCAGCGCTCAATGCAAATCCTTCCTTTGAGTCGTTTTTGTCATTCTTAAAGGATCAATAGAATGCTGTGTTTTACAAGTGGAAACTGTTCTTTGAGCCTCTATTTAAGATATGTTTTTGTTGAGGCTCACAATGACCCAGGAGCCCTGATAAATGGCCACCCTGCTGGAAAAAAACCAGATGTTGTGTTTTGGTGCTGATTTATCTGGTGGTCCAGGATGGGATGCTGGACCAGCATCCAAAACACAACATCTGCTTCAGCAGGAGCAGGAGTGTGGACTTAAGGATTGCTGGGTTTCACTCACGTGACCCGGAAGTCGCGCGAAACTCAAACACGGGTCAGGAAGTGTTTTGCTTCAGTACAAAACACAGCGCGATGGAGGAAAGCGAGTATAGTAAGACATTAAATGGACTGGCACAAACGCGATATCGCGCAAAAATACATCTTCATGTAGGTTACGACTCATATAGTTTTAAAAAGTCTGCGTTTTCATACTCTGGAGGATTTACCCAGCGTTGAAGCAATCAAACTACCTCGTGCTGCATACCTCGTATTATACAGCAAACCAAATGAAAGCCTTTTATAAGCCTGGAAGCCTGCAACTATTTTATTTCACGCTGGGTAAAACATTTAGTGATCATGAGAAGCTCTAAATGACTGTCGTCTTGTTTTTGCTCAGGTAAGTAGTGAGTTGTGCTATTTAGCTCATGATAATAATGATATCGCTAATGCTAACGAGTATGTTTATGTGCTAGAGTCTACTGGTAAATAACTTATTAGGCCTATTTAAATCTAAATTTCTGGTACGTTAGTTTGTTTTTTATAGGGTATAAACGCCACATTACAACACTAAGCTAACTGCTAACAACATTAGCACTCTGAAAGCTATTTGCCGTACGGACACATGAAAACAGTATCAAACCGTTTACCTGCCGTTTTTATGGCTGTGTTCAATAAAATGCTATAAAACATTTAGTAAACCCTTACCTGTTAGAAAGTGATCGCTGCAAACTTTAGCATTGTCCGTTTCAGCTCCTAATGTTTTTAGCCGGAGATTATACATTCAGGAACCAAATAAACCTGCTGGTCTTTGTTCCGATTAGAGCAATTGTAACAACCATAGACAACACAGAATCTGAGCATTTTAACGCCAAATCAGCAGAGTAAACAGGGATCTGTGCAGAGCCAGCTCCTGCTTGACCCGCATCTGCATTTGTTTACGTGGACTTCAATAGGAGAGGCGGGGAAGAGGCGGGGACACTACGTCATGTGACACCCAGCAATAGTCTGGATATTCCCAGTGCAACCTGGAACGCGAGTGGTGTACCAACTATTTTCTGTGGGACTTTTTTAACATTCTCCTCCACCTCTTCTTGCGATCGGCACTTTTAAACCCACGTTTCCCGTAATTTCCATCCATGAATAAAACACTTGCTGTGTATTCTGTACTCAGCCAGATGGAGTAGTATAAATTAGGCTTTAGTAGTAACGTCCTTGCTTTAGCAGTAGTCTGGCCTTGAACAGCCTTGCCCTGGCTTACCTGTCTGACCAGGTTAGGGCCGGAATATACTCGCAGTTTAACCTCGCGTTGGCGCAGGCAGCAGGCTGCGTCTTTGTTCGTATACTTGGTGCTACACAGCGCGGCACTGCGTGTAGTACCGGAGTGTTCCACTAGGGGGCAAACAAGAGTACTCAGACCGGATAGAGAGCCGGTACAACCAAAACAAACATGGCGTCAAGAGATTAGTAACTGGTTAATTTTGAGATCACGGCAGAAAAAAAGACAGCAGCGGTATCGTAGATGGTGAGAAAGACCTCTAAACCAGAGATGGAGTCACCATGGTGAGTGTGTCTCACTCGTTTTGTCAACTCCACCGACTGGTTGCCCGTATATTACAGCGTTTTGGCGCGTAGCATTGCGTCGCGTTAATTTCAGGGGACGCGCACAAACGACGCTTCAAATCAACGCAAGCTACGCGTGGCAGCCATTTTAAACACGCGTTTGCGTCACTAAACAGCAAGTATATTCCGGCCCTTACTCTTTACGTGTCGAACCAGGCACTGAGGTCTGTGTCCCCTCTATGAAATATGAATCACTAGGGAGCGTGCTTTTGTGTATGCCGCCCCCTCTCAGTGAGACTGGCACCATCTCTCCCCCGTTTTAAGTCGTCACTGAAGGCTTACGTTTATGACCTGGTGTTTCCTCACTCATGAACTTCTTTCTTACTGCTATGTGTTTTAATTGTTGACTGTACAGCCGTAGCCAAACGTTTTGAGAAAAACACAAATATTAGTTTTCACAGAGTTTGCTGCTAAACTGCTTTTAGATATTTGTTCCAGTTGTTTCTGTGATGGACTGAAATATAATTACAAGCACTTCATATGTTTCAAAGGCTTTTATCAACAATTACATGACATTTATGCTAAGAGTCAGTATTTGCAGTGTTGGCCCTTCTTTTTCAGAACCTCTGCAGCTGGACTGGGCATGCTCTCAATCAAATTCTGAGCCAATCCTGACTGATAGCAACCCGTTCTTTCATCATCACTTCTTGGAGTTTGTCAGAATTAGTGGGTTTTTGTTTGTCCACCCGCCTCTTGAGGATTGACCACAAGTTCTCAATGGGATTAAGATCTGGGGAGTTTCAAATTTCAACGTTTTGGTCCCCGAGCCCCTGAGTTATCACTTTAGCTCCATCCTGCTGGAAAATGCATTGTTCTTCACCAAACTGTTGTTGGACTGTTGCTGTCGGAGGGTGTTTTGGTACAATTCTTTATTCATGGCTGTGTTTTTGGGCAAACTTGTGAGTGAACCCACTCCCTTGGATTAGAAGCAATCCCACACATGAATGGTCTCAGGATGCTTTACTGTTGGCGTGACACAGGACTGATGGTAGCGCTCACCTTTTCTTCTCCGAACAAACCTTTTTCCAGATGCCCCAAACAATCGGAAAGGGGCTCAATCAGAGAATATGACTTTTCCCCAGTCCTCAGCAGTCCAATCGCCATACTTTTTGCAGAAGATCAATATGTCCCTGATGTTTTTCTTGGAGAGAAGTGGCTTCTTTGCTGCCCTTCTTGACACCAGGCCATCTTCCAAAAGTCTTGGCCTCACTGTGCGTGCAGATGCGCTCACACCTGCCTGCTGCCATTCCTGAGCAAGCTCTGCACTGGTGGCACTCCGATCCCGCAGCTGAATCCTCGTTAGGAGACGATCCTGGCGCTTGCTGGACTTTCTTGGCCCTGAAGCCTAAAAGGCCAACACTGCAAATATTGACTCTTAGCATAAATATCATGTAATTGTTGATAAAAGCCTTGTAATTATATTTTAGTCCATCACAGAAACAACTGAAACAAAGATCTAAAAGCAGTTTAGCAGCAAAATTTGTGTCATTCTCAAAACGTTTGGCCACGACTGTATTTTCTGCTACATCTATTGCATTTTCATTTTTTTTTTTTTACCTGTGCAGCACTTTGGTCAGCTGTCGTGCTGTTTTTAAACGTGCTTTAGAAATACATTTGGTATGGTAGCATTAGCAGTAGTTCAGCCTAGCTTTAGCTGTAGCTTGGCCTATTGTTGTTCTACGGCACCGTACAACAACCGTAGAAAAACTGTGACCAGCATTTATATTGCTGATGCTGCAGTGGGTTGGAACATGCATGGAAAACTTCAAAAGCTGGCAGCCCTGCTTGATTATTATGTAATAAACCAGCATTTCTCAGAATGAACCATTTCTCCCTCGCCTTTACAAGATTACTAATTTCCATAGAAGCAGCTCGGGCACGGCTCTGACTTTCTGGTATGCTACATTTGACCACCCAAGCTGCCTCTGTTCAACAACAACAAGGTAAATCTGTTCGCTGCTCCTTTCAACTAAAGCCCCAGCAGCTGATGGTCCACTTTCTTCCTGTCCTTCTCTGATAACATATAAGTATCAATGTTTCCAGAATCATCATCTCATTCAAAGATGATCCTGGCTGGGCGGCGTTCACAGCTCGCTCTGTGGCCTTTAAAGGAAGCTGCGAAGAATTCCTGTGTGGGCGTGTGAACGTGTGTGTCCGCTCATGTTTGATCTGTGTTCAAAAAATAATAAAAGAAAGAGAAACAAGCCTCTTAAATGTAAAGGTGAGGGTTAAGGCTGTGTTAGACAGGTAAGGTTCAGTGCTGCGTTTAGGTTTCCTGGAATTTTATGGGAAAATCGATGCCTTCGTATGTGATGGAAACGTCTAGAGCGGGAGCTGCTCCTCCCTCGGAGGGATTGTCGCCTCTGTTAAACGTCTCATTTCACCTCCTGCCAGGCTGTCACCTGCTCCTGTTTGTCACCACCTGAAAACCCAAGATGGATCAATAAAACCACATGGCATGCCTTGGATTTTAAGACGCCTCCGCTCCAAAGAGATTCATTTTACACACAATAATATCCCGCCGCATTTGGCCATGCCCCTGACATTTTTGTAACCATGATCTGGTTTTGAATCGTTGGAATACAACTTGTTTAATGATGATTTTAGTGCTGGCATATAAACACCTTGTAGAAAAAAACCCTCCTGTTTAACTGCTGCTGGGAGGAATGCCTTCAACTGGGAAGATCAACTGATTCCTAAAAGTCGGAATGTTAAAGAACATTCAAATTAGGGGTGTCAATTTATCACATTAATTGAGATTAATTAATCACAGCCACATTTAGTGCACTAATTTTTTTAATCTAATTTTTAATCTATAACTGTACTGGGACTTTTCTAGCCTACCTGTTGGGATTTTTTTATTTTATTATATTTATATTTAACTATCATGCCATACCAAGTGTCAGAAGTGAGAGAGTGAGTGCTTAATGCTTTTTCAGCATTTTATTTTGTGAAAAACTGTCAGTTTTGATACGCTAACTTACAGCTCTGTAATCTACAGGTCTATTTTAATTTCAGATAAATGTTTTAGTAACAAGTTCTGTGATCACTATTTGCATTGCTCAAAAAAGCGTTCCTTGATGTGTTAACTTAGATTATTCTATATGGACCTGATGTTTTATTTTTAATTTCTAATTATTAGAGACTGACAAAAGAGCACAGTATTATTCTGCCTTGGTGATGTAAAAGGAAAGTTTAGAAGTCAATAAATTACTTTATAAAGCCAGTTTTTTGTTATATATTAATCTTTTAGTCTGCCACAATAATGTAATGAATTTAAATAAAAATTAGGGGTGGGACTCGATTAAAAAATTAATCTAATTAATTAGAGGCTTTGTAATTACTTAATCTTGATTAATCGCATTTTAATCATTCAAGAAAATTTGCCGCAAAAGCAATTTTTTAAAATTAAAAATAATGAGACAGAGAATCAAACAATAGTCATTGACATTATTATTGTAATTTCTAATCTTTTAATTTCTAAAATAAAATGCTTTTAAATTGTATTTCAATTCAAAACAGGAGAAAACATATATATATATATATATATCACTGGTAAACATAGGACAGACCTAAAAGTACAATACTATTTTAAGTACATTTTGATAATGATATTGTCTTTAAAACAATAATAATAATAATAATAATAATAATAATAATAATAATAATAATAATAATAATAATGTGTTGATAGAATGTGTGCAATTTGATTTGATTTAGCATCATTAGAGACAGAAATGAAGGCAAAAACATGGATTTCTGATCACTCATTTGACTATAGTTCTAGTTGTGTTTGGAGCACATAACAAAGGTTTACATGGTCTTGTAGCCAAGGTTCTGAGCTTTCTTTAGAGGTGCAGCTTGACTAGATTGATATTTAGGGCATGGATTTTGCTGCTAAACTTCAACATCCCCCAATTGAGGGACCCTCGGGCTTAAAGGGTTAAATGCGTTAATTTTTTAACGTGTATTTTTTTCTAATTAATTAATCACAATTAACGCGTTAAATTCCCACCCCTAATTAAAAATACATCAAAATGAGGGCTTTTCTCAGCCATTAGTAGGAGAGATTAAAAAAGAGATTAATTAGATTAATTAACTACAGGTCATAATTAATTAATCTAAAAAAAATAATCTCATGCCAGCACTAATTTTAATCAGCATTTTATCAGTTTTCTGTTGTTGTTTTTTTTTTTTATCAGATCATAATCAGCTTTTTTGGGTCAAATAGTGTAAATGTCCCAGTTTTCCATGCTACTATCACTTTTGAACCTGTACACATGTTTTACATCATTCATAGCAAAAGTAAACCATCAGAGAGACAAATGATAATTATTAATTGCTTGAAAAGATATTGAGGAGTTTATTTCAAACTTTTAAGATAAAAAACAAAACAAAGCTAAAAATAATTAAACCTATATGATCTTACTCCTACCTCCTTGTTCAACACACTGATAATAAACCTGTCATCGCTGCCTTTACCTATAACCTGTGCAATAAACATAAATGTTCTTAAAGTAATGACATTCACACCTCTATGTCGTGTAATAACTTGTTCAAATAATACAAGTTTCCAAATAAAATTCTGGAACACTGAAAATTTTGCAAATGCGTGTTATAATCCTATTTTAGAGGAAAGTAAACGTTAGATAAATGCAATGCAAAGAGCCCCGAGGGTGTTCTGACTGAAGGAGCTGCATGAAAACCAGCTGATGTGAGAACTGAAAAAGGAGAAAATCCAGTAATGAGAGCTCTAAAAGGAGCTTTTTTCAAAGCAGAAGTCAGTTCTCAGATTATTCTATCAATGTCAACTTTTTTTTTCGTTAAGTATCCATCAGCGGGGAGACATGAACAACCAGGAAGTGCATTTAATTTAAGGTGGTTGTAAACCTTGGCAGAACGCCACCGGGCCTTAAAGTCACTGAGTGCAAAACCCCTCTGAGTGTTCAGAGCTGAAATCAGACAAACACAAAGACAGGATGTCTCACGGCAATTTAAAAGCAGTTAAAGGTTCTTTGCAAGGACAAATCACTGTGATCAATATGAAAAGAGGGACATTATTTTTATGCTTTAAATAGCTAAAGGTGGTATGAACATTAAAGGCTAAAGAAAGGACCACTTAGCCATACAACAAATAGTAAAAACATCCCCTCTTACTTTACTTAACCAAGTTATGTCAACTAATTCCATTTAACCTAGTTGCTTAAATGTAGAGATTAAAGTAACATTCTGCAACTTTTACACCTTAAAATGATGCTTTTTTGTAAAGTTTTTGCGTCATACTATCATCTATTATGTTCATTTTCATACCTGTGATAGTGTTGGGGGGTCCCACGTCTGTTTACTATACAGTTTTTGAGCTCCGGGTCGCCACCGGAAGTACTGACTGGGTGTCGCTTTACGGCAGAATATGGCAAGCCAAAGGGATAAAAAAGAGAGCGTTCTAAACGCGCGTTATGTTTGCCAAAATACGCGTCTTGAACGCGCGTTTTAATGGCAAAGGGGGCAAAAACTTGCGTGTTCTAAAAGCGAGCATTATGTCCACCAAAACCTGCGTCTTGAATGCGTGTTTTGGCTGACATAATGCGAGTTTAGAATGCACATTTTTTTATCCCTTTGGCTTGCCATAGAGGTTTAACCAAGACCTGTGGTTTAGAGACTTGAGCAGTGGCAGATTCACCAAAGAAAGCTAGAAATCCCTTATCAGAGGAATCTAGGAAAAGAAAAGGAGAACGTGATAGAACAAGAGCAAAGACCAGAGTTATTATTGGGCCGTCTTTTCCTCGCTGGAGAGCTCTTTTAGAAAGAACAGCATGAACTACGGACTCTGACCTAGCCGTGCTGCTAATGGCTAGGTAAGTAATAAATTATTTCACCGGGGTTATTGTGTTTGGTCGGTCAGTGCAGCGCAGCCACGTAATATGGTACCGGCCAGCAACGAGAAACTCTTAGCCATTGGCTGATTCAAAATCAATGTAGTGCACAGTTTTAACCTGAACAGGGCGCAGTAATGGCGGTTTAATTTTTTTTTTATTTAAAAACGATGCACTAAAATTTCCAAAATAATGACTACACATGTCTACAGCACTATTAGACACTCATCTATATACATATATGTATAGTTTCTATACAGGTTAGCAGGAAAAAAAGTTGATTTGGGGGTGACTTGCTTATTAAACATCTCCTTTTAAGGTGGACTGAGACTCTGAAACATCCTTGAAAAAGGGGCTATTTGAACCTGTAGCTTCTTCCACATGATTTTTACATCAACACTTTATCTGTAAAAGGTTTAAATCAGGGGTGTGAGATTAGATCTTTTCTGTTGAATCTGATTCCTGATTTTATCTCAATATTTTCCTTAGAAAATAGAAAAACCATTTTTCAGTACATTATGATGTTGTGGTTTATAATGTTCCAATGAGGATCTCTTATTTATTCCTGAAGGATATTTATTGTCTGATCCTTTAATTAGTTACTGAACATGAAGACACATATTCTATGATGGATTGTTTATATTTTGCAACATGTATTTGTTATGACAGCTTATGTATTTTTATTTGTGCCACTGAATATGTACCTGTGTATTTTTTTCTCAAGGTGTTTTAATTATGAGCATTTAAAACAATTATTAGAATTATTAAGGAGGAGAAATCACCACTTTTATAAAAAAACACACAGCACTGATTCTCCAGAAGACCAGATTTAGATCCTGATGATAAACAACTTCTCTTAATATTTTTATGTCCTTTTCTCTTTTCACTGGATCTCATCACTTCAGTTTAAAAGCATCAGCTTTCCAGCCTTCCGTCTGGTCCACTGATGGGACGTTTCCACGGAGACGCCAGCTCTCCGGTCCTCACCGAGAATCCGTTTGTCTCCGTTCTGCTTCCATTCATGTCTGTTTTGTTTTTGTTGTTCCATTAGATAAAAAATAAAAGGTACTCGGTGAGTGACCACAGGCATTAGTTGTGGCGGTGGCGCCACTGTCTGAACGACTCCGGCTGATCCAGGATCAGTGACGGACGGTCTCCATCACAGTGGGTTCCCTTCCTCTTCCTTTGTTTTCAACCCGTTTCCTTCCACGTTTTCATGGATTCTGTTCCCCCCATTGAAGTCTAAACAAACTACAATGCTGTGAAAGTAAACAAATGCACAAATATCATGTCACACAACGCTGGCCCTCGCCCAGCTTAGACTCAGCTTTACTGTAAAAATAAGGTGAGCTTTAGGTGCAGGAATTGTTTCTTGCTCAATAAAACACAACATGGGTGTAGAATCAAAGTGGTTTGTGGTGCAGTCAAATGTGCATCTTTTAAATAAAAATTGAAGATAGAAACAAAAATAAAGATTAAAAACTTCAGAAAATGATTTAAAAAAAGAATAATTGGTATTATTGCAAAATTACAAGTAACTTTATGTTTGATCAAAATAAATAAGTCAAACCAATTTGGAAGCTAATTCTAAAAATGTTTCTGTTTTATAGGGTTTTACGTTGATCAGAGGGTATATTTTCAAATAAAAAAAAATACAGCAGAATTAGGGGAAAATTCTACATTAATAATAATAATAATAATAATAATAATGATTGAAAATTACAAACCTATGGGGAAAAATGCTTCAGATAAAACCTGAAAATGCCACATAATTTTACACAAAAGTTAAACCAAAACCAAAGAATAAAATAAAGCATTGTGAAAAATGCACCATTATAACCTAATGGCATATTTCATGACGGATATTTGACATAAAAGATTTGCTGATGAATGCTGCATCCCTCTCCTGCTGCTGTAACACTTTCCTTTCCCGTTACATAACATCTTAGCAGCATAACAACAAAACCACATGTGGAAAAATCAAATAACTCCTCGGTGGTTTTTCTGTAATTTCCAACTAAACTCTGTTTGTGTGTTTTTTAGTTGTTCATTTCGTACCACAAGAAAACCTCCTAACCCGCAGCAGAGGAAGACAAACAAGAGGAGACGAGGATGTGACATCAGGAAACCTCATCAAAACACGCGGGAGCAAACATGTTTTCTGTCAGCGTCTTACTCGACTGGTTGATCAGGAAGGATGTCATCGAACATCAAGTGTCCTGCAACAGGAACAGAAATCAAGAGGAATTTCTGCTACATAATCTGGATTAAAAAGGGAAATATGATGCATCCAGAGATAATCATTTCCTGATGGTTTCGGCAGATGCAAGTAATTGTACTGCTCTGTTGGAGCTCAAACAATAAGTGTCTTTGTTTCATGTCGTTCCACGATCTAACAAAAACCAAAGATGAACGCAGCAAACTGTCTCCAGGTCTGAAATAAATATGGAGTTTAAACATCCAGCAGGTGGTGATTCTGCAGAGACGTTAACAAAGTTAACATTTACCGGCTTTTTTATACATTTCGAGTTTCCAAATTTGTGTTCCTGATCACTCTTTTTCCACCATTTCAAACCCATCCATCTCCACCCACCCCGCGCTATTAGATGCATAATGGAAGTCTGGATTCGTTGCCATTTTCCAGGAAACTTGTGCGTTCTGTCACAAAGTGCTTTCCATTAATTAGGGACTCTGTTTCTCAGAACAGAGTTGGGAGAGGAGACGAGTGATTAATGAGCTAGCTAGTGCTGTCGGCAGCACGCTGGTGGGCAGAAAGGACAGAAGAGAATTAAATATGAGAGCATTAAAAAGAAAAGAATGGCGCTGAGTTGGTTTGAGAGACGTGTCGTGTCCTCGGTGGTGCCAGCACTAGTGGAAGGATGTGCGCTGAAACGAGAACTGTTATCAAGGAGAGGTCAGCGTCTTGACTTTCACTGGGGGTTAAAGTTCAGTCTGATGGAGGCTGAGATGAGTTACGACCTCAAGGCTTTCACTGAGGGACGTTCAGATGGAACGCTTGTTGAAGACTCATCGTAAAACCGTAATTTAGATTTTGTTTCTTTACTGATCTAGATTAATATAAGGATGTTTTAAGTAGTGCTGTCATGAGATTACATTTTTTTAGATTAATTAATCATGACCTGTGATTAATTAATCTAATTAATCTCTTTTTTAATCTCACCTACTAATGGCTGAGAAAAACCCTCATTTTGATGCATTTTTATTTAAATTCATTACATTATTGTGGCAGACTAACACATTAATATATAACAAAAACAAAACTGGCTTTATAAAGTCATTTATTGTTTAACAGACTTCTAAACTTTCCTTTTACATCACCAAGGCAGAATAATACTGTGCTCTTTTGTCAGTCTCGAATAATTAGAAATCTGTAAAAGTGATTGTCTTATCATGTAGTGTGATAAAATATAAGCGATACGTATTTTTTTTTGCTAAGCCCGCCCCCTGCCCCGTAAATCCATGCAATAGGAAACTGAGCACCCACCGAGTAAAACTAACCAATAGTGTTAGACTACCACTTACGCGCTTCAAATTTAAGGAAGCACCTCGGCTGAAGCAGCATTGATGAACTTTTCACGAACAATTAAGTCTTTAAAATATAAATATATGAAAACACAACATGACATGAGAATAATACTATTAAAACAACGTGTTTTAGCTCTGTTTGTCAGCTACAGAAGCACATTCATAAACAAGAAACGTGCAGTCGCCATCTTAAATTATCGAGTCGACCGACTATTGGTGTGATACGCTTGTCAGCCACTAAGGAAATACTAGTATTTCTTTTATCTGACGTCACCATCTAGTGGCTGACAAGCGTATCACACCAAGAGGCTGTTGCCTTAGAATTTTTAAGATGGCGACTGCACATTTCTTGTTTATGAATGTGCTTCTGTAGTCGACAAACAGAGCTAAAACACGTTGTTTAAATAGTATTATTCTCATGTCATGTTGTGTTTTCATATATTTATATTTTAAAGACTTACTTGCCCGTGAAAAGTTCATCAACTCTGCTTTGGCCGAGGTACTTCCTTAACTCTGGAGCACGTAAGCAGTAGTCTAACGCTATTGGTTAATTCTGGTTGGCGATCAGTTTCCTATTGCATGGATTTTACGGGGCGGGGGGCGGGCTTAGCAACAAAAAAACACGTATTGCTTACATTATATCACACTACATAATAAGACAATCACTTTTATGGATTTCTGAAAAATCAAACATAATTCCTGAAAGGGGAAAACTCCAAATTGCTGCTTTAACACTGGTGCAAAAGTTTAATTTATTCAGTAATTCAACTTAAAAAGTGAAATTAATCTATGAGACAGACTCATATATTTTAAGTCTTTATTTGTTATAATTGTGATGATTATTCTAAATCTCATTCAGAATATTGTGAAAAGGTTTAAGACTCAAAGTGTCACACTCTAATCAACTAATGAATCCAGAACACCTGCAAAGGGTTCCTGAGCCTTTAGATGGTCTCTCAGTCTAAGTTGAATCACTGAAATAAAAGAACTTTTGGTCAATATTCTAATTTTTAGTTTCACCTGTTTGTGCTCATTTCTGACACTAATGAAAGCAATCATTTGTTGAGGGTAATTGAACTTTAATTGGTGTAAAACTAATGAGTGTGAGAAGCCACTTTCTAAAATGCTGAACTACTCCTTTAAGTCAGGAAGCGCTGCAAACAGAAAAATGTTTTAGTTGGCTAATGTCACTAACTCTTGGCCGTGATTGCATGCAGGGATTCCTCTGGACATCAGATAAAGCGGGCAGCCTGGCCTGACTCCAGGGGTCTGGCCAGAGATTATCTCCAGCACCCCGGACTGTTTTCATAACGGGGCCTCCCAGTCGCTCCAGTGCTGGCCGCTAAGTGGTTCGGAGTGGGCAGGAGTTTGTGTGTGGCTGAATGTTTATGTATGCATGTGTGTGTGTGTGTGTGTCTGCCATATCTCTGGAGCAGCATAGAGCCATTAGAGAGCGATGAAGCTGATGACATGTTGTTCCTGTGACGGGCCGCCCGCTCCCAGACTCCTCTCTGCTCCTGCTGCTGGGAGCCTGCAGGTCTGCCGCTGGACAGGCAGGAGACGCGGGGACGGCGTTTATTTCGGGAGGCGGTTTGGTGCCGGACACCCTGTCTACTCTCTCACACCAACCTTTTACATCACCACCACCCTCTTCCCACACTCACCACATACACACACCTGCACACGTAACCAGCATGCTTTTATTTTGTAAGTGAAGCCAAACTAACCTAGGAGTTAACCCACACGCAGCACTGAAGAGAAAACGTTTCGGTTAAATGCTGTGATATATAAAATTCTGCCTCTACGCCCTCTTAGTAAACACAGTTAACCAAGAAGAGAGGGATTGTTCACAAAAATGATTCATGCTGTTTCTGATGAGTTTTATAGATAAAAAGAACTAAAGGTCACTGCAGAGCTGAACATGGGAGGGTTTCTCAGAAAACAGTAGGTATGTGTCCTGAATGTGTAAGGAGCTGAATCCTGAATGATGATCTTCTCTAACAAAGCGGTGGAATGATGACAGTCTACTTACATAAACTTTTACCTGGCAGGTCAGCTACTTATTCTAGTCCCTAATGGCACTTACACACTAGCACCGGCTCTACTCCACTCCTCTCCGCCTGGCCGGCCCCGGCCCGGCCGCGGTGGTTCCACTGCCTTAGGGATGCGGACATAGTTGAGCACATGGGCGTTCTCCAAAATCGGCGCAAAAAATTGGCGCAAAGAAATCAGGCCGGGTGGAGCCAGTGCTAGTGTGTAAGCGCCATAAGTCTCAATACAGTCTGCAGAGCCGGCCCAAGTCATTAAGTGACTGCTTGCCCCCCCCCCCCCCCCCCCCCCCCCCCCCCCCCCCCCCCCACCACCACCATGTGGCCACCAAAAAAAGCACCAAGATGACTTGAGAAAAAAACTGTTTTAAAGGGATATTCCACCCAAAAACCTAATTCGTCTGATTTAGTTTAGCTTTAGCTTAGCATAAACAATGGAAGTGAATGGCAAGTACTAGCATGCTAGTACCTGCCATTCACTTCCATTGTCTATGCTAAGCTAAAGCAGATGGACTGCTGCCAGATCAGGAGAATTACTGCGCTGGTTGCAAAATGATTTCCCCCACTTATCTAACTGTGGGTAATATGTCAACAGACAAAATTTCAATTTTGGGTGGAATATCCCTTTAATGAATACAAACTGAATTCTATTAAACAAGGAAACTTTATTTAACTATTATTTTCTGTATTTGGTTTTATGTAGTGATTGCACATTTGACACATCTGGTCTAAATTTTAAGAGCATACGGCAGTAAACTTAACCTGTTTACTGTAAATTCAGTGTTTGTCTGCTGATGTTGCGTTCAAATAGTCAAATTAAAATACTACAGTTAAATGGCCAGGTCATGTTTGTAAATGAGAAGTGGTTCTCAAACAGTTCACCTGGATAAATAAAGGTTAAATAAATAAAAATAAAATATCACTGCATTTGGAAATGCAAATTAATTTGAGCATTTTCTGGTTCACTGCCCCTGTAAAGTTAAAATGAATAGCCATAATAACACTGGTATGATGTAAGCTGCTTACGCATGATGCTAATGATGGCAGGTATTTTACACACAGCGTAGCCTAGGAATGATGAATCAACTGGTGTTGACTTGTTGGTATGGGGGGGGGGCCAAAGGAAATCCTGCTTAGAGCCCCAAAAAGACTTGGGCCGTCCCTGAAAGTCTGAACTGGGAAAAAAAATGGAAAATGGATTTTAAAAATTAAAAAAAAATTTTTAATTAAAGGTATACCATTATTAACCTATATTACATTAATGTTAATATTATTATTTTTTACTTTTTTTTAATCATATTTTTAACCCTTATCACCACAAATAAACAAAAACTGCAGCAACAAAATGATTCATTGTTTTTTTTTAATGTGTGGACTTTAGAGGGTTAAAACCACATAGATCTGATCAATATTAGTTTATTTGTTAGGATTTATAAAACAAGTATATTTAAATACAGGCCATTTATCATTATAGTATTCATCAAATTTATTTCTAACTTGTAATAAAAAAATGAATCTTCTTTTTCTCCCCTACTGTTCTGGTTTTAACCTTCTCCCTTTTCTTCTTTTACTTTAGTTTTCTCTTTTCTTCCTCCTTACTCGTTTTCCTTCTCATTAATACCATTTATTACCTAAAACAAAGACATTTAAAGCACGAGAGAGAAAAAATGTTTGATAAGATGATTTAATCTTGGTTACTAATAATTTCACTCGTGATGCTGAATTAATTTACTTTTGCTTTTTGTCTGATTGTGTGATAAATAAGATTTATTAAGCCAATTTTGATTAAAATCATTTTTTGTCACTCAAGTGAAGTAAATAATAGAAAGATGCATTTTTTTAAAAATTTTTGAAAATAAAAACTAAGTACATCCGTTTTTGTAAATGAACTCTTAGAAACTTAAATGATTCTTAAACCAACTGTCTTTGCCTGCCGTGACCCCAGTGGAGCTTCTGGATGAGGCTGCTGGTTCCAAACCCTTCAGTCTTCCCTCTGCATCTGATTGAGTTTCACACAAGGACACATTTTGAACAGGTGCCCGGTGAGACACACACACACACACACACGCACACACACACACACACACACACACACACACACACACTGTAACCTGACTCCCAGCCCAGTAGCCCCTCACATATTCACGGTTCATATTGAATACACCACAGTTACAGCTTCTGATAGCAGGTCTCTCTCTCTCCACAGGCTCTGACCCCCAACCTTCAACCCGAAGTTACGACTTCCCCTGAAGCTTTAGGAGCTGAGGCGTCATGTCAGCTCACAAACAGGCAGAGGAGCTGCTGGTTGAAACACCAACCCCGAGTTTAACACCAAGGTGTTTATCCCGATCATTGGAAGCAGTTTGCGGTATCATGATCAAGAACTCAGCATGTGCAGGAAGAACCAGAGACTGGACCTCCAGAGTGCTGAATAGCAGTTATAATCCTCTAAAACCACTGCTGGGATGTTAAAGACTAGATTTTTGTCAACTTCCTTCATTTTATCCAAATTGGGTTTGAATGAAGGCAACTGGACTTCTTTGGTTTCTTGAAGACGTTTCGCTTCTCATCCGAGGAGCTTTGTCAGTTCTGACTGGAATATGGGAGGGTCAAGCTTATAAACTATAGCTGTCTATTGTTGCATAATGAGCAGAAACTACCTATGAATACCCCTCCTCTCTACCTCCTGATGACCAAAGAAGTCCAGTTGCCTTCATTTGAACCCAATTTGGATTACCATGACCTGCATGACTGAGAACCTTCACCAGAATATTCCTTCATTTTAATGAGAATGAAAGTGAAATAATGATCTTTGGACCTTGTGACACCAGAACCTCAATTCTTGGTTGTCTGGAGCTTTTTGTTGTGTGGTCCAACATCTCCCTGAACTCATGTCTCCACACACTTTTTCATTGATTTAAGCAGAAGTAGCTCTGGAGGTAAAGCGGATTGTCCAGTAATCAAAGGGTTGTAGGATCGATCCAAGTCCCAGCAGAGAATGCTGCTGTTGTGTCCTTGGGCAAGAGACGTAACCCATCCTGCCTGCTAGGGGTGGTCGGAGGCACCTGTGGCACCTGTTTTCAGCAGAGTCGCTTCCGTCAGTGCGCCCCAGGGCAGATGTGGCTACATTGTAGCTCATCATCACCAGTGTGTGAATGTGTGGATGACTGATTGTGTTGTGAAGCGCCTTGGGGGGTTGTAGAACCCTAGAAGGCGGCCATTTACCATTTAGACTTGACGTTTTTATTGGTATTTTCTTTGGGTAAGCTCGAAAATTATTCCAACTCCCCCATGAACCTAGCCTGGCAAGCCACACTATATATGTGAATATGTAGTCTGGCCACGGCCCATTGACGGCTCTCAGCCGTGGGGCGGGATCTACGGTTGTCTTTCAAACTATCTTCACATGCTATTGGATAAAAAACAACATGACGTACTCACTGATATGGATGTCAGTCAACGAAGCAGTACGCCATACTCCATCAAAGAAGACACAAATACATCCTTTTGCTAAATAAATTTAAGTACCTCTATCTGTTCTTGACTCAAAGAAAAGCCCATATCCAAAGTTAAGTGCCTGCCTCGCAATCAGAAGGTCGCAGATTTGTGCCCCGCTCAGTCTTTTGCTGTCGTTGTGTCCTTGGGCAAGACACTTAACCCACATTGACCGCTGGTGGTGGTCAGAGGGACTGGTGGCGCCTGCAAACGGCAGCCTCACCTCCTTCAGTGCGCCCCAGGGGAGCTGTAGCTACGATGCAGCCCATCAGCAGGGTGTGAATGTGTGCATGAATGGGTGGATGACTGATTGTGTTAAAGCACCTTGGGGGGTTCTAGGACTCTGGAAGATGCTATATCAAGTATTTACCATTTACCATAATTATTTATCATTAAAACATGAGATAAGAAGCCTAATAAATGCTATTTTAATGCACTAAAACACAGGAAGATAATCATTTCAGGAATCAAAACTAATGCCCATGCACTGAAATTATATCCCAGCCGGCGCACATAGGTGGGCCCCATATGGAATTTATACGGGCAAGCTGTATGGGTCCCACCAGGGTTTGTCTGCAGTTTCCACGGTGGCCCCATGGGAGTTTGCCCAGAAAGATTTTTGCCCACATAAATTTTAATGGGCCCCACATGGGTTTTCAGAGGGTTTGACTCAAACACGGGCAAACCCCCATGGGGCCACCATGGAAACTATGGACAAACCCTGGTGGGACCCATACAGCTGGGATTGAAAGAAAGAAAGAAAGAACTGACATCTATACAAAATAAAAATAAAAAAATAAACATATGAATCCTACCCATCAGTATCTGCAGCTGCTGCTGAGTCCAGCCCAGGCTGTTATCTCAATTGAAGTTAAACAGCCACATATCAGATCTATAAATACACTTTTATAGCTGGTGCTGATTTCTGCGTGCAGCCCATCTATTAGTTGTTTGGTTATTACTGTAGTCATAGCTGCTGAACATTTCCGAGGCGCTCAGCTGCAGGATGTTGCGTCTTTAAGAGTTAAGAAACTTGAAACCGTGTTTGCGCAACAATCAGTGCAGCTCCCAGCCGCCAAAGTGTCTAGACTGGCACATGATGGCGGGAATCAACCAATGGCTCCAGAGCTTTCCTCTGGGGCCCGGAGAGAGAGAGGCAGCGGCGCGCACAGAAGGTCAAGTTAGGCAGAGACACACCGGAAGCGCGGTGACAGCGTTTCAAAATAAAAGCACACCTGTCTCATCCATTTGGTTGATTTCTTTTTATATTTTTAAAGTTAAGAAATAACTGAAACAACAACTTTAAACAGCTTCAATAATTTAGGAGACTTTTATTCTTTCTACAGAAAGCTCTGCAAAAAAGGACCTTAAATGCATCTAAACTACATATCAGCATTTGGTTGACACCAAACACTAACAGTTGCCTAAGAATACCATGAAAGTATGTTTTTAAAATTAAACTATTAAAATTGTGTCTTGATAAAACAAAAATAATTTATGTTTTAAGAGTTTATTCTCTGTACACTGACTGTTATTCTGCTATTTCATGAGCTTTTGATGCTTTTTCATTTGAAAAATAAAGCGTTTAAAAATTGGTCATAGTCTATTATTTTTGTCATCAACAAATGTTTCAGTTTAAGGTTTTTATTTTGAAAAATTCTTATGCTTTTATTTTGTCTGACTTGACTCCCGTGTGTGCGCCTCTGCGTGTGTGTGTGTGTGTGTGTGTGTGTGTGTGTGTGTGTGTGTGTGTGTGTGTGTGTGTGTGTGTCCGAAAAAGACTTGCAGGGGAGTGGAGAGCGGAGTAATTCCAGCTCTCTTTTGAAACAACTTCTCAGCACGGTATCCGTCCTGGAGTTCGGTACCGGAGCCTCCCGATCATCTCTGGGACGGGACGCTGGATTAGTTGCCTCTTCCAGAACGGGACCTCGGTGTTGAGGAGTTATTCCGGGGTGAAGGAGGGGTTCGCGGAGCTGTGGAAAACGTCTGGTTCTGATGGGTTTGTTGTTGTGGTCGGTGTAGGCTGCTCCTGGGGGGGGACTATGTTTGCTGAACTTTGTGCGGGATCTCCAGAGCGTTGTGGAGCTGAGGGCTTCGTGGGAAGGCTGTGAGTTGGTCACCGGGCTGTGGCTGGGTCCCTCTGCTGAACGATGTCCCGGCTCTGAGGCAGACTCTCTGATGCTGCAGGACAGACGCAAAACGGGGACCACCAGGTGCGCATGTTGCGCGCACCGTGCACAGATTCCCGGTCTTTGGCGACAAGTTTAAATCGATGTGGCATCCTCCCAGAGGCGGACGGGACCGACTCGGCTCATCCAAAACTGTCTAGGTTGTCGTATGTTCAAGTCGAAACGCTCAGGTCTTGTTCGGCGACTCTGGAGAAGCCGTCTGGTCACCGAGAGCGACGGGCGGTATGGAAGCAGGCGAGGCGAGGCTGGACGGAGTGGATACTCGGGAAAGCTCCACAGACACGAGCAGCGGCCGGTGACACATTGTGACCCGGCCCCGGGACTCTCTGCGGAGGCTGGGGACCTGGCTGAGGGGGTGGAGAGGGAGGAAGAGGAGCAACCCGACGACGACCGGGGTGCCATGTGCGTCCCGGAGTACCGGAGCTCCGGAGGGGAGCAGGAGGGCGAGAGCAGCACGGTGACGTGTTGTTTGTTTGGGGAATGGGGTCTCAGACCTCGGAGTCCTTACTGGGCCCTGAGAAAAGACGGAGGTGGCCCCTGTCGGTGCGCACCGAGGCGCGCGGGGCTGGAGGAGGAACTGGCGAGCAGCGCTCACGCTTTTCTGAAGAGACTCAAAGAGAGATCTCTGGACGCCCTGGTGAAGGCTGTGGAGACCAAAGGAGGGATCAGCGGCGAGTGCGTCATGGTGCCGAGGACCGAGCTGCGGATCGGCGCGCATCACGTCTCTCCTCACTATCTGCTGTGTCGGCTGTTCCGGTGGAGCGACCTGCCGCTGTCAGCGCGACTCAAAGCGCTGTGCCACTGTCAGAGCTTCGGCACGGCGGACAGCGCAAAGGTGTGCTGCAATCCCCATCACTACAGCCGGCTGTGCGGGCCAGGTAAGGACAGCTGATGAGAGTCATTCAGAAAGCATCAGGCATGAAGCCAGCTCCGTGAGGGACTCCTCAGGAGCCCTGCAGGTGAAAAATATTATCAGTGTCTTTTTTAATTATACTCAAGACAAGGATTAGTGACTCAGAATAAAAGTTGTTTATTTCCTTTTAGCTTTATTTCCCTGCAGCTGCTGCGTTGGAGAGACAATCACAAACAAAACAAACAAACAAATAATCTGTACTTCCAAACTGAAAAACAAATCCACGAATCATAATCTCATTTCACTTGCTTGTAAACTTCCACAACTTTCATTTCCAAATTTTAAATAATCCCCCCCGCCTAAACTTTTGCTGCTTCTCAGAGTCCAAATGAAGGTCGCTCTCAGGTTGCACTTGGGCTCTTTTTCTTCTGACAAGGAGGTCCTCCTCTTGTTATTTAGGTGAAGGAGTGCCGATAATATACAGTTTGCATAGCGCTGGCGCCAGGCTGACTCGCTGGGTATCTGACTGACTGAGAACTCCGGCAATTACTGGCTCTGCTCTTAAAGGGGCCGCAGCCACAAAACCCTGGACTGGAGGGACTGGGACTGTCCCAGCAGCAGCAGCAGCAGCAGCAGTTTTTAGAGCCTATTTCACACACAAGTTAATCTGTAACACAAACAAGCTCAAACATGAACAAACACTAAAAGATGTGGTTAATAAAGACATTAGAGACCAACTTTTCCCATGTTTTAATGTTTTTCCTCTCATGAGGTTAGAGTCCAGTTTCCATGAATGAAAAGTGTTTTTCTTATATAACACAACGAGACATGTTTATTCAGTCAAATCTGTCAGGAACTTTCTTCAGATAGTTTTTGACTCAGCAGCAAACATTTTGATCATTTATGTAAATATGTAGTAAATAAAATATTTTTTTTTTTTTACAGAATCGCCTCCACCGCCCTATTCTCTGTCTCATTCAGATGAACATAAGCTACTGGGTGAGTTTTGGGAACTCAACAGACCAGCAGACGACACCGAATGTGTCGTCACCATCATATTTTTAGACTGGAAGTGCGGATTATCTGAGTAAAGCTGCTGTTGTTGAAAGGGACACCCAGTTATTAAGTGTGAAGATCTGTTTGAGCGAAAATAGCTCGCTGTCAGGGATTCTTCCACCGTGGCTCCAAGGAGTTAAAACAATCAATACGGTGGATTAATCAGTAGATTTGTTGGTTTTTGTTTCTTTGTGTTGGCCACAGGTTGAAACCCTTCACAGATGAAGAGTTAAACCAGGATTTGACTCTTTTATTTTATTTTTCTGCGTTTTCCAGACTCAGCTCTGTCTTACACTGAAACTGCGCCCCCTCTTCTCTCCAGTCCGCCTCACGTTATGCCAAGAGACTACACAGGTGAGTCAAGTTTGCAGTATTCCTGCACACCTATGTATTCTCTGGATGTTTGTTCTTTTCTTTCTCCTTCAACAATGTTGGAGGTTGGGGGAAAAAATGCATTTCTGCACACAAGGCTTCACCCAAAAATAAGCTCGGAGGCACAAACGGAAAAAGTTTGCACACACTCATTAATGCAAACATACATAACATGCTTCCTCCTTGGGTGTTTACACAAGAGAGTCAATTATATTTACTGGCGTTATCGTGTTGTGCTTTCCTCCTCTATCTTCAAAGGCTGCCAAGCCAACCCAAACCTCCCGAGCATAAAGCTCCCATTGTGAGAGTGGCATGGAGGGCTCGGTGGGGGTCTGGGGGTCTCGCTATCTACATGCCGCAGCAGTGTAGCATTTCTGTCTCTCCTTCTTCGTCTACGCTTTCTCCACAGAAAATATTTCACCGGGACGGGGCTGCAATAAGATCCCCGTGCATACTCCCAATCCCCTTTGCCTCCCTAACCACCCATCCCCCCCTTTTTTCCCTCTTTCTTCCCTCAAATCCCTTCATTCCTCTCTGCAATTGAGCAGTGGAAAGAGGCTGGCACTTTGGGGGCGGGGGGGAGCCATCCAGGCCGCTCTGATGAGGCGGCGGTGTAGAGTTTTGTGTGCATGTGTGTATATGTGGAAAGACGAGGGAGGGGGTCCGAGGGCTGCGCTGGGACAGGAAACAGCCCCCTCTAGATGATGAAACTGGAGCTTTATTTGTTTACGTGCTGGGGTCGGGTGGAGAGGTCCTTGTAGCGTTAGAAGAAACCCACAAACCCACTCAATCAGGCCTCCCCGGGCTCACTCGTGGATGGTGTTGAAAGGTGAATGGGCACCTAGAAAGTCTGTGCAGCAAAGTCACGGCATCACAGAGCTGTCCGGGGAGTCGGCGAGGCCCTCAGAGGGAGACGTTTGGGGTTGGATGTGTTCGTTTCAAACTTTTAAAAAAGTTATTTTATTCAGTTGTGCTGGTTGCTGGGTTTTAATGTACCAAAAAACAGCTGGTGATTGGAATCGGGCCGATATTCATCCGGACTAGCCACATCACTGGTAAGCAGCATTAAAAATGTCCAAGTTAGTTCCTGGTCTGCGGCCTCACAAGCCTCTTTTATAAAACAATGCCACTGCCGCAACGCCGATGTGGCACCTGGGAGCGTTCCCCAGACTGCACACTGGAAGCATCAGCGTCGCAGAACACCGGGTGAATCTCAGCTGCGAAGCGGCTTCACCGCTGCACTCCTCGCTGGACTCGCGAGATCACAAGATCCCTTGAGGCTTCAAACGTCACGGTTTGTTTATGCCATCCGCCATTAAACCAAAAAGAAGGAAATCACATGTGACGTTGCTGTTTGATGTCATATATAATGTTGTTCCTCTCCACTGCCAGGATTAAAGCCTTGAAAAACACACCGCTGCACTTCTCGAACGATGCGATAAGTAAAAAAGCCGTGAGGTCACACGTATAGACGTAATCCACATAGATATGAAATCGCATTGCTGCAATAGACTTTTATTTTGAAAATTACTGGGCATTTTACACTGAAACCGAGTGTGAGTTCCTGTCTAGCCCTATGTTAACTGCGGAAATTGACGCATCCCAGAATCGGCACGCAGCAAAAATAGAACTCGATCCTATCTTTAGCGACGCAGCGTGCCGCTTCTGAAAATTGCCGCGTCGCGACTGATTTGTGTCACCCCCATAGACTATAATGGATTCTATTTGAAGCAGCGACGCGGAACGGCAGCGGAGCGTCGCTGATGCTTCCAGTGTGCAGTCAGCTTTAGGTCGTTTATAAGAGCTCAGACCGTGGCGGTAATGTGGCGCAATCATGTCCTGTTTACAAAAGATTACGCAGAGCCTGCATAAAGGGGGTATGGAGGCGGTCTCTGTGCTGCCGTGGACTTCCGTTTATCTTGGACAAAACTTGCTTTTTATTGCGATCGAAGCTGCGCTCGTTAAGATTTTTTGACAATCTGCTCCTAAAGGCGGCTGTCCTCCACAGTCCCTGTGCAGCCTCTGGTGATCTGAGCTCCAGATCTAACGGAGAGAAGTTCCTAAAGCGCTGCATCGCTCCAGTTTATCATCTCAGCTGATTCTGTTTACAAAACGAAACTTAAGCCCGTGTTTACTTTCATTTTCAATGTAGTTTCCGGCCAGAGCTCAGCATTAATTCATCACGTGATCATGACACCTCCCTCTGTTGTGCCAAGGCGTAATGTGCATTCACAAGTCCGGCATTGCGGTAATATATCAAGTGTGGCGGCATAAATGCAGCGAAATTCCCACATCATCATGCCGCCATGGTGCGTTCACAAGACACACTGTTGCGGTGCTGATTTGCCGCCATGGTGTGTCTTATAAAAAGGGCTACTGTCACACAAATACTAATTAATTTTAGCAACAACAGATATTTATTTTGGAAGTTTTTACCTCGAGAGCCAGAATCAGTGCATCTCTAGTTTTACGTGTATATACCAAAATCTAAATGCAGTTCCATAACCTCGATGTGTTTTGAATTAATACAATACAGTTTTAAAACCTTTACTTGAGCAATTAAACTCAAATTCCCTTGTTTGTTCTTATTGTTCTGAGAAATCTAGCTAACATACTCAAATACTAAAACATTTTGTTGATAGCTTACACTGGCTAGGGTTAGGGTTCGTTTATTGACAGAATGAGAAGACAAAGTGTTATTATTGGAAGCCATTTCCAAAAATCCTCCAAAGTCTGTTTAGTCAGAGCCACAAGTTGATCAGAAAACAAGTTTGAGGTTTAGATTTTGAGACGTTTCCATGCAGATTAGTTGGAAAGGAACTGTGTAGTGTTAGGAATGAGAGGAAATGCATTGGTTTTTGTACAAGATGTGGCGTATGTGTGTGTGCGTGTGTGTGTGTGTGTGTGTGTGTGTGTGTGTGTGTGTGTGTGTGTGTGTGCGTGTGTGTGTGTGTGGTCTCTGATCCCCTGCCCCCCACACCAGAACCCTGGAGCCGAGTACCAGGGCTCAGGCCAAGAGCATAAGTAGGAGCGATACTTTGGTAAACAGAGGCAGCCAAGAAATCTGCATGCAGCTTTTGTTGTTCATTTTGACAACGTCTACGAATCCTTTTAGGATCTGGTCAAATAACAGGAAATAAGCTGAACATGCATCCTTTTACTACACGAATCAGCGAGCTTATTGTAGCTGTTAAATAAAAAAATGTTGATCTGGGACCGATCTTTCAGGAATCTACATGCATGTATCATCTGAATCTGAAAAAGCAAGCATGCTCGTTCCCACTTTAGCATCTTTACTTCAAAAGCATCTATGTAGCCTAGCCCTGAAGAAAAAAGAAGTGGTTGCAGGGCGTGGTCCATACATACCTTTGCCCTGGCCTCTTTATCATTGGCTCAGTTAACGTTCCCTTTAAACCGCAGAAAACAGACCTGCTTTGACATGAAGAAAAAAACTTCTACTGGAAGGTTAGTGTGTTTATATCTGCATGGACCGTCCCACTGTGACTCCAACAAGATGGGTTGTTCAGCTGCTTATTGTCAGTGTGTGTGTGTGTGTGTGTGTGTGTGTGTGTGTGTGTGTGTGTGTGTGTGACGAGGGGTAGAGACAGGGAGGAATTTCTGTCTGACTCTCTGATAAGATCGTCTCAGTGTGTGCTCACATAGGGGCTCTATCAGGACAAAATCACACACACACACACACACACACACACACACACACACACACACACACACACACACACACACACACACACACACACGTTTTCTCATCACGCAATCTTTTTCTTTTGCATTTTCATTTCATGTCTAAATAAGAGCAGGATATCTCCTGGATGTAAAGCTTCCCCTCTGCTGTGATATGCAAATGACTGAAACCTGGGGTGGAAACTGGTCGTCCCGCTATAACGTTAACTATTGTTTACAAGAAGGCCGGCTTCTATGAATGTGGTGCCAAAGATAACCAAATAGGTGACATTAAACGCCACGCAGGGTTGTAAAATAACGTAACTAGTCAGCTTGTTTGTGACTTTTATTGTTTTTTCAATTTCACTTCCAAATCATCCCGCTGTAACAAACATTTAGAAGCACTTATCATCAGGTTTTATTGCACCCTGTAAGTGAGTTGTTTTAAGCTCAAATACTTTCTGGAACGAAGGAGGAATAAATCACGTAACTTTGACGCGCCTTGCAGCAGACCGCTCACGCCTTCTACACTGAAAAAAATTATTCTTGGCCCTAGTAAAGATTTTACGTAAGATTTAACTAAAATTTATAAAATCATAACTGTTATTTGTTGAAACAGTTACACTGAAATCAAATGTACTAAGTGTAAACCTAAACTAAGCATGTTTAGAAAACCCTACTTAAAGAACGAGTAACACCTAAATCAACTTTTTTGTGCTGATAACCTGTATAGATGAGTATCTAATAGTGCTGTAGACATGTGCAATCATTATTTTGGCAGTTTAGTGCAACTTACTTAAAATGTAATATTACAGGCAAAAACCATAATTCTATCTCCACCTTCAGGTTAAAACTCTGCTCCACACTGATTTAGAATCAGCCCCAGCTGATTGCTGTAGAGATGCAGCGCACGGTGACGTTGTCTACCTTACTACGTGGCTGCGCTGCACTGGACTCCAGCTGAGTCGGCCGCACCTCCACCTGGCGCAACCACTCACCTGCCGATATGACACGTTAGAGCTCGGAGCCGCTCGCCTCCTTGAAAAAAAAACCCTCCTCCTCCCCTTTTTTTCTGGTGATCGCGGTGGACAGTAAATCCTCCAACCTGCTGGTGCTTCTGAGTCTGCTTGTTCTCCTGAGCGCTAGGTTTGCTTGTTTGTGCGCTCCTGTACACGCGCGAGTGCGCACGCGCTTGTAAATGATTAGTTTTTCCGACTGGGAAACTCCGAGAGCCCACGTGGGGTGGTTGATGGTGGTGCTGTCAATCACTGCCTCAGTGCCGCTCCCTCGGTCCTCCAGGTGACGCCTATTTTGCAGGTATTTTTCTAACAGGAAGTCTGCTTGGAATAAGTCTCCGCCCATGGTGTTACTCACCCTTTAAAGCCCCATTCCTGAACTTAGCGGATATATGCTCTCTGTCGCCCTCTAGAGGCTTGCTGCGTAACGTCACTGTTGTAAAATCAAATCTCTCTCTCGGGCATAAGAGGCATGTTTACATTCCTAATGTCAGGCAAAACAATTAAAACAAACTTTTTCCACCTCCACACATTGAATAAATAGTTTTATCAGGACTGTATAACAACTTTATGCCCGACCAAACACAATAACCCTGGTGAAATCATTTATTACTTAGCTAGCTATTAGCAGCACGGCTAGGTCAGAGTCCGTAGCAGTGGCGGCTCGTCCATAGGGGGCGCTAGAGCGCTGCCCCACCAGTCTCACAGGAAGAGGAAGAAGAATACTTTACAAAAAAGCATAATTTTAAGGTGTAAAAGTTGCGGAATGTTGCTTTAAGCGAATCCCGTTTTTTAGGACTTTTAAAGAGTTTGCTAGGGGGCAGCAAATCCCCAGTGTGTCATTTGAACTTCATTTGGGCTGAAGAGGAAAAAAAGGAAACTGTGCATGTACCCCAAAATAAAAAAAAATATTCTTGGTGCTAGTAATCAACAACTAAAATTTTTAAGATGTAAGATGTAACTAATATTTCTAAAATCACAAGTGTAATTTATTATAGTTAAACACAAGTCAAATAAACATGACAGGTTACCTTAAAAGTGGATCTTTCATTGACTTTATGTAATACAATTCAATGGAAAAATTACATGTAATTAAATTACATAAAGTCTACATTTTTGGCCGATTCTTTTTTTCAGTGTATAAGAGGGGCTCTTTTATAAATGTACATATAAGTAATACACCTTGGAGGCAAAGGTGTGCTTCCTGCATGGAGCTAGGTTGTTTTCCAACCTCCCAGCACTGTTTTTCTGTTCCTTATCAGCTGGCATCGTTTTTTCATGGTCTTGTGGATCCAGGACTCATATGGGCAAAGCAAGGCTCGAGGGCCAGAAGTGGTCCTTTGATTATATCTTTCCAGCCCTTTTGTGTAATAAACAACAACAGGCAAAATGTATTTGATACATTTAGGCTTCAAATCTGACCTGAATAACTGTGACACTTGGCCCCAAATCAGACACACAGCTCATTTCATCTGACTTTAACATCATTAAAGTGTGTCATACGTCACATTTCTGTGGCGGAGCAGGTTGGAAGTGAGATGATCACACATGACATGTCTAGGATCCATATTTACTCCCATAAACACAGCTAGATAACTGGGAATAAAAATGTTACAATTCATGATTTGGATTGGTGGGAAATCTTTTCACGGTCAATCATAAACGAGAGGACATAATCTATCTCTAGAAAAACTACAAAGATGGCGTCGCCCATTTTGAAACGGCTTTAGCATCAACTTTGGATGATTTAGACTTGGGCTTTTCTTTAAGACATAAGCAGATAGAGGTACTTAAGTCCTTTATTTCGAAACAGGACGTATTTGCTTTTTTTTCTTTGGCTGTGTATGGCGGAATGCCCCGTTGACTGATTGCCATAGCATGAATACGTCATGTTGTTCATTGTTCTGATTGGTCCTAGCTCAGTCCAATAGCATGTGGAGACAGTTTGAAAGACAAATGTAGATTCTGCCCCGTGACTGGGTTGTTTCAGTGGGTCGTGGCCAGACTACATATTTACGGGGGTATATTTAGGATGTTTTGATCAAACATTTCTAATAACTTGCCTTCCCTGGAAATGAAAGACAGAGACCTGATATACAAATTCCCAGAATTGTAAGCACTGAGGTCTTAACTATTTTATTATATGCTTGCATGTGTTTTTATTGTGTTGTGTGTGTCTTCTGGATTTTTTATCTATCAATATATTTGAAATGTCTTTTATTGTGATGTATGGGACTGTAGATGTGAATTAGCTTTAAGCTAAATCTAGTACAATGCATCAAATGGTAACATTTATGCTCAATATTGTACATGGTCCTCGAATAAACTTGATAAATAAATAAAAAATTCTGATAAGAACTGAAAAGTTTTATGAACAGTCCACAAATCAGCAACAAAGATCATCAGCCTACAAGCAAAATGATTTTAGTGCTGCCAAGAGTAGTCGCGTCAGCTTACAGCAGTTCGTAGTCATCATGTAGTCCCAAATCTCAAACAGCTCCTGTAATTCTGTCATGTTACGTATTTTCATTTGCAGTCAATATGATTATTTAGGTCACCAAGAAAAAATTGGGATCATTATTGGGTAATTTTCATGACTTTTTAACACAAAATGCTAGCTGTTACCATTCACTTACATTGTTTATGCTAAGCTAATGCTAATGTAAAACTGCCAGATTAGGTCAATGGCTGGGCTGGTTGCAAAATGCTTTTTTCCCCCACATACAGATTCAATTTCACTTAATGCTGGAATATCCCTTGAGCACACGTCATGTGGTTGCTGTAATGTTACAAACACAAATCTTTTGTTTTAAGAGGAAGCACGTTGAGGCTGATAACAAAGAGTGACAGTCGCCCCTTGAAGCTAATTTGCTAGTTAGCTGCTAACATTAACATCAACAGTGAGTATTGATAGCTGTAACATTAACAGTAGTGACAGTGAACACATGTGCCATGTGTTTGCTGTAACGTTACAAACACTAATCATTTATTACATTTTTGTTTTAAAAGCGTTAATCTCCAGTAAATTGGCTTACCGAGACAACAACCAGCATTTAATTTTTTGCATTCCCTATTTTCTACCAGTTGCAAAGCTCATTAAGAATAATTGAATGTGCTGTTATCTTAAATGTCTATTTTTAGACGGCACATAACACTAAAAGATAACACTTCAAGTTAGAATCTAATGGTTGTTATATTAGAGTAGCTGCATGCTGGTACTATAAGCTACAATTGACACAAGATCCGATTAGATGAAAATAGCCAAAACAATTGGTGATTAGCTGACTATCAAAATAATCATTTGTGGCATCCCTACTTTATTTTAAATGATGTTTGTTTGCATTCCATAGTTGACACTTTGGTTTCTTGAAATAACTCAAAATGTCTCTGTAACACTTCACAATAAGGGTCCCTTTATTAATGTTACTTAGTGCATTATTAAGCATTAGTAAACTATTAAATAAAGTATGAACAACTGCTTAATATTAATGTTAATATTAAGTAATGCATTACTAAGCAGACACCCCTCCTCCCCCTGGCCCTTTGTCCTAAACTTTAGGACTCTTAATAGTTAAAAAAATCGGGAACATTAATTAAGAGATTCTTTGTTTATTAATGCTTAATAATGCACTAAGTAACGTTAATAAAGGGATCCTTTGTTTATTATTGCTTAATAATGCACTAAGTAACAATAACAAAGTTTATTAATGCTTAATAATGCACTAAGTAACGTTAATAAAGGGATAATTTGTTTATTAACGCTTAATAATGCACTAAGTAACATTAGCAAACAGTTATTAATGCTTAATAATACTCTAAGTAACGTGAATTAAGGGATAATTTGTTTATTAATGCTTAATAATACACTAAATAACAATAACAAAGGTTATTAATGCTTAATAATGCATTAAGTAACAATAACAACGGTTATTAATGCTTAATAATGCACTAAGTAACAATAAAAAAGGGTTATTAATGCTTAATAATGCACTAAGTAACGTTAATTAAGGGAATCTTATTGTAAAGTGTTACCAATGTCTTTTTCTAAACACATATCTAAACTAAGAATGTTTTCTAATAGTTACACATGTCCTTCATGTCAAACATTAGTTGACCTTGTTTCCACTCCTTTTTCTCAACACATGGAAACAAGCAGAGCAGTGATACTTAGTGGACATTAGAGTGGCCTGGATGAACTGAAGTGAGACACGAGCGCTGCTCCCCGTCTGCCCTCACTAATCATATTTTGGGGGCTTGTTTGCTTAAGCAGAGCGAGGTATCGGCCAAACATCCTGTCTCAAAAGCCCGTCTGCACTCTCAGCAGCATTAACCCCATGAATCGGGCCTTTGACTGATGTGGCACGGCCAAGGAATGTTGGGAAATTGGGAAGGTGAGCGAAGGGGGGGTGATGGGAATGGGTTCTTGAAGTGAAGGAGTTGGGAGGGGGATAAAGGGGGACAGACCCTGGGATACATGTTTGAACTTATCTCGTTAATGCTTGAGAAATACACGGAGTGGAACTGACATTCTCGGACGGAGGTGGGTTTAAGGGTTTGTGTCGGGCTGTTAGTGAGTTTAGCTCAGTAAGTGTGAAGTTTTCCAGGTCAGTGCAGGTGAACACAGTTTAAACAAGGTTATGCTGAGGCTTATAAGTAAAGAACGGACTAACAGAAACCATGTTTCAGATTGAAAACATGGTCCAAAGGCAGAGACACACATTTGAATGAATCCAGTGATTATCTTTGTGTCTGCATCTCAACGGGTCCTCTCGGTGACCTGAACCTACAAACTGTTTGCTGGCACGAGTACAACACTTGCTCTTATGCCTGACTGAGACACATTAGACTATGGAATTCAACAACAAGTGCTGGCCCATTAACTATTGGCCATTTCCTCGAATATTTTCCATCACAGTTCTTTTTCAATGAGGTACGCAGCCTAGGATGCAGCTCACTCACAGACATGCAGTCAGATTTGTTATATACTCACACATGGTGTGTTTTTTCTTTCAGAAATAAGGAGAGTGTGTTCTTCTAGTTCATCTAGTCGTTATTAAGGGTCTGTCTGTGGGTCGTGGCCAGACTATATATTATAATAGAAAGGCTTGCCCGGCTAGCTGAGAGTAGTTTACATCACAGAGTTTACGGAACGTGAGGTTTTACTATATTGCACTAGATTTTACATATTGTTACTTTTCAAGATTTGTCCAGAGTAGTAGATAGGTTATCATTAGGTCTAAATATGCACTTGTTTGTGTTTATTCTTGTGAAACCTTACCCTAACCCTAAATTTATCAGGATTTTTAGGGATTATTTTAGTAAAATTTGCCTCTAATTAAAGCTTAAAGGTAATATAAGCTTAATAAACCATGTTTTTGGTGATGCTGACTCATTTTTTCCTGCTTCATATCCCAGACGATCGCTGTTGCCTGCAAGGCTTTTCTGTGTGGAGTTCATGTTCTCCCCCAAGCATACGTGGGTTTTCTCCAGGTACACTGGCTTCCTCCCATTACCCAGAACTCAGAACATCTCTCCCTATAAGTGTGTGAATGGTTGTTTGTCTCTGTGTGTCCCTGTGATGGACTGGGGACTTGTCCATCTCGCCTGATGACTGCTGGAGTTAGACACCAGCTCCCCACGACCCTATGAGGAAGAAGTGGTTCAGATAATGAATGGATGGATGGTTCCTGTGGATGGGTTTTCCGGTTACTTAGACAGGTAGAAAATAAAGGGTTAATTCATCTAACTGACAATAAATTCAAATCCTTTTCAAACATGGGAGTAGATTTCCACTGACGTTTTACAGAGCAATTCAGAGTATGACTGGTATCTGTGATTGGCTCATAAACCGAGTGAGAATGTATAATAAAATCAGACTCTCACTGTCATGGTGACGACTGTTGCTATTAACCTCACAAGCGTGCTGTGGGGGGTGTATTAAATACCAAGCAGCAATTTAAATGATCACTTTTCTACGTGTTGGAGCTTGTTGAGCAGGTGGTGTGATGAGGGACTTATCGGTTTCTCACTGGAGGAGGCTCTACTGCCGTCGCAGTAATGAGGGTAATGGATCTGAACGGGGTAATAGAGAGGAACAGTCACAGCATTAACATACAGACAACTAACATTAGATGAAGAACCAGGTGTTGGAAAACTTACCTAAATCCCTGGAAACAGTTCATAAACCATAACTGGTTAGACATAGGTGGAGCTACCATACAGGAAAGGGTAATATTACCCTTTCAGGCGAGACACTGATTATTAGAGAGCTGCCTAATTAAAATAATAAGCTTGATGTCATGACTTAAAAATGCGTTTCATGTCTTCTTCTATTGTTCTTTATTTTCATTCATGCAATATGAGCTGATGGAGCCATTAGAGTCTTTAATGCAAAAAGAAAAAGAATCTGTTGCATTAAAAAACAGTTTATAATCCTTCAGGATACAAAATACTTGAGAATGTTCAGATGTGATGAGCAGCAAATATCTGGGGGTCGCTAACAGAGCATACATTAAAGCCCAAGGTAACTGAGAAGCTGTTTTTTATTTGTTATTTATGAATAATGATCAGTCACTCTGAGTTCAAGATGCAGGCTAACGTAAAAATAGTCTTCTACCCCTATTTCATGCATTAGCTTCTGATAGAAAATAGACAGGAAAATGCTCGGAATAGAAAAGCTTGTTAATGACACGTCATAAGACACGTCCGCCATGGTGTGTCTTATGAAAGAGCAGTGGAGATGCATGCTAGCATGCTAGTACTGGCCATTCACTTCCATTGTTTATGCTAAGCTAAAGCTAAACTAATGCATACAAACTGCTGCCAGATCAGGAGAATTACTGCGCTGGTTTTAAAATGCTTTTCCCCACTTATCTAACTCTGGGAAATATGTCAACAGACATAATTTCAATTTTGGGTGGAATTTCCCTTTAAGGAACGCAGCTTCAATCGGGATATAAAGCAAGTTATGTCCAAGATAAACGGAAGTCCGTGGCAGCGCAGAGACAGCCCCCACACCTCCTTTGTACCATCACCGTGAAATCTTTGTGAAAAGCACACGATCGCGCCACATTACTTCCACATTCTAACCACTTAAGAACAACCAAAGGCTCCCTGATGCCGCCTCAGCTTTGCGGCACATTGGCGGCTTTCTTTTATAAAAGAGGCTACTGTCAAATTACTTGGATCACAATGGGGAAGGCTGATATTAATTTAGCGTCCAGGAGAGAGCAGAGAACGTCTGGGCTAGTAGAAGCTAACCGTTAGCATTAGCAACTCCACCACACAGCAAAACTCCTCCAGGCTTGTGTTATTTGTGGAGATAAAACATCAA
Source organism: Aphyosemion australe (assembly GCA_006937985.1). NCBI lineage: Eukaryota > Metazoa > Chordata > Actinopteri > Cyprinodontiformes > Nothobranchiidae > Aphyosemion > Aphyosemion australe. The sequence continues at coordinate 213,987 of SSNS01000037.1, forward strand.
CGTTGCAGAACAAACTGAGGCCCTGTCCACACGTAGCCGGGTATCTCCCAAAACAAAGATAATTTCTACGATTCGGCCCGTCATCCACACGAAAACGCAGATTTACCCGACAAAAACAAATCTTTTTAAAAACTCCGGCCACAGTGAAGATTTGCGTTTTAAGCGTTTCCGTGTGGACAGAAATAACCGGAGTTTTAGGTTTCACAATGTCTGCGACGGCCCATGTGCGACCTGTGTTTACGCTACAACATGGACGCCCTCAGAGCTGTGCTCGCGTTATCAATCGTCCTAGCGCTTTTTGACTCTTTGTTTTACAAGCAGAATTGCTGCTACTTGTCGAAGACCACAGGCGAAGGAGCTAGGCGCCATGTTTCATGTTTTGTTGAAGTTGAGCAGGAAGACGAAATGGATAGGATTTGGGGGAAATACTGCCACCTACAGGTCTGGCATGCCTATGAAACGAGGCGGTGTGGACGCTACTTTTTGGGATGGCGGATATTCGTTGCAGCGCTTTGGTCAGCTCACATGCTGTGTTTAAAATGTGCTATATAAATAAAACATTATGGTAAAAAAAACGGCTACGTGTGGGCAGGGCCTGAGTCAGTGGAAGAGTCATGTTGCTGTTGGCCAATCAGAGGCGAGATGTCCGTAAATCAGGAAATAAGACTCCAAATCCTGTCATGTTCTACTGAAACAGGAGCACCAGAGATTTTTCCCTCAGAGATCGACTCACAGTGCAGTCGTGTATACTAGAGAGAACACTGCAGATGTACTGCAAAAACTAGTGAACTTAGTTTTTAAGACTTGGTAGTCTCAGTCCTG
>SSNS01000037.1:222308-226761 GCA_006937985.1 Aphyosemion australe
CATTAAAGACCACTGATGTTTGTTAGTTTGAGCAACTAAAGCCAATTCCAACTATTTCTTGGTGTTTTGTTAGAGCCAGTCATTTAGAGCTGGTGATGAGATGAAGGAGTAAACACTCAAATGTTATAAAGTCAGTTTGAGGGTTGGTAAAGCAGTAATAGGGACATATTATGCAAAACTGACCTTTTGCATCCTTTTGGGACATGTGGGTCTCTTATGCCTCTATAATAGAGGTTGACCGATATTGCTTTTTCTATTGTCAGTACCGATAAGTAAAGGTCATGGTCAGCTGATGGCCGATTTGTGCTGCCAATAATTTGGGCCGAGACGTTTTCCACCTCATTTTCATGCTAAAATGTCACTAATAACATCAGTTGATTCACAAAACTTCCTAAAATGTAACAGTTTTTGAACACTGAATTTAACCGGCTGTTAAATCTTAATTTTGTGCTCTGCTCAATGTTATAATCAGACATCTAACTAAAGTTAATCAAACAAATTAGTAAAATGACCAAAATATTCAAAACTGGTAAAGAAATTTTAGTTGAAAATTATTTATTGAACATTTATTAAGAAGATATTCATCAGGAATGTAAAATATACATTGAAATGAAATTCTGAGGCAGCACCAGGCTGTGCCTGACTTTAAATCGGCTTTACTAAGGAGTTATATCGGCCAATGCTGATGTATAAAAAATTTTAAATATCGGTCTACCCCTAGTCTATAAACACTCCAAACATGAAAGAAATCCATCCATCCGTTTTCTGTCAGTGTTTGGTTTTAGGATCTATGTGCCTAAAACAGGATGTTTCAAAAAGCCTCCATTTGTGATGTCACAAATGGGGAAATTTGAACAGAAACACCTCTCATGCATGGCTCTACTCCAAGCCCCTGCTGGATATGGATATCTGCTGAAATTGCTTCATGTGAGAGGGATTTAGAGCTCATGTTTTGTATCGACTATAAAGCTTTTTTAACTTAAAGGGATATTCCACCCAAAATTGAAATTTTGTCTGTTGACATATTTCCCAGAGTTAGATAAGTGGGGAAAAGCATTTTGTAACCATCACAGTACTTTTCCTGATCTGACAGCAGTTTGTCTGCTTTAGTTTAGCTTTAGCATGCTAGTACCTGCCATTCACTTCCATTGTTTATGCTAAGCTAAAGCTAAACTAAACCTTTCAGTCAGATTCTGCCCTGTAAACTTGGATTCATTTAGGACAAATTTTTTTTTCTCTATCTTAGAGATGGAGGCATCAGTGTCATTTGGGTTTCATCGAATCTTCAATAATAAACCTTTAATATGTTAAATACTCATGATTCATGATGAAAAGTGTGTTTGGTGTTTTTCCACCATAGCTGGTCAGCTGTGAGCGTTAGCGGACGCCTCGGTGAGATTGGCACTAAGAGACAGTGACTGTGAGGTGAAATAACAAAGGCTACTTATCTAATTGGTAAACAGAGCTGTTAAACGGCGTTGGCTTAAACGCTTGCAGGACGCTGTAATTGCTGCCAGCCCTCACATGCAGATGCAGACATCCAACATCACACACCGACACGCCTTTTCTACTTCCTCCGCGCAAACATAAATACGCTGATAACCTTTAGTTTGAACCCCTCTTTAAAAATTCCATTGAAAAAGTCAGTTACCCTCCCTCCCCCGTCCTCCTCCTTTTCTCTCTCCCTCGTCTTTCTCACACGAGCTTGTCATACCTTTGGTTGGATGGTAGCCAGGCTGAGCGTGATGACACCAAGGACTGTGCCAGAAACATTAAACATGTCTTTCTGTTCCACTCGGACTGTCAAACACTGAAGGGAATCATAATTTAGAGATTTGAACTTCCCAGCGCATCAGACGATCGCTTTTTTTCAAAACTGCTAATTATTTGACTCCTTTAAAACTCTGCAGAATCCAGGCTCCAGGATTTTAATGTGTCCGTGTCTCTTTATGTGCAGCAGACAGTTTTGATGCATTTAAACAAACATGACCATTGTTGTCATTTATGATACAAAATGACATAAAGTTGAGCTACATGCATCCTAAAAACCTCCAAAAAGTCAAGGTTAGCTCTGTGTTTACATTTGGAATTAATTTGATCGTGAGCTCATAAAGTCTCTCTGTGCTTCCCCAGACGTGTTTGTGTTGCCTTATTACAGGGAAGAGCACAGCTTGTAAAAGCGTGTGTGTGTGTGTGTGTGTGTGTGTGTGTGTGTGTGTGTGTGTGTGAGACAGAGAGAGAGAGAGACTGAGTGGGAGAAAGAGCAGGAGCGATCCTGCTAGCTGAGCAGGCTGCTCTCTTATTGGAGGGCTGTAAAAACCCCAGACTGCAGGAGTTGCCAGCCTGGAATTCACTAATGACACACGTGGGCCTCAGATGAGAAGTGCAATTTTGTGTGTGTTTATGTGTGTTGGAGTCGTGCTTTGTGCATCAGAGGACACAGTGTGTGTGTGTGTGTCTCATCATTTAGTGTGTGTGTGAAGTTGTTCACACGCACACTCTCGGACCAACAACTCCTACTCAGAGCATCCGAAACTAAACTTGAACCGAGCCACATCTCCATCCTGGTTTCACCTCAGAGCTGCTTGTTAATGACGGAGCGTCCATCTGTGGATGAGGGGGGGTGTTACCCGGAATATGAAAGGAATGGGGCCACAGGCACAAGGGTCTTTAAATCCTCTGTGTCAATAGAGTCTCTGGAGCAAAATAATGGCATCACTCTGTGTGGGAGTTAATGTGAGCTGATAGCATGAGGGCTGGGGGGGAGGGGGTCAGGGGTTCACAAGCTTGCGCTAGGTTGACAGAGAGCTGAATGCTTCCAACCCCCTACTCCCCTTTCCACTGCTCCGAGTCTGCTCTTTAACTCCCGAGCTGAAGGGGAGTGACGGAGGGTGATGGTGAGGGATGTCAGTGAAGGAAGTGGGTTGGCCCACCATCCAAACTCTGACAGACAGGTGACTAATTAAAGTGAAACGTTTGATTAAATAAAGACAAAACAACATGAGGGGATACTGGCGATACTGTACTTTCTCAAACCAACACACAAGACAGAGCGGTTCGTTTGTGAATCTGTGTTTTTATCACTTTTGACTCCATTCTTCGCTAATTCTAAATAGAGACGGAAGCAAATCATCTGAAACATTACAATAAGATCTTATTACAACACCTATTTCAGGTTAATTGGGGCTTTAAAGCCACATTCCTGAACTATGCAGTTATATGGTCTCTGTCGCCCTCTAGAGGCTTGCTGCGTAACGCCACTGTCGTAACATTAAGTCTCTCTCTCGGGCATAAGAGGCATGTTTAAATTCCTAATGTCAGGCAAAACAACGAAAACAAACTTTTCCACCTCCACACATTGAATAAATAGTTTTATCAGGACTGTATAACAACTTTATGCCCGACCAAACACAATAACCCTGGTGAAATCATTTATTACTTACCTAGCCATTAGCAGCACGGCTAGGTCAGAGTCCGTAGTTCATGCTGTTCTTTCTAAAAGAGCTCTCCAGCGAGGAAAAGACGGCCCAATAATAACTCTGGTCTTTGCTCTTGCTCTATCACGTTCTTCTTTTCTTTTCCTAGATTCCTCTGATAAGGGATTTCTAGCTTTCTTTGGTGGATCTGCCACTGCTAAACCGCGGGTCTATCTTATACAACTATGGCAAGCCAAAAGGATCAAAAAAGTTGCGCGTTCTAAACTCGCATTATGTCCACCAAAACGTGCATATTGAACGCGTGTTTTGACATAACGCGCGTTTAGAATGCTAGCTTTTTTATCCCTTTGGCTTGCCATATATTTCTATAAAGCGACACACAGTCAGTACTTCCAGTGGTGACCCGGAGCTCAAAAACTGTATAGTGCGGTAAACAGACGTGGGACCCCATTACACTAACACAGGTATGAAAATGAACATAATAGATGATAGTATGACGCCAAAACTTTACAAAAAAGCATCATTTTAAGTAAGGTAAAAGTTGCGGAATGTTGCTTTAATTTAACTCATGTTCATTGTGCACCATTGAGCTTTTTGGGAAATTATTAATTGAGACTTGCGGCTGGGCGATATGGCCTAAAATCAAAATGACGGTATATCGAGGAGTTCACCTCAATAACGATAAATGGACGATAACTACATGTATGCGCAAAAACAAAAGTTGTCCACTAGATGGGGCTGTCACGTGTATTACGTTGAGTCACGTTGTCATGTGACTCGAGGTGGAACAGCTTCTTAAAGGGACACGAACGTCGCCAACCTTCACACATCTTTGTTTTTTATTACCAAATTTACTGACATGGGAAAAACGATATCGATAAAAGTCAGAAATTTCAATAATGATAAATTTTCGATTTATTGCCCAGCCCTAATAACTAAATTCTAAAACTATTGGATGGTTTTCATATAGACTGGTTTTTAGGGCAGAGTGATGATGCCTTGCATGACTCTCAGAC
>SSNS01000037.1:226787-314603 GCA_006937985.1 Aphyosemion australe
AAATAACAAACCTAGGAGCTGTCCTCCCATTTATTGTGCAGTCTGGCTGCACAATTTAAAAACATACGGCTATTGTGTAATAATGTGTGTAATATCTGAAGCTAGCTGTTTAGCTCAAGTGTGGGAGAGCACTGATCCTTCCTACCCTAAACACAAACACTGACGTTAGCTGACACATTAAAACACTGGTCCAAACCACTCCCACTGCTGCTTCTCTTCATCAACAAGTTGCTTGTTATAAAATTTTCTGATCTGGAGGTTTCTGAGTGGGAGGTGCAAGTAAGGTGTGATGCATTAGAAGCACCTGGAAGAGCTGAAACTCATTGAAATTGCATGTAGCTGGCTGATAATCAACCACTGAGACATAAACTCAATAGTCACAGTATACTCGATTAATATAACACTTGATATATTTTATTTATCACTCGTCCCTATCCGTATATATTTATAATATTCTGAAACTACAGTTGGAATCTAACTTCTCCGAGCTAAAACTGAAACTCATAATGAGCGTTTACAATAATACAAACCAGGCGAGGTTGTAGACTGACGTTAGAGAGGGGGCTGGCTGCCCTGTCAGAGAGGCACCTTATAAGAAAACACTGCATTGCCTTTAAGTATTTCAATTATTAGTGAGTAATTACAGCAATGCAATGAAAGCAGCTGCATCGGTAACAACATGAAAGTGTTTGTCTAAGCATCTCCTTTCGTTTACATGCTTTGGTTCCACATCTCACTTTAGCCAAAATTATCACAAAAAATCCTAACTTATTAATGTTTGGGCTCTGCCCTCTGCAGGGGGGAAATGGGGGGTCCAAGCTTTCTGTCAGGATGGCACTGGCCCACTCTGGACCCCCCCCCCANGTCACCCTGACGACACCGCCTCCTACCATGTCGTGGACGGGGAAGTGCCCTGCTATGGACTCATAAATGTGGAGGAGGATGGAGGTTCTGGACAGTGGGTTCACCTTCGCCCGGTACTGTGTTGTGATCCCATCTTTCGACAAGGACAAGTGTGTCTTGGACTTCTGGGAACTGTGTTGGTCCGCTTTGCCGTTGGACACCTCCCTCGCTACGTGTCACACCACCCCGGACTTTAAAATGAGCGGTTTGAATTAATTTTGGGACAGTTGATGGTGTGCGAGTCATTTGAACTATGGGAGGAGAGAAAATTAAAGTAGACCTTTAATTTTTTTTAAGGGGGGGAAGTGTTACGGCCCTTAGCCTTAGTTTTGTAATTTTTAACCTTCTCTGTTTTCCTCCCTGTGTGTGTAAGGGAGCAGAGCTGCAGCACCTGACACTGCTCTCCTTGATTGCCCTCATCTCAGCAGAACCAGCTGTCCCTACTTGTAATCAGGCTTGGCTCTGCTATATAAAGCCAGCCTGTCTTCAGATTCAGGGGGGCGGCAGGACAGATAGGAGCTCTGTCCTGTTGTCTCCCCGGCTGTGTTTATTTTCGGTGTCTTCTGGTTTTTTAACAGCTCGTCTCAGAGTTAAAGGGTTTTTAAGCTAAACTGTGTGGTAACCCTTTTGGGTACAGTCTGTAAGACAGGTTTGCTCAGTGCATACTAATAGTATTCACTTAGATGACAATATGAGTAAAGCTGCTTAAAGGGGTCCTGGCACTCACTGGAAAATTAATGTCAGGCTGGTTTTTAGAAAAGCAGGTAGTGAGGGGAAAAGTCCCTGTGTAGATGTGATACCATTGACTAAGGTTAGCTTTTATAGTCCTGAGACGTGTGTTTAGAGCTGTTGTGTTTCCTGCCGGTTTTTCCTTTGTTATGTGTTAACTTCTGTTTGTTAATAAATTATGTTATGACTTTAATTTCTGAACATGCGTCCTCATTGTTTCTCCTGGCCACCTAGACGGCCTGGGATGTAACAATCTCTAATAATTTCCTGATAAATTCTGTTAATCCTCATTTTATGAATTTAGCAGAAAATCACATTGATGGTTCTTTTTTCAAATTATGTCAACAGATTATTGTCACAATAAAAATATGTATAATATGTAAAGGTCAGACAATACCCACTGTTAAATAGATACAAATCTGAAGCCCGCGAGGACATTGTCCTACGTGGATCAAAAATGTCCTGCGTGAGACGCTCTCACGTCTGCCAGTTTGGCAGGCGTGGCTGAAAAGTTTTCGCAAACACTGCTACTACGTTAGGTCACCACCAGGGGGCACTCTGGTAAAACGATGAGATTTTCAGGTTTAGCAGATTCGCGCATGCGTAGTAAGCCCCGGCCGAGCGCTTCCAACGACCCATTCCAGTCTTCAACCGGACGGATGGACTGAAGGACGGATAAACGGGTAGGAGAAACTTTCTTTGGTTTTTAAGACAACAGCTGAAGATTTCACAGCGACAGTTCGAAGGAAATGTGCTCTGCTAAAGGCAGGGCACATTTCAAACAGATGGTCACTTACGGAAAGAAAATGAAAACCAACATTTGCACACGGACTGTTACCATTAGCAAACTGCTACTAAGCTATCGACCAACGGCAAAATTATTGAGGGGGTTGGGAGTTCTTAAAATGTATTTAAAAGCTTTTGGTTGTCGTCAACCTTAAAACAGCGTGCTGAAAAATACAGCTCTCGTTATTTTACATTTGTTTTCTTTATTGAAATGTAAAATGCGTATTTGGAAACGTTACCGCCGGCACAGTTCCGCTTGGTTAACGTTGGAAAGATTGACAGATTCGACTTTTCCGACTCAAAAAACGTTTAATTCAAACGGCGTTTAGACACATGACATATTTTTATGACACATTTTTATGTCATGTTCTTATATATTATCATATTTTTGTGACATTTTTATGTCATATTGTGTTCTACAACCCAATTTTTATCAGAATAAACCATCCTCTGCTGCAGAGGCGTTAGACAGCCAACTGCTCCTATGGACGGATGAACGCAAAGGAAAAACTTTCTTTGGTTTGGAGATTTCACCTATTTAAAAACGTCGACAGTACGAATCAAATGTTCTCAGCTAAAGCTAGGGCACATTTCAAAATGGCCACTTTCGGTTGGAAAACAAAAACCAGCCTCCAGTTCGTAAAAGTTCGCAGTAAAGCCAGCCGCCCGGCCCTCCTTAGTTTTTCACTTGCTCCAACTACAAGCGGTGTTACTGTTCCCTCAATTGCCAGCATTTTTCAAAATAAAAGCGTACCTCCGGTATGTGTTTGATTCACTCTGATGAGCGTCTATCAAAGTAAAAGACTTCCTGTTTTAGACATGGTATTTACTGACATGCTTTTACTCGCTAGCTGGTTTTTATTCCACGCTCAGGTGCTTCATCAGTGAAGAGATCTGGTTCTAAAGCTGTGACGAAGGCCAAAGTGGTCGCGGTCGCTCAGTCAAAGTTGACGCTTGTAAAACCTACACATACGGGTACTTCATGGTTCATGACTTTTAAACCAGCCTGGATGTTCAGCTTTAGTTTTTCAAGGTAATTTATTTCCCACATTTGCCTTTTTTCCCCTGTTTTAGCTTTACCAAGACACCCTATGCCATTTGCTGCCAAGAACATGTTCTATGATGAGCGGTGGCTTGAGAAGCAGGAGAGAGGGTTCACCTGGTGGATCAACTACGTCCTCACCCCAGACGACTTTAAAGTCAACACAGAAGTGGCTAAAGGTAGCACGAGCCCCGAGGACTCCTTGTTTTAGCTTGAGCTTTGCAGACAGATGTCGTTTCTAAATGTCTCGTGTGTTTTGTAGTGAGCGCCGTGTCTCTCGCCATGGGCAGTGACGATAAGTTCAGCGTGCCCAAAGCTCCGACCAAAGAGGAGATGTCTTTCAGCACCTACACGGCCAAGCAAAAGCTGAACCGCCTCCGTCGATCCGCCTGCCAGCTGTTCACATCTGAGGCCATGGTCAAGGCCATTCAGAGGCTTGAACTGGAGGTGGAGGCCCGACGGCTGCTGGTTCAGAAAGATCGGCACCTGTGGAAGGACATAGGTAAAAGTCCGACTGGTGTGGTGTCCCCTTTTTAACTCGACTATTTAATCAGGAAGTAGAAATTTTCTTGGTTTTATTTTTCAGGTGAACGCAAAAAAGTCCTCAACTGGCTCCTGTCGTACAATCCGCTGTGGCTACGGATCGGCCTTGAGGTATTTCAAGCACCTCCTTCCACTTTATGTACTTTCTTTGAGTATTTTTTCCTAGACCTTTCCAGTCTCAGTGTTTGCTCATCCTCAGACCATCTTTGGGGAGCTGATCTTGCTGGAGAGCAACAGCGACATCCTGGGCCTGGCGATGTTCATCCTTACGCGGCTGCTGTGGAACCCAGACATCGCCGCTGAGTTCCGTCACCCCCGAGTGCCTCACCTGTACAAAGACGGTANCCTCTAGGACCGCCCCTGATCTAAACTGGTGAAAGAAAGACTGAGGGGTTTTAACTTGACGATGACATTCTCCTTTTTTTTCCTCTTCTCAGACACTGGTACCTCCATCGGCTCCTCCACCTCTGGTGAACATCGCTCTCACTGGTGCAGTGTTGCTTACTGGGAGCAGCGCACCAGAATGGGTCGCCTTTATCCAGCCTACGAGCCCTCGCTCAGCATCTTCTATGACCTACCTCAGGGCACTGGCCTCTGCCTGGGCCAGCTCCACGCTAACGCCTACCACAGCCGCCGGGATGACCTGGACAGCCACGGCACATCGGACCTTTACAGACATCGCAGCCACAGAGCTGGAGTCAGCAGCAGCAGCAGCATACAACAGATTCGCAGTAAAATCGGTTTCGGCATCGTTCTGAGTCAAGAGCCGGACGGAGTTTGGGTCTACAATCGCAGCCAGCACCCGGTGTTTGTCCACTCACCCACTCTGGACCCACCCAGCGCTCGTGGGCTGAGCGTGAACAGGGTGATGCCGGGTTTCTCCCTTAAGGTGTTTGATTATGAGCGATCCAGCTGGATGAGGGAGAACGGTGTGACTCCTGAGACCGAGGAGGGGCCCTGGGACCCCCACAGTGTCCGGATCAGTTTCGCTAAAGGATGGGGCCCCTGCTACTCCAGACAGTTCATCACCTCCTGTCCCTGCTGGCTAGAGGTTCTGCTCAACAACCACAGATAGCACACACACACACACACACACACACACGCACGCACACACACACACACACACACACACACAGAGGACTCAGTATCCCAGTTTTACTCTACCTAGATTTAATATAAATTTATATATTATATAAAATATATTTTACATGTAAATACTTGAGTCATTTTTACGATGCAATTATTTATGTATAATGTATATTATGTGTATATGGACAATATAAAAAGGAACAAGAATATGCACTTTGATTCTATATATGCATTACTGATTTCATGTGTCTGTAAAAGTAAAAAAAACTTGGTTTATGTTCTCATTATTTTTCAGTTCCATCAAAACAAACATTGTCAATAAAGCATTTGTATTAAATAAAGGCTTTTGTTGTGGTTTTGAGTGACAATTTATGTTATATTATCCATCCATCCATTGTCCGTAACCGCTTATCCGAGCAGGGTCGCGGGAGGCTGGTGCCTATCTCCAGCAGTCATCGGGCAAACAGGCAGGGTACACCCTGGACAGGATGCCAGTCCATCACAGGGCAACACAGAGACACACAGGACAAACAACCACACACACCTAAGGACAATTTAGAGAGACCAATCAACCTGACAGTCATGTTTTTGGACTGTGGGAGGAAGCCGGAGTACCCAGAGAGAACCCACGCGTGCACAGGGAGAACATGCAAACTCCATGCAGAAAGACCCCAGGCCGGGATGTGAACCCAGAACCTTCTTGCTGCAAGGCAACTGCGCTAACCACTGCGCCACTGTGCAGCCCATGTTATATTATATTATATTATATTATATTATATTATATTATATTATATTATATTATATTATATTTTATTTTATTATATTAAGGGCCGTGATATACTTGCTGTTTAAAGTTAAAGTTAAAGTCCCAAGTCTTCATCACACAATGGTGAAATCTCCACATTTGACCCATCCCCATGGTGGGGAGCGGTGAGCTGCAGCTGTGGCCGCGCTCGGGAACTATTTGGTGATTTAACCCCCCAATCCAACCCCTTAGTGCTGAGTGTCAAGCGAGGAGGCATTGGGTCCCATTTTTTCAAAGTCTTTGGTATGACCCGACTGGGAATCAAACCCTGATCTCCCAGTCCCGGGGCGGACACTCTACCACTAGGCCACCGGAGCGACGCAAATGGGTGTTTAAAATAGCTGCCACGCGTAGCTTGTGTTGATTTGAAGTGTCGTTTGTGCGCGTCCCCTGAAATTAACGCGATGCGACGCTACGCGCCCAAGCGCTGTAATATACGAGCAACCAGTAGGTGGAGTTGACAAAACGAGCGAGAAACACTCACCATGGTGACTCCATCTCTGGTTTAGAGCTCTATCACACCATCTACGACAACGCTGCTGTCTTTTTTTCTGCCGTAATCTCAAAATTAACCAGTAACTGATTTCTTTTATTGACGCCATGTTTGTTTTGGTTGTAACGGCTCTCTATCCGGTCTGAGTACTCTCGTGTGCCCACTAGTGGAACACTCCGGTACTACATGCAGTGCAGCGCCGTGTAGCAGCAAGTATGTGAACAAAGACGCTGCCTGCCTCCTGAGCCAACGCGAGGTTAAACTGCAAGTATATTCCGGCCCTTAGGGGTGGGACTCGATTAAAAATTAATCTAATTAATTAGAGGCTTTGTAATTAATTAATCTTGATTAATCGTATTTTAATCGTTCAAGAAAATTTGCTCTGAAATTTTTTAAATTAAAAATAACGAGACAGAGAATCAAACAATAGACATGAACATTATCATTGTAAACACAATTTCTTTTAATTTCAGAAAAATTCTTTTAAATTGTATTTTAATTCAAAACAGGAAAAAAATGATATATGTGAAAAATATCACCTATTAGTACACAGAAATGAATACAGAAGCATTTTTAGTAGTTTATTTAAAATAATAAAAAAACTTAATTATTTATTCTCTGCAAGTATTTTCACTCTAAAGCTCAAATATCAGATCGTTTTGATTAAGACAAATGTTGCTGCTCCATGTTCCCTTTCCATTGCATCAATTTAAAAATAAAGTGTAAAACTGTCCCAACAGCAACATGGACACTGGAGTTCTTCAACAAGGGGTTCAAGTTCTTCCTTAAATGTGTCAATTATCTGTTTCTCTGGTCACCCTAACAGTCGGCGTTAACGGGCCGGAGTCGCAGAGTTATCTGCTGAATGAGAACAGAGGAGGTTAAAAACCACAGAAAATAAAAATTATCTGATAACTCTTTACAATAAGGGTCCCTAAAGTAACGTTACTTAGTGCATTATTTAGCATTTTTAAGAAAAGAGTCCCTTTATTAACATTATCATTATTGTTAAATGTCCTTAAATTTAGGACAAAGGGCCAGGGGAGTGTCTGCTTAGTAATTAATTACATAATATGGTTAAGCAGTTATTGATACTTTATTTAATAGTTTATTAATGCTTAACAATGCACTAACTAATGTTAATTAATGGACCCTTATTGTAAAGTGTTACCAAATATTTTCTTTTGCACAAGATTTATTTTTTGTGTGTTATAAATGCCAAAAGCTGCTCAGAAGTTCTGGCCTGGAAGCAATTTGTAGAAAAAACCCAAAGTAATGAGTAAAGCTAATGATCCCTAAAGTCAAACCAAATAGTCACTAAAAGGTTGGAACGCTGTTTAGGTTGTTTTTTGAGGCCATGCTGCAAAATTCAAAGCTGCTAACTCGTGCAGGTTCATGCGTTTGCCAAATGCAACATGCAGATGAATTCAAACCAAACCTGTTGAAGTTTGCATGCAGTTATTATTCATAATTTCCTCCAGCAGGTCTCCTAATCCACAGGAGAATTTCTGCAATCAAATCTGAGTCTAAAAAGTAAAATTCACACAAACGAACAAGCGTATTCCTTGTTTTCTTTTTCTTCTTTCTGATAACAAGATGAAGCAAAATATTGTTTATCTGTTGTAATCAGTTTCAACCACCGCACAGCCCGCTATCGCTCTACACGCACAGCAGATGAAGGAATGTAAACTGGTTTTCTGTGTGGGGCACAAAGTGCAGCTGTCTCACTAAAACAAAAGCTCTTGACTCCAGCAACAGCTCTGTTGGACGGATCCAGATGCACGTTAAACCTTGGAAACGTTGCTGAGTGACACATTTGATGACAACATTTCTCAAATTCTGCAAAAGCTTCATTTTAAAGCTGACACAAGTGCTATTCCAAACGGGTTTTAACTATCATCTTGGCATTAAAAGCACAAGCAGCAATGGAAAACCATGCAAAGCTCGACGGTGCCAGTGGTAAAAAAATAAAGCGCATAACTGAGAGATTACACAGAAAACCACAGCATGGCGCTCTGGTCCAATCCCGCTCCAGCAGGAAGGGGTTTTGTTTTTAGCACGAAGGCATCCTGACGACACTTCTATTTATTTAAACTCACATTTGAGTTGAAAAAGGTAAAAGAGAAGCGACAGCTCTGACTCACTTCTGTTTTGAACTAGAACTTCTGCAGGCAGCCTTGCTGAAACCTGTAATTAGCGTCAGCCTGGAGAGCAAAGGCAGCTGATTAGAAAGTTGCAGCACTCCCGAGGAAAACAAATGAAGCATTACAGTATTCCAAAACCCCTCCACGGCTACAGTATCCTGTCAGGGTGCACACACCGCACCGTGCTCACCATTACGGGAAAAACCTTTTTTTAAGATTGAAACTCCTATTTTGATAACTCAATAAAAGCTTTTCTGAAAGTTCTGGGCATTCCCACACACCCCCTACTGAAAGAAAAAAATTCCAATGTATATTTCAGTCAAGTCTCCCCTTTGCTTTTCCAGGCAAAGTGTGGGATTTGTGGTTTGGATCCAGTGAAAGGATTGAGAGGAGGGGCTGGGGTGGGAGAGTTGCTGCTGGCAGCACTTGTTCAAAAACCAAACGTGTTTCTTTTCCATTCCGACTTTGTTTTTTCTCCTTACATAAGAACCCCCGAGCCCATTTTTCTGTCCTAATTGTTTTACTTTGTTGGGATTTACAGTCGTGAAGGCGGTGAAACGAGTCCCGGGCAGAGAGCGGTGGAAGAGGCTTTTTGTGGGGGCTGCTGCTGACCTCAGGCTGAACTGGAGGAAAACTGGTTAATTCTGCCACTGCTGCTCCACCTCCATACTGTATAATTATCCCTGAACACATTATAATGTTATAATTATCTTAATGACTACATGAGGCATGCTTAATTAATGCAAGATATTTTCTAGGTTTTTCAAATAAGGTCAGAGATTGCTTTAAATCAGCGGTATACAAACTTTTCAGGACGAGGGCCAAAATGATCAGGTTTTAAAAATGCTAATATTCTTTTATGTTAATTTTGTTCATTTGTACTCAAATTTGTCAGGATCCTGAGGGTTGTGTGTTTGTTTTCTCTTTATCTGCAGGCACGCTGGAGGGCATGCAGAGACCCAACTCTGCATTTGGGTCACATTTCTCCTTTGACAAAATTTGGTCCAAATAGGTATTTAAGTAAAAATCTAAACATAAAAATGTTAAAATATGAATTTATGTCAACAACCTACTAGAGAGACAAAAGTCATTGTTCTAGAAATTCAAGTGGAGGACACACAAAATCGCTCAGGTGGCCACAATTTGGACATACCTGCCTTAAACGATCCAACCTAGAGGATTACTTTATCATTTTAAACATTAAAGCCACATTCCGCAACTTTTACACCTTAAAATAATGTATTTTGTAAAGTTTTGGTGGCATACTATCATCTATTATGATCATTTTCTGAGCTGTGATGGTGCTAGGGGGTCCCACGCTTGTTTTATTTATTTATTTTTTTTTCCATGTCCTGTTTGGCTGAATAGCAAACAGAATTGATGTCCGAGTGCCAAAAACAAGCCTTACAGTTTTATTCTCACACGTGGATCGTTATAGATTCAGCTATAACACCCTGTCTGATATCAGAACTTTATTAGAAATGTTCGGTTTGTTAAAATTTCAACAGACACGGAAATGAAAGAGAAAAGGGGCAAACAGAAGGAAGGGGGGAGTTCACAAAAATAAACAATAACTGATGCAAAAGAATCCGCTTCTAGACCTGCAGAAAGAGAAAAAGACACAAAAAATACAACAGAACCAAAACATCACTGCTCCAACAACATGAGGATGTATCACAGCAGCAATTTTTGCTGAAAAGCACACGGTAATAAATCCTAGTGCATATAGTGCCAACCACAGCCTTAGGTTATGTGTTAAAAACCCATGTTTGTTTACCACACTATACAGTTTTTCACCCGCGACCCGACACCAGAAGTACTGACTGTGTGTTGCTTTACGGCACTTTATGGCAAGCCAAAGGGGTGAAAAATTCATGCATTCTATGTGTGATTTTAAAACACGTGGTTTTTTGTCCCCTTTGGCGTTAAAACGCACATCTTGAATGCGGACATAACGCGAGTTTAGAACGCACGCTTTTTTGATCCCCTTGGCTTGGAGTATAACGTAGACTTGCTGTAGCAGTGGCAGATCCACCAAAGAAAGCTAGAAATCCCTTATCAGAGGAATCTAGGAAAAGAAAAGAAGAAAGTGATAGAGCAAGAGCAAAGACCAGAGTTATTATTGGGCCGTCTTTTCCTCGCTGGAGAGCTCTTTTAGAAAGAACAGCATGAATTACGGACTCTGACCTAGCCGTGCTGCTAATGGCTAGGTAAGTAATAAATGATTTCACCAGGGTTATTGTGTTTGGTCGGGCATAAAGTTGTTATACAGTCCTGATAAAACTATTTATTCAATGTGTGGAGGTGGAAAAGTTTGTTTTCGTTGTTTTGCCTGACATTAGGAATGTAAACATGCCTCTTATGCCCGAGAGAGAGATTTGATTTTATGACAGTGACGTTACGCAGCAAGCCTCTAGAGGGCAACAGAGAGCATACATCCACAAAGTTCAGGAGTGTGACTTTAAAAAGTTAAATCACTTTTGACAAGTTTAATTTGCATAAACACACTGACTCCTGAGGCTTGACTAGCTAATGTCTTACCTTTGTCTGCAGTAGACCAATGCAATTATTTGTTAAATAAAAAGCAAAATCATTTTTGTTGCACAAACAGTTTTCTGTATTATGTGTCAACATATTATTTAATCTGTTCATTCTACAGCAAACGTTTTCTGACCTCAGAATGGTTCTCCCTCTGCCAGGAGGCTGAGAGTGATGCACCACATCGGTTAAGTTCAAGGTTACTCGATTCTTTTCCCAGAGCTTCTCCAGATGAGAATCAGTATGGTTTCCATGTTTCTTCTAACGTTGTCTTCCAGAAGGGTCTCTGATGGCGCAGCAGACAGACATGCAGTCCTAGACAGAAATCTTTAATCAGAACAGACCCAAGCTTGGCCTGATCTCTACCACATAACTGGCAAATCATGGAGAAGATTTGCAGCAGGAGGATGATTACTTTCAGGTGAATTGAATTAATTATCGCTGGAGCTGCTTGAGTCAGCGACACCAAGACAGATTCCACAAACTGGAGGGACTAAAAACCAGGAATTCTCAAGGAAAATGGAGAAGAGGATGGAAAAGAGTAAAGCAACTGCCAGACCAAAGATGGCAAGGTTAGGAAAGCAGAGCTGAAAATATGTTTTTGTAAAACTGTGGTTAAACTGTTTCCAACAGCAGACTTAGATTGTGATTTACTTGATTTGTAAGAGAGGTCACATTTTACATGAGCTCTTGTGTGAAGACCTAGTTAGGACGTCCTACAGACGTGGTCTAGACTCAATATATGATCTTCTGCACGTCTATGTGACGTTGAATGTTTGCAGAGTGTATTTAATTTAAATACCCAGAGACCTAATTAACGGTATCAAACGGCATTAATGCAGTTTTGTTTTGTTTTTGTAGCTAATGGCTAGTCCAGACTAGCTAATGCTAGCTTGTGAAACAGATCGCTCTCATCCCAAAACAACTTCAGTTTCCAACGTTTCTCTAGTTTTTGCAACACTTTGTTTTAAACCTTGACAAGTTGTACATTTAATCTGGTAGAGAAATTAAGAAATCCCTGCAGGACATGATCACTGGAGGCACTGGGAATGCTACATGCTGCTACTGATATGCATGTTTGTTAATAAGCAGAAAACTCCATGCAAATGACAGCAGTTAGAATTTAAACTCATTTTAAATTAATGGATTATAGTTGTTTGAAAACAGAAGTGAAACACTTTGGTCTTAACTAGCCGTTAGCTCATCAATCAGGTCAAATATAAACTCAATAAAAAGCCACCAAGGATGCTCTCTAGTGAGTAAAATAATAATTATTTATAAGGATTTATAATAGAGACACACTCTCTTTTAATTAGCTGATGTCATTAAAGCTGCAATACCAAATTTGGACAACAAGCTAGCTTAAAATATGTTTTCATGCTTCTTAACAACGTTCTAACATAGTACAGCTATAAATATATCGTATAGATTTAAAAAACTAAAATAATGACTGATCCAGTAATTAAAACTGACAGGTTTTCAGAGTATCCCTCATGTTTAAAACAGATCTTTAATACAATGATCTGCACTGTTGAGCAACATTTTATAATAATATATCAATTTTCTGTTGAATAACAAACTTTGTCAGAATAAAACTCCCCAGAATCCAGAAACCTGAACACGCTGTGAATGAGAAATACTCCACTCTGTTTTCTCACATCATCATCTTGATGATGTTTTGTCACGTTGCTCCTCAGAGCGAGCGTGGATCGATAGCTCTGCTGTTAGCCAGCTCTCTTGTGTGTGAAACCGCAGACAGCTCAAACATCTACTGGCTGTTTCGTGGCCGAGGCCACGTCACCTTTTATGATTCTCATCCTCACAAGAAAACGATCATGGCAGACGAGCCCAAAGCAGGCTCTCACTCGTTTATTAACCAGGAAATAACCATCATGCACATGTGTTTATGTTTGCTGGTGTAAAAAAATCTATCAGTTCATACGCAACATAAAAATAAATACATTTGCAACTGTAGGCTGAACAAAAACAGGCATAGTTGCTCAACCTGCATTGACTTTACTATGATGGGAGGGACATCAACAGGGCGCGTAAGCAGGGGGCGGGCTCTGGCTGGCCGCGGTGAAATGGGGCAAGTCTGTTCCATTTAACCGTTTTCTTTGACCAAGGAAAGACAGTGTCCCTGTAAGCAAGGCAAGGCGAGGTTCCTTGACAGTGAGAAAAACCCATGTCTATGGCGTTAGCACACACCATCAAAGCCCCACCCCCAGCCCCACCTCTTTTCCCATTTATGGATTGTCTGGGCGTGACGAGACATGTGACACGGCCAAAATGGCGGTGGTGGGAACCGCCTTTTTTACCTGAAATTACAGAAATGAGAGAAATGGGTGGTCCTACATCCAGAAATGAATATATGTCTATGGTAAATATCAAATTCCAGTTAGATTTGAAAGTTAGTCAAATGCAGCTTTTTGTGGACAGTGATGGTAAACTTTCATATAAGCTACAATGAACATGTCTCTACTGCCACCCAGAGTATGGAATGATAATATTCTTATTGAATGATAATAAAAATGTATTATTATTATTATTATTAACAACAATAATAACAATAATAATAATAAAGTGGACATTTAAAATACTTATAAAAATAAACTTCCTAAATGTCCTTTAAATGCTGAAACTTCATTAAAGTCTTGTTCTAAGTCTTTCATGAAAAGATTAACTTACAAGTTTGAACCAAGCAAAACAAAAGCTTAGTTTAAATCCTCCTCCACAGCTCTTTAGCGCTGCTGCTAACGTTAATCATGTATAAAAGATCTAAACACGCATCATCACATGTATTCAGAAAAAAAGCCAGGTCCTCTTGACCTCAGTGTAATAATTAACTTCCTTCAGGTTTCCCTTCTCATTTTTATTTCTTATCTAATTTATACAATCAGCAATCAAAGCATGTTGTTTTTCTATTTTCATCCCAGAGCTCGTCATTTTAACCGACGAGTCATTTATTATGATGTTGAAACTCCCATGAACGTAAAAACACACATCCTCCCAGAGGTTTGATTGTTTTATTTCCATTATTTCTAGGACTGAATGTATCAAATCACTATTTCTCAACTGCAAAACGGCACAAAAACATCTTGCTTCTGTTTATCTAAAAATGTCACAAAAATGTGCAAAATTGTGACTTCTTGTCTTCTTTGTGGCTTCCGAGGACTCCGTTCTGCTTTCACCGTGAACCATTTCCAGTCCCATTAAGCTAATACTGTAAAAACCAGGCAGTGTACACATCTCAGACTCGCCCTTTCAGTCAATGACTGAGGCGCTGTTTATTTTCCAGCCCGTCTTTGTTTTGTTACTTTAAGCACCATGTCTGTCAGCCTCGGTGTAATTATATGGAGACAGAGACACAGGAGGGGCAAGAGAGCGAGGGGTGTTGGAGACAGCCTTCTCTTTCAGCGGCTGTGAGCCACAACCAGCACCGCCTGAAGCTGCTTGCCTCTTGAATAGCAGCCAAGAGACTCTTCAGCTCCCATTAAACCCCTCAGATCACCCAAAGAGTTTGTTCCCCTCCTCTCTTTCTTCTAATTCACCTCACGGGTTCCTGAAAATAGATCAAATCCCAAACCGAACTTGCAAAGAGATCACAAAAAAGGCAAATAATGCATGATTTATTTATTTGTAGGTTCCTGTGAGAGAAAACACGCATTCAGAGAAGATTATCTCAGTAATTACCTGTCATGTCTTAAGTTGTCCATCACTGTAACTTTTTAATAAGTCATGGAACATTTGCAAGTATTTCTTGCAATTATACAAATCTGCCTTAAGGCATGTTAGTCCAGTCCTGCTCCAACGCACCGCCGGTTTAGAAAAACGCCCAAGCTGGAGAGTGAGAGGCGACGTGCTGTTATTGTTAATTATTCCTCTGAAAAAGCAGAAGTGGGAGCAGCTGCTGCAACGCAAACGACACAAACCCACCGTCTGTGAGTTCGTCGTCTTTTCAAAAGAATATTTGTTTGCTGTTGAAGAAAAAACTCACTTATATTGTTGAATAAGTTCAATATTTTGCTAAATTTCATGCAGTCAAAACCCAAAAAATATGAATTGCACATCCTGACCACTATAAATGTGTCCTTCCTGGTAGTTTTGATGCGATAAACCTTTGACATAAATGGCTGACTTGTAGCAAAATCGTGCTAATTGCCGTTGAGTCATTCACACCAAACTTGGAGACGTTTTCTTTTCTTTCCCTGCCAGAAAAACATGAAGCTGTGGTTTAATTTAGGATCGCTGTGGAAACAAAGCAACAATAACAAATCCTCAGCCTAGTTCTTCTTTCACTCGAAACGAAGGAACGGTTTTAACTAAATTTATGCTTTTTTTGTTGATTCTAGCATAAATCGTCTGCTTTTAGAAAATGAAATGTCCTTTAAGGCAAGTTGAAGCGCTGATGGGCATCTTTCCCTTCCATCTCAGGGTCACGATGTCGTTTCTGGTCTTCCCCAGATATTTTAGAGTAAATGTAGCTTCGGCTTCAGAAACCATTGAAATGTATACAGCATATGCTGGTTAAATAGTGGGTTCGTAGTGGTCCGTGTAAATATCATGCCTGGTTATGTTGGCCTGGGGCCACACCACCCAGACAATAGCTGCAGCACATTTTCCAGAGACGTGGAGAACGTTTGACTCCTTTCACAGAAACTTAGATGTAATTTATTTCACAAAGGACAATTCTGCTGTGAGACCGCACAATCAAGTTTTCAAACCCGCACCCCTCCTGTTTTCCATTTGTTATTGTTCACAGATAAAAGATTTCCTTTGCAAAAGTCAAATTTACCCACAATGCCACCCTAAAAGAATCACAGGCTAACCAGAGGATGACTTGACTTTTCTCCTTTAGGAGGCTGAAATGTTTTCCATATTGTGGGACTGTAAATGCAGGAAATGCTGTCACTGCAGCGCCCTGCTTTCCAAACTTCCAGAGTGAGGTTTTGGCTCTGGCGGATGCCAGTGTGGTCGATCCGAGCGCGGTACTGACCCGGCTCGGGTTTCCTCCTGCTGGGGAGGTGGGGCGGTACTTCAGGAGGCTCTGCTCTCTCCTGAACCTCACTGTTTTTCATTCATCTCATTCATCAACACGATTGCTTTACACCCATTCAGTGGGAAAGTTCCTGCATAATAAAAAGCATCCTTTAATTACTGATGACTATCTTCCTGTCTGAAAAAAGCAGATCTTTAATCTCTGTGCCAAATTGTGTGTAATAACAGCTAGAAGCTTCCAGAAACTAAGATTCAGATATAAAAACAAACCCAGAACAGCAAAAGTACCTGAACCCTGTGTGAGAAGAGGCCGAATCTGTTTCAGCGTCAGGTGGGGCTTGTCAGAAGCTCACAGCTCTGGACTGAAAATGGAGCGTTTCAAACGGATGAGAATCAGCTTAAAGAATGAGCCGCCGGCTACACACTAATGAACCTGATCACACTTTAACCTGCTACAGGTAGTTTTGGCTGCGTGGTTCAGAGAGAGCCATGAAAAAACTGTCAAGAAACCTCATCTCACTGGAGACATATTGGTAATTGTTTTTTTTAAACATGTTTCTTTATTAAAAGTGTAACGGATAACAACCCGACACCTAAAGTAGCGTGTTACAACCTGTTATTTATTCTGATTGAGTTTCTTCATGCACCATTTGATGAAGGCTGCAGCCACATCCTGTAACTAACCACCACTTCCTGAAGTAGGAATTGTTTTTTTACCCCGTCTTTTTCTTAAAGACCAAGTTCACTCCTTTTTTCAGCACATCTGCAGTGGTCTCTGGTATAAATGAGTGCCACGTGAGTCGATCTCTGTAGTAAAAGAGCTCTGGTGCTCTTGTTTCCTACTCGGAAATCCCAACTTCCGAATAGGAAAAATCAAATAAAACAAAGTCGGACTTCCCAGTCGGAAACTCTGAAGTTTTCCAGAAGTCCGACCTCGAGATCCAAGATGGCAGCTCTCCGTATTGACAACAGTAAGTTTTGGTTGAAATGTGTTTATTTTACAAGACACACACATATGAGTGTGTTTAAAATCAATGTTACGTGTAGCGCTTGCATCTCTAAGCTGAACAAACTAAAGGTGTTGTTTATTAGTCGTCTGTCTTCGTTGAGAGCTACCAAAACAGCAGTTTTCGACAGCGCCGCCATATTGGAATTCCAACTTCTCCGACTACAGTAACCAGAACGCTGTTAACTCGGGTGTGACGTCATTCCTAGTTCCGACTTCCGAGGTAAATCGAACGCAGCATAAGAGTGAGCCAGATCAGAGGTGGTGAGCAGAAGACGGGAGGTTTTTGAGTCTTACTTCCTGATATGTGAACATCTCTCCTCTGATTGGCTAACAGCAACACGACTCTACCACTGACTCTGTTTGCTCTGCAACGTTGATGTTTTATCTCCCCTAATAACACAAGCCTGGAGGAGTTCTGCTGTGTGATGGAGTTGCTAATGCTAACGGCTAGCTTCTACTAGCCCAGACGTTCTCTGCTGTTTCCTGGACGCTAAACCAACAACAGGCTTCCCCGTCGCGGGTCAAGATGGGTGAGTCCATGAATGTTAAGTGACAGTGTGACGTAGATCTGTCAGGATTTTTTCTGACCCAACTGTTTCATTGTTTATTTTCTTCCGGCGGCTAATGCAGGAAATAGGGGTAGAAGACAATTTTCACGTTTAGCCAGCATGATAACTCAGAGTAACCAATCTTATTCTAAAAATAACAAGTAAAAAACGGTTTCTCTGTGAACTTGGTTTTTAAAGGAACACTTTCCATTGGTCCATTATTAATTATCTGTGGTCAAAGCAAAAGTGAAACTTATCTCCTGGCTGTGTGTTCGTCTTTTTAACACCTTAATCTAACAGCTGAAATGCCTCCTCAGCCTTCATTAGTGTCTACAGGAGCGGTTCATCACTAAATCAAACAAATCAGCTGTGTTCATGATCTAAAACATGCAGGAAACATGCTGGAAGCAGACTGCAGCACCAGGCATGTCAGCTCCTTTTTCTAAGTCCAACAGGGACCGGGCCGCCACTCTGAAGTTGCAAGTGTGGTATTCTGACCACAGAGGGCTGTGGGGGTCTGAGTGATGTTTCATTAACCCTGTAAAGGGTCATTTTAGCACAAACTGGCTCAAGAACATGATTTAAAATATGAAAAGTATGGCTTTAAAGACAATAAAATGAAAAATAAAACAGAACATTTCTATTGCCCAACTGTTTGCTGTCTTATGTTCAGTAGAGCTGCTCATTTTTGCCAGAGCTTTTCTAGTCTCATAGTTTATGTTAAATTGAGCCAGATTATTAGAACACACCACAGATAGGAATGCTAAATTAAAGAAAGCGCCAGCTGGCAGCTAAGAGATCAATTAAAATCTCATCATTATTCCCCTGTGGCACAAACACCTGATCACAGCTTCACTGTTGGATTGTTCCTCGTTGAAAGAGACTAATGTCCAAATCTGTTCTTCACCTGGATTTAATGATAACGCTTTTGATCTTTTATTGTGTCAAAGGCTTCCAGAGCAGAGCGTGTGCTCACTCGAGTTTATTGATCTAACTATATAACTTGTAATTTCACATTTACAAAAGGGGGAAAAAAGATAATCTGCTACTTGGAAACGTGCACCCGAAATGTCAACTTAGCCTGATTTCCTGATTTGGTTGAAGATTTTATAAATTTTTGGTGGAGCATTGCTGTTTTTTGATTTGTGAAGGATGCTGTAGTTGATGAAAATGCACATAAAGAGCTGAAGATCTCTTCTTCTGAGGCCCATAGTGGAGCATGAGCTACGTTTGTGAGTGAAGGTAAAAGTTCAGAATGCTAGATTTTGTAGTTTAAAGAGAATGTTTTTTTGGAAAATGATCAGTCACTCAGAGTTTAACCAGGGGCGCGTCCAGAAAATTTTGATAAGGGTGGCCAGATGGGGCCAAAGAAGATTTTGGGGTAGCACACTAAAATGGTCCTTGTGGTAACTCTGGGAGAGTTTAGCCTGTGGCGATGCGTTGCATTGCATGCTTCTTTAGTCTTTTTATTAAAAACAATCTGCATTCAAAACACTCAAATTTGAGAAACACAAACATTTTTAAAGAATACAATTCAGTTATTTGAATTATTTCAAAATTTATTTTAGAATTTTTTTAATTCACCTGTTGCTGTCTTCACAAAAAACTGTGGATATAAACTTTTTTTAAATGGTGAGCAGCAGAAACATATAAATATTTTAAAATTTTGATTATTTATTTACTCGTTAATTGTATAATTTCTTTATTGGTTTTTACATTTATGTCTTGAATAAATAAGATGAATTTATGTTTTGAGTGAACATTAAAATGATTTATCAACACTGGCCACCCCTTGGGGGCGCCACTTAGTTTAACATGCAGGCTGAACATGAAAATAGTCTTTTAACCCTATTTCCTGCTTTAGCTTCTGATAGAAAACAGACAGAAAAACACTCGGTTAAAAAATCCTGACAGATCTACGTCACACTGTCACTTAACATTCATGGACTCACCCATCTTGACTCACAACGGGGAAGGCTGTTGTTGGTTTAGCGTCCAGGAAACAGCAGAGAACGTCTCGGCTAGTAGAAGCTAACCGTTAGCATTAGCAACTCCACCACACAGCAGAACTCCTCCAGGCTTGTGTTATTAGTGGAGATAAAACATCAACGTTGCAGAGCAAACAGAGTCAGTGGTAGAGTCGTGTTGCTGGTAGCCAATCAGAGGAGAGATGTCCACATATCAGGAAGTAAGACTCCAGATCCTGCCGTCTGACGCTACTTTCTCCTCCAGCTGAATTCTACTTCCTCAAGCAGGAGCATCTAAGCTTTTTTCCCCTAGAGAACAACTTACAAGACATTCATTCCTACTAAAGACCACCGCAAATGTATTAAAAATATTAGTGAAGTTGACCTTTACGTTTTTTTTACCCATCAAATATTTGAGTTTAAATGTTACCACTTAGTTCCCAATGTTGTCCAGCTGCTCACATTTCCAACACTTATCATTCCTCCCTGTATCAATAGTCCTTTGTTTCTCAAATTGTAAATTGTTAATTTATTTTTTCATTGTGATATAATAACTTTGTTCTCTCTACATTTGTTTCAATGCCCGTCTGAGCAGCCATGCTCCAGCCATGCAGGTAATAAATGGATGTTATCCCAACTTTGTGCTCCTGGATCCTTATTGCTTCTGTTTTTGTTCTAGCCTTAAGTAAGTTTAGTTTTACTCATTAACAACTGTTTTTTTTGTCATAAAAGTTGTTTTTTTCTCAAGTTGCTTCTTTTCTATGAACCTGGTGCTCCCCTCATGACAATAGTTACAGATCAGGTGGCTGAAAGTCAAAGAGAAATATTTTTCATTAAAGGTGTCACAATCATCAGTTGTCAAACTGTTTTCTTTAGAATTTTTCATAAATTCCTCTTCAGAAATTGGAAAATTGCCTTTATGATGGGCCGCTGGTTGCAAAATGCCAACAGATCCCATTAAAAAGCCTCCATGTGTCCAAACCAAGGTGATTCATTTTTTGAGTTATGGAGCTTTTTATGTCTGAGTTTAAAAAACTCGGGATTATTTCACTTGTCAAACATTTTTCTGAATATAGTCAAGTACTGGATAAGAGAACCTGTGAAAAACCAAAAAATACTTTAAAATACCTTCAAAAAGCTTGAAAAACATTCAAGATCATTAAAATAAACATTACAACAAAGTCCGATTTGTATATAAATTATGATTTTTTGTTCCATATTTCACATTAAACATTTTTAAAAATGTGATTTCAGACTACTACTTTAGTAAAACAGTTCATCCAATCACAGAAAAGTACTACTTGTACCATGAAAAGTACACAAACTAACAGCAGTTTTTTGTATTTGTAAAGTATAATTATAGAATAATTCTCTGTAGCTGCACACATGACCCCTGCTACTTTATCAGGGAACATCACCAAACAGCCCTTTGACGTGAAAACTGCAGGCTGTCATTAAACAACCCCTAAACTATGGAGACATTAAACGTGACTCTTTCATCTCTTTCTTCTTTTCATTCTCTCTCTTTGACACACAGACTTTATTCCTCATATCAAAGCGTTTTAGTGAACTGTGGCGGCCAGCTAAAGCCACAAACAGGGCCGTAGCAACAGGGAAGGCAAACAAGGCGATTGCCCGGGGCCCCGAGCTGGTTAGAGGCCCCAGACAATTGGGGAGATGATGAGGAAAAAGAAGACTTGGAAGAAACTACCTCCAGCGGTTCCATGGCCTCAACATTAACACAATTTGAGTCTGCACAAGATACCACAAGAATATTTATGACTGATGATCCTGCACAATGGCCAAGACTTTAGCTGATAGCGTGCGCTGTCAAACTGTGACAAAAGGACCAGTGCAAATCACATATTTTGCATTTTATATTTAATTAGATTTTTTTAATGCAGTTGGCACTTTCTTTATATGTTTGTTGCTATGGGGTGGTGGAGGGTTTTTTGCTAATTTAAACATTACCATACATGCAGTATTATGCAAGATGTGTAAACAGTTTTGCATTGTACCAAAGGTATTTGTTTCATAAAAAGTTAGTGCGATCATAAACAGTGTGTCCATGCAGTGGCTGTCCTGTGGGGGAGTGGGGGGAGGGTCGGTTTCAAGGTTCATTTTTACGGGGGGTGGGGGGAAACGTCCATCTTGCCTTGGGCCACCAAATGCCTTGAAACGGCCCTGGCCACAAAGCCGTATTGTCTGACCTTTACCAGCCCGAAGTGGTCTCCTCCTCCTTTTATCACCTTCGTCGCCTGTCTAAGGTGAAACCATTCCAGTCACGACATGACCTCGAGACGGTAGTTCATGCTTTCATCACGGTACGCTTGGATTACTGTAACTTTTATTCAGTGTGAGCCAGGGTTCGCTAGCAAGGTTGCAACAGGTACAGAACGCTGCAGCCAGATTTTTAGAAGGCAAGCGTAAATACGACCATATTACTCCTGTCCTGGCAGCCCTGCATTGATTGCCCGTTGACGCAAGGATTCGTTTTAAGATCCTTTGATTGGTTTTTAAAACGTTGAATTGTTTGGAGCCATTGCTTCAGCCGTACGCCCCAGCTCGGACGCGCCGTTCAGAGAACCTCTTGCTACTCTCGGTCCCAAGGTCACGCCTGAAGACGCGGGGAGATAGGGCTTTTGCCGTAGCAGGCCCAAAGCTCTGGAACGAGCTTCCACTCAGCATGAGGGCTTCTACCTCTGTGGAGGTTTTTAAAGCTAGGCTGAAAACCTACTTTCATGAGCTGGATTTTAACTTTCCTCGCTAGTTTTATTGCTATGTAACTGGTTTTACTGTATTTTCTGTGTTTTTATTCCTGTTTTATGTTTTTATTGTTTCTGTGAAGCGCCTTGGTGGCATGCATTGTGTCTGTAAAGCGCTGTACAAATAAAAGTGAGTTGAGTTTTCCACTCTCACCTTTTGTCTCCAGTTAGGAGTCATAAACAAAAAAAAAAAGAGTGGAACTGAGAGGTTTTCTCCATGCAACACAAAAGCAACACCATGTTATAGCTGTTGTCCTGCTGCAGCAGCCAGATAGCTGGAATGATTACAGGTGTGTGGTAATGGGGATTTTCTGTTCAGGTGAAAGAAGGGATGTCAATCAAGCTGAGATGGAGGTGAGAAAAGTCTGTCAGCCTGTCAGTGTGCTGATGTTGCAGGTACTAGCCTGAGCCCTGAAGGCAACATTACAGCAACCACTCATCTTCTTCAGAATGCTGAAGGAGGTGTCAACACAGGCCCTGCAGTGGTGCTGAGCTCCTTCACCTGATCTTCAAGGTTTTCATCTTTCTTTTTGTTTCTCTCGACTCTGTCATTTATTTTTCATGCATTTTAATTTGGCGTCCTGGAAAGTCCTGAAAGTCAAGACATCCTCCAGACCGAGCCAAGATTTTACATAAACAACAAGGAAACCACAGAAATGTTGGAGTGAGGTTTGAATTGTAAGACTAAAGAAAGTTTGCTGCAAATGATGGATGTTATTGCAGTTTTTCAACGTGCATTATTAAAAACATCCCTGAGGTGCTAATGCTTGACAGGATCCTTAAGACATCAGCTGGATGATGCTTTCTGCGATGGTGATTTTTAATAAGGACAGGTCATCATTGTTGGGTCCTTTTGTTGTTTTACTTTGAGTTTTAAACAGTTTTTATTTTATGTTTTTATAGCCAGTATGTTTTCATGGCCACAAGACGTCCTCAGTCAGTCTTCTTTTTTCCAGCTCATCTCCTTCCAGTCCTTTGACGCTCATTAACTACCCCTCCCTCTATATTTACTCCTTTTTCTCCACAATCTCCTGTCAGATCCTGGTGTTTGCTCCTTGGACTTTATTCTGCTGCATGATTCTCTGGTTTATGTCTTTATTTAGTTATTAAAAATCTCCCCTGGTTCCTGAAAAGGTCCAGTGAGACTGCTTTTAGAGTCGTATACAACAACTCATCATTCTGACTGACTGTCTCATGGGGTTAAATACTAAAAGAAGAGTTTAGTCAGTTAAATTTTAGTTAAGTTTATTTATATAACGCAGATTCACCACACAAGTCCTCTCAAGGCACTTTACAAGGTAAACATTCCAATTGAACCTATTTATCACTGCACTGAGTTCAGTTCATTATTCCAACTAGTTAAGATCTCCATACTAAGCAAGCATGTAGCGACAGTGGAGAGGAAAACTTCCGTTTAGCAGGAAGAAACCGCCAATGGAACCAGCCTCGGTATGAGCAGCCTTCAGCCATATTAAAGGGACACTTTGCAACTTTTTCATATTATGTTCTTGAGCCAGTATGTGCTAAAATGACCCTTTACAGGGTTAATGAAAGGCCACCCAGCCCCTGTCGCCCCCTGTGGCCAGAATATTCCACTTGCAACTTCACAGTTGCCGGTCCGGTCTGTTGGGACTTTTTTATGGTATTTTAATGGTTTTATGTATGTCTTATTTCAATGCTGTGTTTTAATTGGTGTACAGCGCTTTGTTTGTCCTTTGTGAGAGCGCTTTATAAATAAAGTTGAAATTGAAAAATTGAAAATTTTGCTTTCGCCAACTAACACTAGGGGGTGCTAAAACAAGCCAAAACTGACTAGTGTCCCTTTAAACATATATTTCTGATTTCCATTTGGTGATTAATTCATTAAACTTTATGTTTACTGTTTGATTGTTGTGATAACATGCACCTAGCATGTAGCAATGATCTTAAGAAATTGGCATCCATGTTCACTTCTGCCTTGAATGTGTCGCTTTGCAAAAATAACGAAATGGTATTTTTATTTATGCTGATTTAGAATCATGTGATGATCTGATTGTATTTCTTTATGTTTGAAAGACAAAATAAGGATTTTTATTTACTGTGAGCAAGTGCAGACAAAAACAAATTAGACTATTTATCTCACACTCAATGATCGTAGCACCCTACCGGTCTGCTAAATCAGCTTTGGCTCGTCTTTAAATGGTGAATTTGTTGACGACCATCAGCTTGTTTGGACCTGAAACACACATTCACTTTATAAAATACACAACAACAAAACCATAAAATCACTCACATAAATATTAAAACTCAGTCAGTCACATTTAGAGTCCATCATGTTTGATTATGTGGCTGTAAACCAGATACATTTGACTGTAGCTGCTCACTGATGTTTTAAAGCTCTGAGGTTTCTGCTGCCATCCTGTGGACAGAGTTTCATAAACTACTGAGAAAGTTTGAGGTATTTAGGTTTGTTTGAGTGGAAATATGTTGAAGCACAGAGTATTTAGACTGGGACTGTGTGACGATGCTTCACAACTCTGTTTTTCTGTGATCTCCCAACACTTCTGCTTTGTCAGACTTTTTGGAGCTTTTTGCCACTTTTTATTATGTAAACATTTTGCACTCATCTTTCTGCCCACATTGGGTTCCACTAATGAAAGCACAAGCAGTGTAATTAAAGATAATATTCCTCTGAGCGCTGCAGTGCACCCTTCCTGGAAAACACAACCGTTCAGTCTGTAAAAGCAACATAAAACCATGCAATCAGACACAAAAGAGCTATTGGCTGCAGGAATAGTGAGTATGCAGATGCTTTAAAATGGATGTTCTTGCAGAGAAATGAACAAGAGATTAAATTCACCAATGTGGAAGTCAGATGCACACAAGGTTTAGTTTCCCTTGAAACCTGTAGCTGTATTATTCCTTCTAAAGAATCTTTTATAAACTAATTTTAGACATTGAAAGATAATTCTTGAGTTTTTTGTGAAATATGAGCAGCATTAAATGATACAACAGAACAAAGGCAGATAAACTTATCTAATTTCCATTAGGCAGATCACTCAGATCTCGTTATGATCAGCTGCAGCTCATAGAGTCTGATAACAACTCCAACGACAACAAAACGTTGCCCTCAGTCACTTTGTTCAAGCTCAAAATGACAACGGTAGCTCAGGGACATTATTTGCATACTGTCAAAGAGAGAGTGTGTGAATGAGGTTTAGGTGGATGAGCGATTATGTCAGACACAAAGGAAAGCAATGGTCTGTGACCAAACACTCGTTCTGCTCTCTGAGACTGAAGGGTTTGGGTTGTCATGAAAATGCTAATGGAGGACGAGTGTAAAAGATATATTGTGCAATTAACGTTAAAAGATCATCCTTCTTCATCGTGGTGTTCTTAAAACTGTGCGCTTCAGCAGATTGGATCATAAAAATGTGATTTTGGATATAATTTATGTCAAGTGGCTGGTATCTCATAAGCTGATGATGAAAAAGGACTCAGGACAAAAACTGTTCTTCCTGAGTTTCCCTTTTTCTTTCATGTTTGCTTGTAGGAGTTTGGAATTGGTCATTATAGGTTTTTCAGTGTGCTAGAATGTATTTGTTCTTCTCCACTTTAATGTTCTGTAAGCTGTGTGGATGTGAATAAATATCACAACACTTCATAAATATGAAGTCATCCTGTTCTATGTGGTGAAACCAACTGCTGGTAGGAGCGTGCATGCAGACTAGTTTGGTGTTTAAAGCCCAGTGACGGACTGTGAATGAGTCAAACTCCCTGAACAGAGGTTGGAAACAGCAGATTCGTTTGTTTCACCTTTTAATTGAAACAGATTTGTAATGTGGCAACATCACCTCTAGGTGGTGCAATCTAACTGTAATCCTATTTTGTCTCCTTTTCAACCCTAAACTTGTTGTAAAATACAGTCATTCAATTGCAAATTGAAAAAAATATCTATTGAGAATTTATTTGAATCTACTGAGACACGAAAATACAATTTTATGAATGCAAATCAAGCACATTACTCAAAAATCATTTTGTTTTTCTTTTTATTAAATTGTTTATTCTTTTTGAATAATAATAATAATAATAATAGTAATAATAATAATAATAATAATAATAATAATAATAATAATAATAATAATAATGATTGATTGATTGATTGATTGATTGATCCTTTATTTTGGTTGTCAGAAGAATTTCAAACAACAAAGATACATCATAATCATGAATTGCAACCAAAAAAGAAGCAAGAAGCAATGCTTATTTTAGCCTACCCTATTCTCCACCTACAATAGATATTTTCCATGAACTTTTCAAACAAACACACTTTACCAATTCACACCAGTCCATGAAAAAAAAAGGAAGCAGGAAGAAGAATCTTATATACCCTGCTCCCTTACTAAAAAATAACAATCTTAATATTATAACGAGTCCTTCAAAGAATACGAAAGAAAAATCCTTCCTCATTAAAGCAGCATTCCGCAACTTTGCAGTTATATGGTCTCTGTCGCCCTCTAGAGGCTTGCTGCGTAACGTCACTGTCGTAACATCAAATCTCTCTCTGGGGCATAAGAGGCATGTTTACATTCCTAATGTCAGGCAAAACAACGAAAACAAACTTTTCCACCTCCACACATTGAATAAATAGTTTTATCAGGAATGTATAACAACTTTATGCTCGACCAAACACAATAACCCTGGTGAAATCATTTATTACTTACCTATCCATTAGCAGCACGGCTAGGTCAGAGTCCGTAGTTCATGCTGTTCTTTCTAAAAGAGCTCTCCAGCGAGGAAAAGACGGCCCAATAATAACTCTGGTCTTTGCTCTTGCTCTATCACGTTCTTCTTTTCTTTTCCTAGATTCCTCTGATAAGGGATTTCTAGCCTTCTTTGGTGAATCTGCCGCTGCTACAGCGAGTCTACGTTATACAATTATGGCAAGCCAAAGGGATAAAAACAATGCGCGTTCTAAACTCGCATTATGTCCGCTAAAACGCTCGTTCAAGATGCCCGTTTTGGCAGACATAATGCTCGTTTTTAGAACACGTGAGTTTTTGCCCCCTTTGGCATCAAAACGCACGTTCAAGATGCGCAGTTTGGCAGACATAAGGCACGTTTAGAACGCGCGCTTTTTTATCCCTTTGGCTTGCCATATTCTGCCGTAAAACGACACCCAGTCAGTACTTCTGGCGCTACCCGAAGCACAAAAATTGTATAGCGCAGTAAACAGACATGGGACCCCCCAACACTATCACAGGTATGAAAATTAACATAATAGATAATACTACGACGCAAAAACTTTACAAAAAAGCATAATTTTAAGGTGTAAAAGTTGCGGAATGTTGCTTTAATCCCCACCATACCAAACCGAATCACCTTACTTTGCTAAATGTGCATAACTATTGCCATATCTTCCAATATCGATACTGTGTTCCAAACTTAGCTGTCATTATAATTAACCTAACTTGCCATTATTTTAACTTTATACGTTCTTTTAAATCTGTTGGTATTTGTACAACTTTTCATGTCAATACTTAAGGAGTTCCATAATCTAACTCCATAGACCGAAACACACTTCTGTTTTAGAACAGTGCGAGCATACGGGGTTTTAACGTGATATCTTTGTCTATGGCCGTTATCATCTGAAACTTGCGTAAATAAAACTTGTTGAGTCTCAGGTAAAATTCTATGTTTAGCTTTCCACATGTATACCAAAACCTTTAAATCTACAAGATCCTTTCATTTCAGCTGTCGAGTTTTAACAAACACACTATTAGAATGCTCTCTACTTCCTTTCCTATTAATAATACGCATTGCCCTTTTTTGTAACAAAAACAAAGGTTCTGTTTTACTGGAGTAAGTATTACCCCAGACTTCCAGACAGTAACCCAAATATGGCAGAATAAGTGAGCAATATAACATATAAAGCGAACTACCACTAAACAACTCTTTCACTCTATATAAAACACCAATGCTTCTGCTAATTTTGCCTCTAATGTAATGTAAATGAGCTTCCCAATTTAATTTATCATCTAAGATTAATAATAATAATAATAATAATGTTATTAATAATAATAATAATAATAATAATAATAATAATAATAATAATAATAATAATAATAATAATAATAATAATATGTTAATAATAATAATAATCATAATAATGTTATTATTAATAATCATAATAATAATCATAATAATAATAAACATTCAGGCTCATATAAACTTAAAATGATGATGATACACAGAATTTGAACATGGAAAAATGTCCCATAATTGTCTCACAAAAATAAACAACAGAATGACACATTTGGTGTGATTTCCAAATCTCATCCAGCAGGGTGTGCTTCATGTTGGACAGGAAACAGGCAGGATGTTGCAACAGTTTCTTTGGGTTTTGCATTGATCATGTGAAAACCTCCCTTATTTTAGTTCCTTATGTATTTATTGTGTAACTCTGCTCATAGCGATGCTCAGTCAGAACTCAGTCTTCTACTGTAATGTGGGTCAGGCTGCAGCCACGCTGGCATCAGGTTAGGGTTTAGGCTGCATTCCCACAGTCAC
The DNA here is from genome assembly GCA_006937985.1 of Aphyosemion australe. Classification (NCBI taxonomy): domain Eukaryota; kingdom Metazoa; phylum Chordata; class Actinopteri; order Cyprinodontiformes; family Nothobranchiidae; genus Aphyosemion; species Aphyosemion australe. The sequence continues at coordinate 255,696 of SSNS01000037.1, forward strand.
TCCAAAGACTCGTGTGTTTGAGCTGCTTCATAACAAAGGCTGTGACACAGAACTGCCACTGGTCTGGAAGAACACGTGTGTATCATGCAATCCATCATCCATGTTAGCATGAAAATGACCAAAAAATCCATAATCAAATGTCTTTTACATGTGAGATTAAACTCTGAAACTCCTTCATGAAACAAGAGCTTTATTCTTACCAGGTTTGACGGCACCAATTAGTTCATGTTGTCTGCAGTGGTGCCCCAAAGGGGTGGCCATGGAGGACCGTGGCCACCCTTGGAAAACAGTTGGCCACCTCACTGGCCGCCCCAGGAAAGATCACCCCTCACCCCCCTCAATACAAAACCATGTATTCATCTTAATCAAGACATAAATGTTAAAGCCAATAATTACATTTATTTTATTATAATTTACGGATGAATTTGTCCCTCATTCTCCTCCACCTCTTCATGCGGTCGGCACCTCTAAACCCACGGTTCTCGTCATTTCCGTCCATGAATAAAACACTCGCTGTGTATCTTTGTGCTCCTTCAGTCACGGGTGAATAAACTTTCATATTTTCAAACTTTTTCCGCGAGGCGTTGTTCAATCTACTCCGTATCTGCCGCTAAATACCTTCAGCTCTCTTTATTTTTTGAGTCGGCAATGGCGGTGCTGTTGACGTATTTCAAGGAAATAACAGGCTTGCACTCTCCGTCGCTCTCGACGGACTGTTATTTTTGGGGGCATGTCTCCGTCACCCTCCGCGAGCCCGTCCGAGAGCCCTTGCGTCGACGCAGAATGGCGCTGCGTGTCTCCGTACCGACGCAGATGGAGAAGTATAAATAGGCTTTAATGTGCGTTCATAAGACACACCGTTGCATTAATATTATGCTGATTTGCCGGCACTGTGTGTCTTATAAAGGGTCTTGGATAGTCTGGGAGGTGGACCTCCGCCCAGCCGCGGGCAGCGAGCACTCATGCTTGGCTGTTGCTGGTTGAGCTCGATGAGGAGGTTCTGACCATACGCAACGAAGGAGACACGACTACTATCGAGGCTAATGCTTAGTAGTAAATTAGGCTTAGCGACATCATCTTGTTTGAAGTTGTCGGATAGTAACGGTTGCTATGATGTGTGATTGGACAATAGCCGTTTTGGGAGCGGGGCCGGCGAAAGGCTAACTGTTTTTTAATAAAAAGAAAAAAAAAGAATGACGAAGCACTGCATAGCTACAGGCTAAACTCTCCCAAAGTTACCACCCCAAAAACTTTATTGGCCCCATCTGGCCCCCACTATGATTTTTTTCTGGGAGCACCACTGGTTGTCTGAGTGAATGTGTGCGTTTAAATGATGCCAACTAACCTTGTTTCATAGTGAAAGACCCCAGCTCAATATCCTGTGTTTTATCAATGAGATTAGAGAGGCATGCTAACAACAGGAAATGAGCTCTCACAGGGATTGACCAACCGTAGTTTAGTGACTCATAGGAAAATCAGACTGAGCTGTAAACTAAACCTAGACTTTTATAACATGGGAACGGCAGGTTATCTGGGAGACAGATTAGATTAACTGGAAGTTGAAATTCAAAGATGAAGTTCCGTTTCACTAAATGAGTAAAAAGAACCACCATCTGAGCTGTGAGTCATGTGTTTGGTCCACTCATGTGGACTCTTGCTGCATCAGGGAGAAGTGGCATCTGCAGAGTCACACACCACAAACACCCAGCAGCAACGACACACAATAACCCTCGTCATGTTTAAGGTGGTAGTCTTTATTTTGTTGGCTTACTGGTATCCATTGCCTTTGCTCAGCTCCTGTTACTTTTCCTGACTTCTCCCATCTCCGTGACATGTTTAGTCACTTTTATCGTGTTCCTAGAACACCTGTTACTCAACACTCACCTGTGTGCACTCACTTAATCACTCCTCACATTTACGCTCCTTGGTTTTCATTGTTCACTGCCAGATCTTCTGTTCATGCTCGGTCAGTTGAAAATTGTTTTCCTCCTCCAATGGACCTTTTTTTGTTCCAGTGGGTAATTTTTATTGTTGAAATAAAAATATTTCCAATGCATTCTTCATTACTGACCTTTGAGTTTGTGTAGGCTTCAGTGTAGAAATGGGTCCTAAAGTACACATATTTATTGTGTATTTTTATTATGTCGATTTGCATCTTATTTATCATTTAGAAGTACATGTGTTGCAAAATGTAATTATACATAATCCACTACTCTTAAATGTGGAGTTCTCAGGGTTTTGTTCTCGACCCTGTTTCATTTGTGCTGTTTTGCTCTTCTTTATCATCTTTTACAATCATTTATTGGTGCATATTTTTGCTGATTTTCAGATTTTCACTACTTTCGAGCCACAAATGTGTTTCAACTGGTTGCTGGATACCCTTTTCCTGCCAAGAAAACTGAAGTTTTTATTAGTTTGTGCCTGATCTCTCATCGTAACATCAGTGGCGCCCCCAGAAAAGTGTCTTAGGGGTGGCCATGGGGCCATAGAAATGTTTGGGGTGGCACAATTGACTCTGGGAAAGTTTGGCCTGTGGTAATGTAATAAATTAAAATTGTCATCACATTTTCATAAAAACAATATATATATATATTTTATGAAAATTTGATGAAAATTAAAATTTATTACATCACACTTACATCAAATTTGGGAAACACAATTTTTTTTATTTTGAAACAGGTATTTGATATGTTGTTTCAGCATATTTTTTAGAATGTTAGAACAGCTTAATTCGCCTGTTGTTTCTTCATTAAAACATCAACAAAAACTCTGGTGATTGAAGCTTTTGTTTTGAAAATGGTCAGAAGCAGCGATATAAGTTTTTTAAAAATTCTGATTATTCATTAAACGTATCATTTTTATAGGGTTTTACATGTCTTCATTAAATAAGATAAATTTATGGTTTGTGTGAACATTAATATTGCTTATTAAAGAACACTGGTCTTCCCTGGAGTGGCCAGTGGGGTGGCCAGCGAGTGGCCACCTCTAGCCACCCCTTGGGGGCACCACTGTGTAACAAAGGTTCACTTTCCTCTGACCTTAAACCCATCACTGAAAATTTGGGGGAGACTTTTGATTATCTCTCATTAGACCCATGTTTCACACACGTCATTTATTTCACTTAAGAAATATTGAGCTTCATAACAGAGTTGGAAATTGCCACATGTGATTTTGAAGTTATTATAACTGTATTCATGTTTTCCTCAGTAAAACCTCTCTGGATCATCTGAGTAGATCCTCCAGGTGCTCCATGTTACATCTCTGAGGATCCGTCCTTTACTTCTGGTTCAATTGTTCAATGCAGAGTTCAATTTGAGATTCTCTTTCTGACGTTTAAAGTTCTGAACGATGATGATTCTTCTAGTCCAGCTTCACCACCAGTACCCTGAGGTGGACTGATCAGAGTTTATTTATCTCTAAATCAAGACTAAAACCTAAAAGGAATGAAGCCTTTTCCATGATGTCTCCTTACTTTCGATCTCATTACGCATCCATCTTCAATCTGGACTCAATTATTTGTGTTTTATTTGGTTGCATTTTAGCTTATTTTACCATGGTGAGTTCAATTTTTCACCTGGAAGATTATATCTTTGTATTTATGCTACTTTGCAATTGTTTTTTATTTTTAATTATGGAAGGTGTTATAAAAATAAATGAGCATCCCTATTTACATAATCAAAACAACACAAATATACACTCAGATATGTACCCAGTGATTTATTTTTGTTTTGAATTAAAATGTTTTATTTAATTTATCTTTGACAACTTGTGGTTTTCCCTTAATGCTGTCATTTATGTTTCTTTTCCAAATCTGCCCTGTTTGACTTAATTTAAATGAATGAGAAAAATCCATAAAACACACAATCGCATTATGTTTGGATGCACCTGTAGGTTGTTTATATTTTATTTTGCATTGACATTTTTTGATGACCATTCTGACGTGTCAGAAAAAAGTTTTCTCCAGAAAGTCGTCTTTTTTTTCTGTTGAATGTTTGTGAGTGTGGTCATATCCACCGTTTTGTTGGCTTGAGCTTGTGCAGGGTGTCTCTGTGTACTTTGCTGTTTGACAGGCGATTGCACTCAGAAGAAAACTAGCTGTCTTCCTGTTATTCATAGAGCTGAGCATTGTGCAACGGCCTGAAGTTTCAAAATATTTGTCAGCGTGGACTCAAACTGAGAAGTGTTTCCTCTGCTCAAGTGGATTCTCTGATAGGAGCGTTGGTCAAACACACAGATTTACAGGAAGGATCATAAATATATTTATTTTTAAAAAATGCCTGTGAAAGGAGTGCATGCAAACGCAATGAAGCTAAAAGGAAGGACAAACTGTCATTTACAGAATACTGAAGTGAAAAAGGAGGGGTGTGTGTGTGTGTGTGTGTGTGTGTGTTGAAGTGAAAGACGGTTATGATGTGGAGCCTCTGGTACGCTGTGTACTCCAACAAGGCTGGAGGAGCTTTCAGGAGCTGCTGAGCGATTGATGGCTGTCTCAGAGAGAAAACACAGTGTTCTGTTATTCAAGCAGCTCTGTGAAAACACTTTTACACGCTCCTCGTCAGCGGTTTGCCCTGAGCTCCTGTCACTCACAAACGCGTACAGTTCAAGCTTGCGCAAACAAATTCACATTTCTATTTATACACAAACGTGAGAAGAAAGAGATTTATTACCTTGGACTTGTATTTGTAGCGATCAAATGATGATTTACTGCAGAATGTTTACACTAGAGTTGTTGTGACACCTGAACTTTATCACTTAGTAAGAGAAAACGCGTGTGAATGTTTGTACTTTTACATCATTTTTTTATTTTGTCATTTAAATTAAAGTAATTGTCATGTTTAGGCAGAAAGCTCGTAGCCTCGAGGAAACTTTCAGGAAATAAACTGCACGTTGTCACAAGTCACAGGCTCTTTTTGACACCTTTCAATCATAAGACAGATGTTGAGGGTTACCTGTGGTTGTTTTTATGCAAAATTCTGGAAAATGGGGATACAAGGTTTATGTCAGGTGGTGACAAAATTCCTATTTGTGTTAGAAAATAAACTACAGAAAATTGAGCAATGTTATAATTAATAGAAATAAAAAATATCTTAAAATAAAATTAAATAAAGAATAGACTCAAAATAGAAAATCAGTAAAATCACTGAATTTTGCTTTACCTTTAGACTTTTAGGTTTAGTGAAGACACAGGTGTGTTAACGAGGACTGCATCAGACCTCGTTAACACACCTGTGTTTCACTACTGCTGTAAGTTCAAATATCTGGAGTGAATTTAACCGTAAAACCTCATGAACTGATGTTTTTGCTTCACACTAAACAGCTTTAATGTATATTAGCAACTAGTAATAGGCTTTTAGTGTGTTTGTTTTTTTTAGTTTATTTAAGAGCTTGTATGCATACTTATTGATTTTTTCCCCTTAGGTGGAGAAAACTGAACTATCATATAATCAAAAAAGTCATAATACACCTATTGTGTGTAATAAAGCATGTAAAGTTATGTTTTATACTTTTTATTTGGTTTAAAAATGTTTTTTTTCTATATGTTTCATATTTTTTAATAATTGCTAAGAAAAATGTTAAATCATTTTATGGTGTGGAGTTCTGTGTGGGACACTTCTAATTATAAAAACGCTTTTACTTCAGTTTGAAGTTAATTAAAGAAATTCTGGGTTATTGTTACAAAACAACACTCAATGGTCATCAAGCATGCTTTGTTTTGTTTCCTTATCACATCTATCCAGAATGCTGGAGTTTTTATTTCTCTGTGACCTTTATTCTCTATTGGGACACACACACACACACACACACACACACACACACACACACACACACACACTCAGGACTGAGTCCCCTGAGGTTCAAGCTGGCACAATGTCATTATCATCCATCGGATTGTACGTGGTCACTGCTCATTCAGTCTTCCTGACGTGCCTTTTGTGCTCCGTAATTCTTCTCACAGCCACCCCCATCCTTCAGCCCTAAACTCTGCCCCTCTCCCCCTCTTCTGCGGCCCATATGTGACCCTAACCCTAACCCATATCCGCCTTGTCTGGATCTACACTTCTCCAAAACAAACCAGCTGTCCTGGCCGGTCGTGTCCCTGGGGGCGTAAACAGGTGTCGAGAGGGCCGCTGGGCCTTAGCATATGTCACATGGCAGCACGCTCCTCCAGGCTTCTGCTGCAACCTGCCAGCACACCACAGACGGAGAGAGAGTGGTGTGTTTTCAGCTGGAGACTAGCTTTATACCACAGATGAGGGGGCTGCTGGGGATTTATAGTGTAACATTTCCTACTTTTGAAGTCCTGGATGAAATTATTCTTTTACTTTGCTTTTTTTGTCTTTAGAACTTTAATTCTTTAACGTAATGAAGCAAAAGAGCATTAAAACAATTAGGTTTTTTTCCACACTGCACATGTAGAGTGAACTTTGACATTCCTTTGACTGATATACAAATACACACTGCTGGTCAACCAGAATAGATGAAAGGAAAGGCATTTGTCCTGCTGAGCCTTAAGTATTTTTAGCACAAACCACGCTCTGTGTGCTGTGACGAGGGGCTGCTGGACACACATACCAAAACCACAAGTCAATGCTACTATTCTAATAAGGCTATAATCTGTCAGCAGAGGCAATTGATCCACATATCTGATGATCACGTCCCATTTGTGCTCTTGGTATAGACATTATTGCTCTTTTCTGAGTGATACGACCACCTTCTTGGTTGATGGCTTTAACTCTTTCAAAAGCTTGCTTATACACACACATTTACAACAAAACGTTTCTTTTGAAGAACAAAGCAGCTTCACACCCTAAAACATTTCCACGCTCTCTGTGGCGAGCTCAGCTCTACTCCACACTCAGTTGTACATCTGGCACTTTGACATTCAGCGCATGAAGGAGGGGGTGTTTATGCATATGAGAGTGTGTGCATAAGCTTGACTATAGCTGTAATTTAAAGGCTGAACCAAGCAATAAACTAAATTGCCACCTTGAGGAGAAGTAGCACTCCTCCGAAGGCCTAACAAGCCGAGGCAAGCAAGTGTGCAAACTCATGCATGCATGCAGCTACTTCTATTCCCTTCCATCTTACAGCAGCTCCAGTGTTATTGAAGATAAAACAACCCAGAGAGCGTTACTGGAAGGTCCTGTGTTAGAGATCTCAAGCCCCAAGTGTTTACACAACAAACACACTGGACATATTTTAGGTGTTTTGCCAAGTGAAAGTATATGCAGTGGCGGATCTAGAATTTTTTACATGTGGGGGGCCAAAAGAGGCACAAAAGGTGTAGGCAAGGTGGCAATACTGGATCTTGTTGAAGAATGTGAAAACCCCCCTTTTGTTAGAGGAATGGTAAATGGCCTGTATTTGATATAGTGCCTTCCAGAGTCCTAGAACCCCCCAAGGCGCTTTACAACACAATCAGCCATTCACCCATTCACGCACACATTCTCACCCTGGTGGGGATGAGCTACATCGTAGCTAAAGCTGCCGAGGCTGCCGTACACTGGCGCCACCGGTCCCTCTGGCCACTAGCAGGCAATGTGGGTTAAGTGTCTTGCCCAAGGACACGACGACAGCGACAGACTGAGCGGGGTGCAAACCTGCGACCTTCCGATTGCGGGGCGGGCACTTAACTCCTCTGCCACCATCGACCCACTCAAAATATCCACAAAACACCTTAAAAAGTATTAATTATTATTTCTTCTAAGAACAAAGAAAACTTTTGGGTATAAATGAGAAAAACTAATTTCCACAAAACAAAAAATAATGAAGACGGCTGCAGAAAAAGAACGTCAGCCATCACTTTTAGGAGTTTAAGGTGCATTTTAAGTACATGAAAGCAGGGGGCAGCTGTGCGTGTGTGCGTGTGAGTGTGTGTGTGTGTGTGCGTGCGTGTGTGTGTGTGTGTGTGTGTGTGTGTGTGTGTGTGGGTGGGGGTTGCAGCAGGAGGCCACCACACCCCCACCTTTAGACACACATATCAACATATGAAGATTTCTAAAAACTAAAATAAAATATGAACAATCAATGAATGTATTCTGGTAAATCTGAAAAACTTTTCAGTGTAGCGTGGAAATAAAAATGTGATATTACAGTTTGAACTGTGTTACATAAAGTAAACTGAGATAAACTCGTTTCAATAAAAACCAAAGCTTATTTCTTCCTCTGAAACAGCACATACATTTCAAAATGCATTCATGTGGAAAGTAAAAAAACGGGTTGATGTTACATAACTGAACCAAGTGCTGTGTGGCTTTTATAGGCAGCAGCAGTTTGTTAGCATGAGGAGGAGAGGCAGTGATTGTGCAACATCAGCACAGCCCCTTTGGCCAGCTGCTCTGTGACTGAGCTGCTGCTACAGGTCTGCAGCAGTCTGAAGCCTGAATAGAGTCTGAGCAGCAACTCCTGCATTTGCATTTGATGCAGACTTCAAGCAGACTTCATTCGGCGGACTACACTCCGCGGATGGTTCTGAACTTCACAAAACTTTGCGCTTCGAGGATTAGAACAGTCAATTAAACACACTACTAGTGTTACTCCTTTACTTTGAATGTTTTATTTATAGGTGTCATTTGTTTTTAATTCAGGTTGGACTTGTTTAAATAGCCTTTGCTTGAGTCGGTTCAGACGGACTAGTTTGTCTTGCGAAGCAGCACTAAATCCACAGCGCCAGAGAATACCGGTGCACAGTCCGCCGTTTACCTCGAGCCGGGGCGAGCGAGTTCGCTAAAACTGAGAAGTTCGGCGCTGGGATGCTCCCGCGTAGCTCCAAAAAATCAACAATTACTTTTTAGCTAAGACTCGCTGGTTTCGTCACTGCGTAGACCGATACAGAGGCAGTCGTTTTGGTTTTTCGTCCAGAGGAGAAACCCAGCAGACTTCTCGAGACAGGACGGACTTGACTGAACTCAAGATGTCAATTTTGCCTTTCACTCCCCCCATCGTCAAAAGACTTTTGGGCTGGAAGAAGGGAGAGCAGAACGGCCAGGAGGAGAAGTGGTGCGAAAAGGCGGTGAAAAGTCTGGTGAAGAAGCTGAAGAAGACGGGACAGCTGGATGAGCTGGAGAAAGCCATCACCACGCAGAATATCAACACAAAATGCATCACTATACCGAGGTAAGGAGCTAGCAGGTTGGCTTGATGTTGACCGTGAAGTTAGCATCTCACGCGCTGTTTTTAACCGTTTATTACAGCTTTGAACTATACCACCTACCGCTGGGTTTACGGTCTGTTGCACGTTAAAGGCATCACCACTCACTTCTTGTGTGAAGTTCACCTTTCCAGATTGCGTAATATAACTCATATTTATTTAGCGTTTATTAAACATCAAAGTTTTAGCTAACAGTTCACCAGCTAATCTGTAAATTATGGCTGAGATATATTGCCTGTTAGCTACTGTGTCATCATACCGCTATTTTTGTACTTTAAGTGAATTGAAACTACTCCTAGCAGCTTGCTATGACCCAGATTATGTTGTCAAAAACACATTTTAAGCTGTGCATAACGAACCAATAGCACACATGCAATGCAAAGCACTGATGTAGTCCAAGTTATATAACTTGGCCTTAATCTGGGACGCTTTCTAGCGTTGTTAGTGCGTAGGCGAGTCTAGATGGGCTCTCTTTATCTTCCTCTCAATGCCTCTATACAGATATATATGAGCATTTTCATTTAATACAAGTGCAGGCGACTCTGTAACAGGTGCTTTCATAGCGTGGGTAGAATTAGGATCGGTGCAGATCTGCAAACACAAGAAAATATCTTTAAAAAATGATAATAAATGTGTTTTTTATTAACCAAAAGATATATAAACAATATCAGAAACAAAAATGCTCTCATGCCATGAAAAGTTAATATTAAACACTCTAAATGAATTAATTCAAACGTCTCCTTGAACAGTAAATGATTCACCTGTGTTTGGTTTACAGTGGGCAGATGATCTGTGAATAAATTATGAATAGTGGTTTGGCTTATTGATTTCATTTTTTCCCAGCAAAGATAAGGAAAACAGAGCTGTCAGCAGGAATAATAAATGCATTTTAACCCTAACTATTCTGAAAGCTGTATTTAACCATCAGTATGTGCACTTTAGGATAAAAACAGTGCTTCAAGATGACATAAAGCAACTTTTTCATTAGGTCACACTTAGCGTGCACTAAACCAAGCAGGAGTATGTGCGAGAAGGCCAAGAAGGACACAGCTAATATAAAAAATGCTTAAAATTTGAAAAAGATTTAACCACCTTAAAGTAACAGATGATTGTTTTATCATTGTTTTTAGCATCCTTTCTTTAATTATGTTAATCTGATGGAGTTATTAAACTAGTTTTGACTTTTGTTCCAAGCAGTCACTTGATTTATTGCCAGCAAATTGGACATAATAGACAGTAGGCAAAATGATTGTAAACTGTATCTGTAAATCAAAGTAGTCCCAGCATCAGAACTGCTTCTGTTAACTCTTTTGCACGTGTGATTTTGTAACAATTTAATCTTGCACCACATCATAAGTGCAGCCTTTTTATTCACATTGATTCTTCACAGCTGTTTCATATTCTTTTTTACGTCTTCGGCATATTATTTATGTTGTAATTAATGTTAAATACGAACCCCAAATCTTTTCTTATGACTTGTGTGTGCGTGTCATTCAGATTTAATAGCATACTGTGTCAGATGAAATCTGAATCCCTAACAGGGCACTCCCACATTCTCATTGGCCACAAGTGTACATATCACAGCTACCACAAACCTGTGCCAGCATTCAGAGCTGAGCCCATCCAAAACGTTAAATAATGTCCGCTCTGGTCAAGGTTTTATATTTCCCACCACTAATGTGAGAGTGCATTAAGATGACCCCAGATCAGATCTGGCTGTCAGTGTGGTCCAACAGTGTCCCTGGAGAGATGCTGTTTCTATTAATTCCCCAAGCTCTGGCTTGCTGACAGCAGCTGCCTGCATGTCCTGGCCTGTCCATGGGGAGGTCAACTCCCATATCTCTGACACGTGAACTTTCTTATGAGGCTCAGTGCTGCTGCTTTTGATGCTGGTTTGCAGTGATGCTGAGTGCGGAAGGAAGCTGAGGCTGGGTATTGATTGGGTCAATAGCTGCATCAGGTTGTGGGGATGGCAGAGCGTATCATGTATCGTTTTAGAGTACCGCTATTAGAAAAGGAGGAAAAAAGACACGACTTAAAGGGACGAAAACTAGTAGATTTTAGAAAATATCATAAAGATCTCTCACAAGTATGAGCTTAGGAGCGTTGGAATACTTAGACCTTGCTTTGGTATCCTAATGAAATGGATTTTAGAAGAGGTGTGTGTGGGTGAGTGTTGCGACTAGTGATGATGCCGGTTTGTTTATGTTTGTCCTGATCTACACAGAGCCCCCATCCAATAAAAACATTAGTTACATATTACAGTTTAAAGTTGAAACTAAATGCGTCTAATGTTGACTAACTAACTCTTGGAAAGGGCGGTTTCTATACTAGCCTTTCAGGTCATTATGGTTTTGACAATGAGCATTTTTGCTTTTTATAGAACATAATAAGAAGAAGTGAAAGCTGAGGCTGTATCCCAGTTTCAAGACTTAGTCACTCAACAACAAGCAATTTTGGCATTTGTGGTGTTGACCTAACCGTCCTCAGTTTCTGTTTTTTCTTATGAAATCCTTCCCTCTTCCTCTGAGCTGTAAACGTTGGTTAGTAACAAACACTGATTTGTATAAAGTGTTAGTCCACAGGGATCTAGTAGTATCTGATGGTTTAGGGCTGGATACGACATGTGGTAGCCTGTAGTACTTGAGCATGACAAGATGACTAACAACCAGCTCCGGTGGCCTAGTGGTAGAGTATCCGCCCCGGGACTGGGAGATCAGGGTTCGATTCCATAGGGTTCGATTCCATTCATACCAAAGACTTTGAAAAAATGGGACCCAATGCCTCCTCGCTTGACACTCAGCACTAAGGGGTTGGATTGGGGGGTTAAACCACCAAATAGTTCCCGAGCGCGGCCACAGCTGCAGCTCACCGCTCCCCACCATGGGGATGGGTCAAATGCGGAGATGTAATTTCACCAGTGTGTGATGAATACTTGGGACTTTTACTTTAACAGATGCTTTTTCCTTCTACTATTGCAAAAACCAAAACATTTATTTATTAACAGAAGCAAAGTGAACCAAAGTGGAAAATATGCATAAAATCACTAGAAGGAAAATGTGGATCAGTTGGACCAATCAACAAACCCACAGAATTGGACACAGAAGGCTAATGTTTGGTTCTGTTTCTTTTATCAACGGCCATTAGGGCTGCACGATATTAGGAAAACCTGCGATATGCAATAACAGTGCTTAATATTGCGATATCGATATTACGTGCGATAAATGAACAAATACTTAAATCTGCAGTTTTTGTATATATACTTTAGACACACCACTCCATCCTCTATCATTAGTATTAATACAGTAACAAAATGAAATCATGCAAGTTCACATTACATTTCTAGAGTCCAGTATATAGACCGTTATGGTTGCGTTGGAGGTGACAACGGAGATTTGTCGTGTTTCCCCTCGTGGTTGCCACGGGTGTTTGACATGTCTTGCAAAGTACTTGTGTTTGTTGAACATAAGTACTTTGAACACAAGTGTGGTGTGAATACACCATCGTCTTTATTAACTATTAAAATCTCCTATACGTTTAATTAGGGTAACAAACAAACAAACAGGATGACATAAAGGCGTTGACTGCTCACAGACCAGAGTTTTACTTTTTTAATGATTGTAATGTGTTTCCAAAAGATGAACAACAATGTATGGCTCAGTCAGTGTTTATGTCCTTAAAATCAGTTTGTCAATAAAGCTGTTCTAACTAGATGTTCTTGTCTGGATAACTAGCAGGTTTACAAAAATATATGAACAAAAACACATTTTGATTAAATAAAAGTGCATTAAAAACATGTTATGACAGTAGTACAATAGTAATTCAGTTCATTTTTCTAATATACAGCACTGATTCACAAAAGATATCATCTCAAAGCACTTTACAGGAAAATTAATGTTTTTATTGGTAAATTTAGTCTAAATTAAATTTTTGTTTGGTACCAAGAACCGTGGATTTTCACTGGTACCGGTACCGAATACTGAAATTTTGGTACCGTGACAACACCAGTATCGACAAGTCAGGTTTTTCTCGAGATCGGTGATCGGCCAAAAACAGCAATCGGTGCAGTAGGGGACTCAGTACAGCAGTTGGAAGAAAAAAACACATTTCAAAAGGGGAAACTGGCATGTTTGAAACTTTTGATCAAGAAAACCAAAAAGTACATTGTAGTTAATTACTTTTCTAGTATTGTATTAAAAGATGTAAGTAGACGCTGTAAATTAGTAAGTTGACACTACATTTGAAGCAACACAAAGATTTTCATCATTGATCGAAGAGCTGAGTGTTGGCAGCCTTTCAGATTAGATCACCCATTGCAGAAAAACGCCTGTTAATGGTAATAAATCTCTGCTGCTGGAGAGTTTACAGAGTGAATAAGTGAGTTCCAATAGCAGTTTATCAACTTCACACTGGTGATATATTTTAAAACACTAACCAAGGTGTGTGATGCATTTATATGAATTGTGTGTGTGTTTTCTCAGGGCCTGCAGCAGTAGATTCCTCACGGCTGTGTACCTGAACTCACTCTGGGTTTAGGCCAGAGCTTTATTGTGTGTTTGTCTTGTGCACACACAAAAGTGTTGGCAGCAAGTGTAGAGTCTTCAGATTGTTGCATGTCAAGACATGAAGTAGAAGGAAAAACTTGGATAAAGAACTTTATTAGATTTAGCACATTTTGAGAGTATTTAAACATATTCACCAATTGTTTAAAATAGAGGTCGATCGATATTGGTTTTTGTATTGCCGATATTGATGCTGATATGAAGGAGATTTTTATGGCTGATATCTAGACATTTTCCACCTTTTTTTCATGCTAAAATGTCACTAATAACATCAGTTGATGCACAAAATGTCTGAAGCTGAATCAGTTTTTGAACTCTAAATTTAACTGTCAAATTTGAACTTTGTGCACTTCTCAGTGTTACAGTCAGACACCCTAAATTAAATTCTTCTGCAGCACCGGGCTGCCCGAGGATGTGCCTGACTTTAAATCAACTTTACTAAGGACAGACATCGGCCAATGCCGATGTATAAAAAACGGTAAATATTAGCCGACCGATATATCGATCTACCCCTAATTTAAAATAATAATAGTTTAATCTTTTGGGGTCGGCTGCATGGTGGCACTGTTGCCTCACAGTGAGAATATGAGTGTGTGTTGGCAAGAATCTGGCGATAAGATATATCCCAACACAGGGGAGACTATACGATATATTGTGATAATAAAAGCCTGACAATATTAGGAATTTTTGAAACTGAATTCATTAGAAAACTCACGCCAGATGCCTCCAAGACCCGCCCAGTGTTATCGTGAGATCTCGTTCTGTCAGAATGAAGGCGGTAAAAACTACTGCCACCTAAGAGTCGGACTAAAAAGAAATACAGTATAAATGTTTTCATGTAAATTCTCAATAAAAATGGATGCAGTTTTAAAATATTGATTCACTCTCATAACATGAAATATTGTGATATTTCAGTGTTTCGATATTTTCCTACATCCCTAAGTGAGAAGGTTGCAGGTTTAAATCCCCGCTGCAGCTTTTCTGCACAGTGTTAACATGTTCTCCCTATGCATGTGTGGGTTTTCTCTCCAGTCTCCTCACACAAACCAATAACATATACGTTAGTTTGATTATCAATATCAACCCTAAATGGTCTGAAGGTGTGAGTTAGTGAATGAGCGAGTGAGTGAGTGAATAAGTGAGTAAGTGTGTGGCTGGTTGTTTGTCCCGTGTTTCTGCGATGGAATGGCGACCAGTCCAGCATAGGGCGGCTCAATAAATAGAATTTTAAACACAATTACGATCTGGGTTTTATGATGATGAAAACAAAATGAGCTGATTATTTGCCCCTCCCTTGCGGTTTACTCTTGTGTTTCTCTGAGTTGCAAATCGAGCGCACCTGCAAACAGTGTTGCCCTTTTAGCAACTTTGTCGCTATTTCTAACAACTTTTCAGACCCCCTTCGTGACTTTTTTCCCCAAAAGCACCTAGCAAACAACCTAGTGACATTTTTGAGAACCCTTAGCTACTTTCTATATAATTTTGTTGTCGATATTACCTGTTAGCAAACCACTCAGCCTGTGCTCCAGACCATCCTTCCAGAAAGGGAATGACGTGCGTATGTGGAGCACGATCACGTAACATCGACTGACCAATCATAAACATTCTTGGTGGATGTCAATCACTCAAAAAAACTTGTTTTTCAAGCTCAAGATACAGCGAGCCACATCTGAAGTGGATACTTATTTTATCAGGGTTAGGCAAACTCTAACGCAATGAACGTGAGACACACATTTGACTGTCTTCATGCTATCTGAGCAACATGTTGCATCGTGCTACTGTACACACTCAGCACCGCTGGTCAGGACAGCATAATAATTATGCAGCAGGTTGTGGAAGTTCACTACAACATAGAAGTTTATATGTTTCTATTTATTTTTATATTACATATGTTGGCAATGTATATATCTTGTTATCAGTATTTGTAGACTAGGGACGATAACAAATTTTGCTGGACAATATATTGTCCAACAAATTGTTGACGATAAACGATATTATTGTCGACATTATCAAGACCAAAATAACCACTTATGTAATGTTATTATATCATAATAATGCAAGTACATCCTTTAAAATGCAACAATTAAATCTTTATTTAACATTGGAATGTCCAGAACTAAAACTTCTAAATAAATAAACAAATAAAACAAACAAAAAACAACAAAAATAAAATAATGAAAGGGCTCTCACTCTGTTAGAAAATATTGCACCAAAAACAATAAAATAGACCTTGTCTCTCCAAAACAATAACTACAATGGCCTATCCAGTGTCAACAATCAAAACTGCACTTGAACTCTGTTGTCATCCAGCGTCTTTGGAGGCGAGAGACAAGGAAAACACATACACGCAGGCACACGGTGATATATTGAGGCTGGAAAATTGATCGAGTTCATTTTCATCTATTGTACGATTAATTGACTTATTGATTATCGTCCCAGCCCTAAGTATTTGGAGTATTTTGTTATCGTTGATTAAAAATTGTGTTAAATAATCAAGATCTCCATTTCGAAAAAATAATCATGATTATCATTTTTGCCATAATTGAACATCACTAATTAACATAAATAAAGCTGCATGGTCCAACGTGTCCCCCACCTCCCCTCTCGCCCAAGGACTGCTGGAGATAGACATCATCTCCCCTCAATCCCAGTCAGAATATGACTGAGTGAGGGTGAATGAGTGTTTTGGGGCCACATCAGTTATAATCTGATTATGTTTCTATGATCCAAACAAATCTTGAAATGTTGTTTTATTGATAGTAATAAAGATTTATTACAGAAAGCATCTGTCTCACTGAAGAGGACGTTTATCTCCCATTTGTCTTCATCTTCAGGAGCTTTGATGCTGATTCAAAAAAACAGAATGAGAGAAAGTGTGCAAGCAATTATCGGGGAATGCAGAGTGCTGAAGAGGAGTTGGGGATTCCCGGTGTTGTGTCTGGTGTCTGGAGGGAACTGTCTATTGTCATAATGGGAGAATGTGCTTTTAAGATGAGACAGATGAAGACATGAGAAGATCGTGGAAAGAACTTGAGAGGAAGTAACTGAAGTATGAAAGAGAAAGGTAAACCAGAAAGCCAAGTGTTCAGATCAAGGGAAAACATAGAGCAAATTGTTTTGGCAAGAGGGAGTGCCTCGGATCCCTGAGCTTATCAGTGGTTAGTGTGGTTTGCCTGCGAAAAAAAACAAAATTAAGACGCTAATAGCTGAGATAGAACTGGTTTGTTTTCTGCTAGACAGCAAGTCTACATGAAAAGGAGTGTGTCTGGACAATTATATTTAAATACACACAGACACACACTTGCAACAAAGAAGCGTCGCATCTACCTGCACTGCTTCATACTCCAAATGCTTGAGAGTCAGACACCTATAAGCTATTCAGACTGTAAAGCAGCCTCATTTCTCCAGTATAAACGTGTCTAAACAACAACCTTGTGATTTAAAAAAAAAGTATATATACTTTAGCATAAAATTAGCTTAAATCAAGATTAATATAAAGATATTCACCTTGTTTTTATTCTATGCATGCTGGCATACAGTCAAAAGTTTAAAACACCCACTCTCGTCATTCACCTGAGCAGACTTAACGTCAGGTATCACACCTGAGTCATCCTAGACAGCGTTGTTCAACATGGACACGCTGCAAGACAGGTCACAGAGAGTTTATGTGTAGTCTGTCTGCGTGTGTGGCTCGCTGCACTAATGACCACAATCAGTTGCCCTTTCCAGTAGGGTTCAGGATTCCTGCCACTGTTTTATTTGCTCTACAGACAGTGGAGGGAAGCAATGAGTCAATATATACATAAACTATCTGTATGTGTTTATAGATTGTTCCACGATGTTTTAATGTGAGTAAGTCACGCTACAGCATCCTTATATACCGGCTGCTGCTCAGCAGTATTTTTGGGGGGTTAGACAGTAATCATAAAACTGGGAAATTGTACAATATTTCTTGCTGATGTGATTAGACGTTGGCTGATTTATTCATTTGATTCATTAAATGTCTGATGAAATAGCTTTTTTAGGACAGATTTCATGTTTAAATTGTATGAAATGTTATTTATTTTAAAGAGAAGACACAAGACATTGTTCATGCTCCAGTGTGTGTGTGTGTGTGTGTGTGTGTGTGTGTGTGTGGTTTAGTCAGCTCAGAGGAATGCTCTTTTTGCCTGCTGGGGCTTTGAGGAGGGCGTGGGCTGCTGTTTGGTTTGTGGTTTGAAACCATGGGTGGAGGGGTTACAGACAACTCTGCCTCGACTTGGCCCTGGCTGTCTCACTATCTGTGGGGGAGTGCACATGCACGAGGCAGAGACACACACACACACACACACACACACACACACACACACAGAAGCATTTACCGGACAACAAATGCACCTTTGTGTTCCACTGGCTGCCGCTGCCACTACTGCATTTGCTTGACTACAGCTGGATATGTGTCGCAGAAACAGTTTAACGTAATAAAAACTGGGGTTTAAAATGAGGAAGGGGGATTTATTATTAGAACTGAGTATAATTGAAAGTATTAATGAAAAGATTGAGCAATTAATTCCCTAGAAGGCTTTAGGCTAGAAGGCTATTAAAGGGCTAGTTCACCGACAAATCATTCTGTACTTATTTGTAAAATACGATCAGTTGCTCTGAGTTTCACATGCAGGTTGAACGTGAAAATATTTTTTACGCCTCTTTCCTGCATTAGCTACTACTGATAGAAAATAGAAACGCTCAGGTCAGATAAATCCACACAGATCTACGTCACACTGTAGTTAGCATTCAAGGACTCACCCACCTTGGCTCGCAACTGGGAAAGGCTGTGTTTATTTAGCGTCTCAGCTAGTAGAAGCTAACCATTAGCATTAGCAACTCCATTGCATGGCAGAACTCCTCCAGGCTTGTGTTATTTGTGAAGATAAAACATCAATGTTGCAGAGCAAACAGAGTTAATGGTAGAGCCGTGTTGCTGTTAGCCAATCAGAGGGGAGATGTCTGCATATCAGGAAATAAGAATGAGTAAGACTCCAAATCCTGCTGTGTTCTGCTGCGCACTCCTCAGACTAACTTCTACTTCCTGAAACAGGGAGGATTTCCAGTAGCAGTAAAAATGAACCCTGGAGTTAAATTTTGACATGAGAAATCTAAACGAGTTATTTATTGTAGCATTCCTTCACACTTGAGCAGCCATATTTGATTATGGGTTAATTTACTAGAGTGCTGGGAACACATGTGTACTCAGGGTTTCACCCATGGTTTTTAAAGCTCTCAGGCTGCAGTAGAAATGATTCTTAAATGTTTTTATTTAAGAGTGAATGTGTTGGTGTAGCTTTAATCCATGTAATCAGTGATGAGTAGCTAAAGATTGATCTCTAGTAAGAATAGCATTACTTTAATTTATTTTAACTCAAGTAGATGTTAAAGGTTGTCATCAAAAATAACTCAAGCTAAAACAGTATTTGGTAAAAAGGCTATTCAAGTACTGAGTACCTGTTTTGGCTAAAACCTGCTTGATCTTTATTTAGTGAAGTAACTAGATGTGTATGATTATGTTTTTGATTTGTTACCTTATAGCACAGAGTATTGTTGCTTTATATAACAATACATTAAACATTAATTACACTGGATTAGTAGCTCTGACGTCTCCTTCCAAGTGCAGAAATAAACCTTCACTAACTTGTATTGTGAATATTCTCAGTCATTTATTATTTTCATAAAGAGAAATTCTGCTCAGCTCATTGAGTATCAGCAGTAAAACGAATGGCTTCCTCCTCTGCCTCCCCAGTTTCCAAGTCTAGACTGTTATTTGTAGTCTAGGCTCGCTGATCGTGTGTCTGCTGGTTTTGTATTTCACATTAGTTCCTTCTTCACTGGTCCCAGTACGCCATGATATCACCTATGTGCCACAGTTAGACTTTTTCCTCACAGTCTATGGTCGTTCCCCGCCCCCAACTCCACCGTTGTCCAAAAAGGAAAAGTCTGATGGCTTTTCCAGAGAGAGTGGGTGATGCCTGTGTTTCTCTGCATGGACCTCACGGCTGTCCACAAGCCAACGTTTCTGCACAAATATAAAACCATCATTTAAACAAATTTAATTAATAAATGTTTGTATGCCGCTACAGTAAAAGACAATGTGAAACATTGATCTAGTTTTTATTTCAAGTTAGCTAGTTGTGTCAGTACTGAACTGAAACTTTTGTAAAGGTTACCATTTCCTACATCAGAACAGAAGCTTTTGTTTATCATTTTTAGAGATTCAGATATTTCACCCTAGTGTTCGCGTTTAGTCTCGTCCCTGTTTTCTTGTTTTCTTTCCTGCTTATAACCTAATCAGCATTAATTGGGTTTCTGTAATAGTCAGATAAATTTTACATTGCTGCTAAATGCAGACCTCACCAACAATCAAAGTCAGACAATCATCCTTGTCTAGAGTATGGTCTATTCTGAAAGATTAAAAAATAACACTGCAGTTATTTTACTAAATGGTAATGGTAAATGGCTTGAATTTGTATAGCGCCTTCTTAGGGTTCTACAACCCCCCAAGGCGCTTCACAACACAATCAGTCATCCACCCATTCACACGCTGGTGATGATGAGCTATGTCGTAGCTACAGCTGCCCTGGGGCGCACTGACAGAGGCGAGGCCTGCCATACACAGGCGCCACCTGTCCCTCTGACCACCATCAGCAGGCAAGGCGGGTTAAGTGTCTTGCCCAAGAACACAACAGCAGCATTCTATGGGGGGAGCCGGGATCGAACCTGCAACCTTCCGATTACTGGACAACCCGATTTACCTCCTGAGCTACTGCTGCCCAGCCAATATGTGTTTTGGGCCAAAAACGAATCATTTTTGGCCCAAAACACCTGCTGCTTTGTCAGCCCTAAAGGTGTCTGTCCTCCACCGTCCCTGTGCAGCCTCTGGTGATCTGAGCTCCAGTTCTAACGGAGAGAAGCTCCTGGAGCTCTGCATCGCTCCAGTTTGTCATCTCAGCTGGTTCTGTTTACAAAGGTGAAACTTATGCCCGTGTTTTCTTTCATTTTCAGTATAGTTGCCGGCCGGAGCTCGGCAGTAACTCCCCACGTGATTACGACACCCCCCTCTGTTGCGCCAAGGCGTAATGTGCATTCACGAGTCTGACGTTGCGGCAATATCACTACCAAGCGTGGCGGCATGAATGCCGCAAAATTCCTTCAACTTCATGCCGCCATGGCGCATTCATAAGACATACCGTTGCGGTAATATTACGCTGATTTGCCTGCATGTTGTGTCTTATAAAAAAGGCTCCAGACAGCGATTGCTGCCTTTTCTCCATCGTGAATGATTTGTCTTTTTTATGATGTTATTGAAGAGCAGCTGCCTTCTGCTAAAATGTCATTGCAGCTCTTTTGGTCATGGCTTGACTGGCTGGCCAAAGACGTTATGGAAACACCAAAGACCATTTCAGACTTCTACCCCCACCCTCATTCATGTCTCCCTAGTAGAAGCTGGGCATGAGGACGATGAGACAGACGGAGGACAGGGAAGGGGGGTCTCGCGGGGGGAGCTGATTCAGACACTCTGATCTGCCCCGAGCTGTCCAGACTTATTGTCCAGCAGCACCCGTCCTTCTTTGTCCACCTACTATCTTTGCAGTCATTGGACATTGTATATTAATACTTTGATACGGTGACTTGTAGTTCTCATGGGGTTTATTTTGCATGTAGAAAAACTAATTTTGAAAAACACAAACTTTTCACTACAACCATTGCTGTCATGTTTTTGTGTGGTTAAAATGTCATTTGTGTGTGAGGTTTGGCAGAGAGTTGTAAAAAGTCTGTCAAGAGGTCCAAGTAGACAAAGGAAGTGTGTGTTGAGCATTCTTCAGGCTATTGCCAGTCTGAACACACACACACACACACACACACACACACTCACACACACACACACACACTTAACATATATGTCCCCATGAGCCATGGTGTTGGCTGCCACCCCCTCCTACCCCATCCTCAGATTAGTAAAACTCAATCTGCTCTGTCTGGAGTCTCTTCAGGGGTTCAGTCAGTAAAACACTTATCTAAAATTTATGTTTACCAATCATTTCAGTGTCTCATATTCACATTTAAACTGTTCCCTCAGACAGGTCAGTCAGTGCAGCTGAAGTAGATTTGTATCACATATTTCTTGCTGTTGTGTGTGTGTGTGTGTGTGTGTGTGTGTGTGTGTGTGTGTGTGTGTGTGTGTGTGTGTGTGTGTGTGTGTGTGTGTGTGTGTGTGTGTGTGTGTGTGCGTGCATTTCCACATATTGGCTGGCTGTAAGGTCAGGTTCAGCCTCAGCTTCGGGTCATGAAGCATTATGGCAGTGACACACTTTTCTCTCTGGTTAATAAAATCTATATTAATTGGTCTCTTCCCCTTTTTGGGAATCGATTTTGCTTTCACTCCAATAACAGTTACTCCGGCTTTTGTCTCTCGCTCTCAGAAAGTAAATCAAGATGCTGTTATGATAAACTGACAGCAGATGTGTTACTAAGCTTCAGTTTATTTCTTTACAGATGGACCCAGTAATTAATACAGTACTGTCATTTTGCTTTATTGATTTGTCTGTTTTTCATTACGTGTCTATGGAGCTAGTTTTTGCCGTAGTGTAGCACTTCACCCCTCCCCCTCCATACTTTCTTTGGTGGACTTTTGAACACTATTTTCTGTTAACAAGTCATCATACCTAGTTGTGTTAAATATATATGTTAATAAACAGCTTTTTGGAACTTTTCTTGTATATTCGGGTCCAAGTATTAACGCATGAATTCATGTATATTAATATGTACAAGAAACAATATACAACCCTAACGTACTCATGTGTATACTTCGTCTGCACACTTACATGAATACACCCAACACACATTCACACGCATGTCATTTTCTAAAACATTGGAATTGGATTGGAATTGGGTTTTGCAAAACAAGCCTTTTATGGTCTATAAATACTTTATATAGCGTCTCCCAGGTCCTATAGGGCAAGAGGTTAAACACATATGGGAAATGTTGCCCCTTTCATCAAATGCAGAAACAAGTGATTGAATTATGAATCCAGTCACATGTTAAAACGGCCATTGCCTTTGTGCCCTTGGTTGCTATTAGTGTTGTCACTGTACCAAAATTTCAGTATTCGGTACCGGTACCAGTGAAAATCCACGGTTCTCGGTACCAATTTTGGTACCAAACAAAAATTTAATTTAGACTAAATTTGCCAATAAAAACATTAATTTTCCTGTAAAGTGCTTTGAGATGACATCTTTTGTGAATCAGTGCTGTATGAGTTACTATTGTACTACTATCATAACATGTTTTTAATGCACTTTTATTTAATCAAAATGTGTTTTTGTTCATATATTTTTTGTAAACCTGCTAGTTATCCAGACTAGAACCTCTAGTTAGAACAGCTTTATTGACAAACTGATTTTCAGGACATAAACACTGACTGAGCCATACATTGTTGTTCATCTTTTGGATACACATTACAATCATTAAAAAAAGAAAAACTCCGGTCTGTGAGCAGTCAACGCCTTTATGTCATCCTGTTTGTTTGTTTGTTTGTTACCCTAATTAAACGTATAGGAGATTTAAATAGTTAATAAAGACGATGGTGTATTCACACCGGACTCTATGTAGTACTGATTCTGACACATATTTGAATTTTTTGAAAGCGACTAGTCTGAACGGTCATGTCGCATTAAATCCGCCTCCTACGTCACTGATCATCGGAGGTGAGCGTCGTGTCAGGACGTTCCTGATGACAAGCACTGACAGAGGGATTTAGGGGTCTGTCTGGACATCCTGTCAAGTTTTGGAATTAAAAATACAAGAAAGCATGAGAACGGGAGGAGCTGCTGGAGCGAAGCGTCCGTCGGGGCGGGAGTTCTCTGTGAGAGCGGGGCGGAGGGATTTCCGTGAATGAACTTTATTTACCACATCAGCTGGTCCACCGCTCGCCACCACTCTGTGTTCTGCGGCGTTGCTTTAAAAGCAACTGCACGCGCCCAGTAAATGCGCGAATCATGCGCATCAAGGACTGGGTTTAGACGGGTCCTTGGTACTACCGGTACCTACGAAATCTTGGTACCGTGACGTTTACATTTTTGTAGTACCGGGTCGGTACCGAAGTACCGGTTCTTTTGACAACACTAGTTGCTATGGTAACACAAAACTTGCTTTCAAAATAAGATTCACCTAAAACAATTACAATGTGAATGACAAATACAGCTCACCACAAAGCTGAATAAGTGGGAGTTTTTCTGTGACGAGACGGTCCCATCTTGGGGTGATGGGAGATAATAAAACCCGAAGTGTGCTGCTTTTGTCTAGTCTATTCCAGAATTTGATTTTAGTTAGGATGTTGGAAACGGTAACAAGATTTTCAATGCTGTTGTGGTTATTTGGGAGTATTCTGTCATGACTTTATTCCAAAAACCTGACAGAGCTGTTATCTCAAACATTCTTTTAAGGCCGCCATCATTTGCGACCTTCATCAGTTGGTCATCTTACACAGACAGGATATTCTAATTTTAACTCTGTTTCAACACACCTGATTTCAATCAGCAGGTAATTAACAGGCTTCTGCAGAGTTGGATGAGCTGCTGCCTAGGTGATTCAACCAATGAATCAAGTGTTGTTGCAGAGAAATAACTAAAATGTGCGGGATACCAGCCCTCCAGGACCAGGATTGGGCATCCCTGTCTAGGCACTAAGAGATTTCCATTTAAAGGGTGAGTCACACCCTTGGTGGAGTCTTACTTCACCCACACTTCCTGTTAGAAAAATGCACCTAAAGGAGGCGTCGCCTGGCGGACTGAGAGAGCGGCACTGAGGCAGTGATTGACAGCACTCCCCAACCCCCCTGCACACGCTCAGATTTTCTCAGTTAGTAAAATGAGTTGTTATCAAGCACGCAGTCACTCAAGCATGTACACGAGCACACACACACAGCTGTAACAGGCTGGAAGGTTTTCTCTCCACTTTGACCACTAGAAGAATTGAATTTGAATTTGGTTAAAAGGTACCCTGCGACGTTGCCGGTACCATATTATGTCAGCTGTACAGCCGCTTTGGGGTGTAAAAGCAGCCAAGTGTTGGGCTTGGTTATTCCTCTATAGCAAGTTGGAGTTAGAATAGCAAGGCAACTCAAAAACCATCAGTTTGAAATGATATGGCTTAGGGCTGCTCGCCGCCAAAACAAACATTCTTCCCTCTCCTCTGTTCTCTGGTGAATGAGGTTGAGAGAATTTGTCATCCTTTGCTTTTGTTTAGAGCTGAAATGAATCATCGAATGATTCAAATAGTTTGATTCATTAAATTCATTGAATCATTTTTTTTACTGATTTGAGGCTTTCATTAAATGTCCATTGGTTTTTCTTGCTCAATACACAGTGTAGCAGTGTTTTTTTTACCTTAAATTGCCATCAACGCCGGCGAGGCTCTGAAGATGGCGGCTGTGTGTCGCCGAAACTGTCAGCAATTTAAGGTAAAAAAATATTGTGTATTGAGCAAGAAAAACCAATGGAGATAGAAAAGAACCACAGAAAGAACATAACAAGGAGACCACAGCCTGAACACATTTTTCTGCCACCACTACATTGCGGCTAGCAATCGGTGGTTTTAATGCATCGCCGCAACGTGGCTGCGGGTTTTCGTCTGCTGTGTGTAAAATACCATTAAAAGTTCAAACCGTGTCACGGTGACGTAAGCTTCAGCTGCATCTTCTCCTGATTTTGGTTAGGCTGGAACATTCCACTCGCCATGTTGCTCCGTTGAAGCTAACACTGTTGCGCTCCTCGATGACATCATCATCAAGCGCATCCGGTTAGCCGGTAGTGAATAATTTTATATCATAGGCCAAAATCATACCGGTTATACCGTGCATCACTAGTGTGTATGTGTGTTTGCTAGCGGCTCAGCCCAAATGGGCGGGTGTGTGTGTTTGTATGTATGTGCGTGCATGCGTGTTTGTTATCGGCAAGGAAATGTGGGTGGAGTAAGAGGTAGGGGGGTGACTTACTCTTTAACTTCATGACAATCCTTATGCGGTGTCCTGAAACAAATAGTCTCCATGCGGAAACTTTCCGTAGATCTGCATCCGGCTCCGCATCACAGCGCAGCGGGTGTAAATGCTCTGCTTGTTTTTTGATCAATGCGGAGGTCGTGCAGAAACCGGACCGTATCCGCTCTGCTGCTCTGTGTGAACAAGGCTTTAGCCTGTCTGCTGTCTATGATTGGTTAAGAATCTGCTGCATCTTTTCTGTGACATCATTTTGTTGCAAGACCCATGAAAGTTTTTATGAAAGTTTCTTCAGAAACAAGTTTCTTCAGAAACTTTCTAGGTTGTTATTTGAGATGCATTTTATTGTCTTTAATTTTATTTATGCATTTGATTAACACTCATGCTGGAGCCCAAACTCAATAGGTTTTGGGTTTTCATCAAAGTGCTTTAGTCTTTGTCAGTATAACCAGCAGGGCCCAGCTGGGAATCGAACCCCGTCTCAAGTGAGAGTACCATTACCAGAGCCTTTTGCTTTTTATAGGTGACATGAAACGGCAAAGCAAAACCTGCATAAGAAAGCATTTCATGTTTTGTCTTTACAAACATGAAATGCTTTCTTGATGCAGGAAAAAGAACCGTTATGAAATAACTTTTTTATATAATTGATCTATTTGTAAATTTTTTTAAATGTATTTTATGTTTTAGGTGACATGAAACAGCAAAGCAAATAACCGCTCTGAATTTTGCTTTTATAATGTATGCAGCAGTAGCTCAGTAGGTAGAGCGGGTTGTCCAGTAATTGGAAGGTTGCAGGTTTGATCCCGGCTCCCGCCAGAGAATGCTGCTGTTGTGTCCTTGGGCAAGACACTTAACCCGCCTTGCCTGCTGGTGGTGGTCGGAGGGATTGGTGGCGCCAGTGCTCGGCAGCCTCGCCTCCGTCAGCGCGCCCCAGGGCAGTTGTGGCTACATCGTAGCTCATCCCCACCAGTGTGTGAATGGATGGATGATGATTGTGTTGTGAAGCGCCTTGGGGGGTTGTAGAATCCTAAGAGGGCGCTATACACATACAGGCCATTTACCATTTTTGAATTCTTTAGATTATATTTTATGTTTGCTCAGTTCAACAGTGGAGGTTTGAGGTTGAGCTGTAAAACAAACTCTGAAGTGTTTAGTTAACGAAAAGTAGGGATGGTTCTGAAAAGAGCTGCTTAAATGCTTTACAACATTGTCAACTGAAATGAGTTATATTTATCTGTTTTAAAGTCAATAGTTGGTCAGTTTATTGATTTGTTTGATTAACTGTGGTTAAATGTTCATTCTGAAGCCTGGGACACACAGGAGACAGACGCGCTGCGCCACGGAAGCGCCTCAGTTAAATGGTCACACAGGAAGCGCCGCGCCACTGAACCAAAGACTGTATAGCGCTGAACGCTTCTTGGAAAGTCATGTGATAGTCACAACATCTTGAGAACAGGAACAGCCGCTCCATCGCCTATCTTCAGCGCCTCTGCGCGGACCAGCGCTTCTGGGACGCGACGCTGCGCTCCCCGTGTAGCCACTCTCATGGCTTCTAATGGCTTCTTTTTAAAATGATGGCACGGGCGTGACGCGGCACGGGCGTGACGCGGCGCGGGCATGACACGGCGCGGGCGTGACGCGGCGCGTCTGTCTCCTGTGTGTCCCAGGCTTAATACCGAGCAGTGCAAAAATTAGGCATATTCCACCTTTAATAGAAATTTAGTCTATTTTTGTATTGCCCAGAGTGAGATAAGTAAGAAAAAAGCATTTTGTAACCAGCGAAGTAATTATCCGGGTCTGGCAGCAGTCTGTTTGTTTTAGCTTAGCATAAACAATGGAAGTAAATGGCAAGTACTAGCATTTTGGGTGCAAAAGTGATTAAACTTACTCAATAATTATACCAATTATTCCTGGTGAGCTCAAAAATCATGTCGACTAAAAATAAAAAGTACAAAGTAACTATACGCATTTTCAGGAGCCGATTTAGACTTGGGACTACATTACGACAAAGCGCCGCTGCAACCCGCCGCTGCATGGCGCATAGCTATAACACAGCGGTCGAAAAAGCCTCCGGCTTCCGTAAACAAACACACACGCACGGCTACTACGATTAGCACAGCATTTATTTACGTGGTTTCATGTACATCCGTTAAACAAAAAATGCCAAGTTCATGAAACCACGTAAATAAATGCTGTGCTAATCGTAGTAGCCGTGCGTGTGTGTTTGTTTACGGAAGCCGGAGGCTTTTTCGACCGCTATGTTATATCCATGCGGGTTGCAGCGGCGCTTTGTCGTAATGTAGTCCCAAGTCAAAATCGGCTCCTGAAAATGCGTATTGTTACTTTGAACTTTTTATTTTTAGTTGACATAATTCTTGAGCTCACCAGGATTAATTGATATAATTATTGAGTAAGTTTTATCACTTTTGCACCCAAAATGCTAGTACTTGCCATTTACTTCCATTGTTTATGCTAAGCTAAAGCAAACGGTTTTACTTTTTGTTCTTTTTAAAACACAGATAGGACATTTTTTTACCTCTTTTGCTGACGTTTCGATCATCTGCAATTAAGTAAAAAATACACAAAATGAACGTACAGAAGATGATTAAAGCAAACGGACTGCTTCCAGACCCGGAGAATTACTGTGCTTGTTACAAAATGCTTTTTTCTCACTTATCTCACTCTGGGGAATACAAAAATTGACCAAATTTCACTTAAAGGTGGAATATCCCTTTAAAAGCTAATCAGCTTCAGAAATTAAATGCATCCACTGTCGTTATTAGTGACATTTTAGCACATAAATAAGGATGAAAACTTCTAGACATCAGCCATCGGCTGACCAACATGTTAGGATTTTAGGATGGGGGGTGAACCGGAGCGCCCGGTGAAAAACCCCTACAGCAGCACAAGGAGACACAGAAATAATTAGAACTAGTTTTCGGTGACATAATTCTTGTGCTGCTGTTTTTTTTGTACCTGACGGTGAAAGGTGAAGACATAGAATCACCTGGGCCGTTTCTCAATATGCAAACTTGTCTGTACTTGTGTACTCACGTCCTTATGAAACGTCATCATCGATGGTCCAAGTGCCGTTCCAATCCAAAGTACATATAATGGCAAGTTCGCTCAAAGATATGTTCTTGCTCCGCCCGTTATATAGAGGATGCATTGATGCATCCTTCTGCGGACTTGGGACAGCAACGTTTCCCTAAATCCATTGCGCCGCTAACCGTTATACTCCGAACGGCAGAGGAGTAAGCTCATAACTGTTGTGTTTTATAGCAGACATACAAATAAATAAATATAAAGTTGTCTGTTATTGTAAATAATTGTGCATAACCTGTACAATTTGCTGTGTATTTGGTTTTTTTCTTTCAGACTCTTCACGATCCCTGAAAATGCTAATTAGCTAACCCACTATCAAAATAAAAGCATCATTGCTTTGTTTTGATGAAAAAGAAACTTTTTTCTTCATTTAACAGCGGGAAATGCTGGTATTTTATCAGTTTTGATCAAAAGTGGATCAAATATAATACAAAAAATACGTTTTCGTTGTTTTTTTGTTATTTAAGGAACAAACTAGACTTTTGTTTTTATGTCAGGTCGTTTTTTTTACCATAGCAACAAGCTTGTTGCCGTGACGCAAAAGAGTAAGCTTGTTCCATTTGTCGTCCTCGTCCTCCCAAACTTGGTAGAGCGGACTTTCTGGTGTCCTAGCCAAGAACGTACTTGTGAAGTACACAAGAACGTACTAGCCTCCTTGAGTTTTGAGGAACGGCCACAGATCTGAACGGACTTTTGGTGTCGCCATGGAAACATGTAAACGCCGAGCGTTCTAACCAAATAACGCCAGCTACAGAGCTTCAATCAAGCAGCTGGCGGTCTCTATTTTAGTTATACATCTTTGTAGTCCTCGTAGGCATGAAAGAATCATTTTTGCTCCGTCTGGGAGAAGAATGAGGTACCTTTCTTTCCTTCTGTTGTCATTTATCTAGCATCGATTAACACGGGCTGCCTGTGGACGCACATGAGCCGCGATTGCCACTCCTTGCTTGAATAATATGGGATTGAATTTACCTGAGAATTGTTGGTGAGCCCGGCGAAACCTGGAGGCCGCTATGTCAATCGGGGATTTATCAGGAGAGCCCTGGTGTTTCTAATTTTTCATCATGCTGCTTCCTGAATCACCTACCTGTTGCTGCATTTTGGGTCCTACTTTTATGATAAAACCTGAAAAACCCGTCTTAGTTATGGTGGTTTGGGGGTTACAGGACTTTTCAAATTCTTCATAATGCATGGATCCAGACAATTATTGGTTGGAGCATCTTAAAACTGGTGTTTTGGGAGAAGGTTGAGGGAAACAGTCCAGCAATCTGTTTTCAGTCTGCTCTTAACCTTTTTGCTGGGATCTCCTCGCTGTTTTTGCGTTTAATAAAGGGATGCTCTCCCTGGAACTTAGCAAGACTTGTTGATTCTGTCTCCTCTGTCATCTTACGCTTTTTGCTGTCAGAGCTCATGTTTTCCACAGCTTTGTTGACAGCGAGGCTTCTCCACTTATTTTTGCTCATTTGCAGACACCTGGCTGCTTCCAGTATTTGAGCATTTTTTTCTCGTTCCACTCCGACCAGTTTCTCTAAGTCCCGTAGGTCTGTCAGGAGTTGCTGCTCTGATTGAACGAGCGTTGTCTGTCTCTCTTTACAGTCCTGCAGCTCTTTCAACACCTTCCTATTATTAACCTCAGCTTCATGAAGTTGGGTCTTCAGCCGGGCCTCTCCAACGCTCAGCTTTGGTGCAGTCTGAGATTGGTGTTTCGTTGCTGCGTTGTAATGAGTGGAGACGTTTCTCCATGTTGTTTTATTTTGTTTTAGAGTCTGTATTTGTTTTCTCAGACTCATAATTTCTGCGTCCTTTTCTTTCTCCTTCGCAGAGACCCTTTCTGACTGACTGTGGAGCTGGGACTGACTTGGCTTTTTCGTTTCCTCGCAGTTCTTAATCGTAGTTTGAGCTTTAGCGAGCTCATCTTTAAGACTAAAATTTGCGACTTTCAATTTCTCAGTCACTTTCTCAAACTCATTAATCCGAGCAACTAATCTGGATTCCCTCTCCTGCAAATTCTTCACTCTGTCCTTTTCTCTGAGAAGCTCGCCTTCAAGCTTTTTCAGAGAGGTTTCTTGGTTGCTGTTAAACACTTTTCTGTCTTCATCCCATTTTCGTTTTTCTTGGACGAGTTTCTCTTCGTAGGATGAAGCTAGATTTTGGGACTCAGAGCACATAGCTTCCATAATTTTGTTAGCCTGTGCCTGTAAAGTGAGGGTTTCCTTGAGAGACTGTATTTCTGATGCCTGCTGCTTAATCTGAAACAATAAAGACGTGTTTCTCGCTGTCAGGACTTTGTTTTTGTTTCCCTGTCTTAGCAGAGATGATTTGAGTCTCTGCATGTTTGGAGAGTTTTCTGAACGGCTGGAGACCTTTTTGGACTGATGTGACAGGTTTCCTTTGTTCATGATTGCTGGATTGCACAAACCAGGTTTAATTTAAACTTAGATTAGCACTAAGCAGATGTTAGCACAACTAGGTTTAAAATGATTTAAACCAGGTTTGAAATAAAGTAGAGCTGTGTCGCACCACTTAAAACAATCTCACTTTAGTTAAACTCACCTTAAAAAGATGATTAACAACAGCTGAAATTGTTCAAGAACACGAACCGAATGCTAAACAACAAACGTTGGGGAGCGATCGGTTTGGCTGTGATAAGCTCAGATCCACTGCATGTAATGAGGATTCCACACTTTGTGATGATGTCATCTTGGGTTCCAAAAGAGGGCGGGGCTTGACCTTTGATCTGTAGAATGTCTAAAAGTAGTTCTTGTCTCCATGGAGACAAAAGGTTGTCCAAACCTAAAACTGCCCTGATGGTGTTGCTGATGATCCTGCAAGATTCTAAATCATGCAGGTGCCGAGCAGCGCATATAAATAAATAAACACATTTATGTATATATATNAATAAAAGCATCATTGCTTTGTTTTGATGAAAAAGAAACTTTTTTCTTCATTTAACAGCGGGAAATGCTGGTATTTTATCAGTTTTGATCAAAGGTGGACCAAATATAATACAAATAATACGTTTTTGTTGTTTTTTTTGTTATTTAAGGAACAAACTAGACTTTTGTTTTTATGTCAGGTGGTTTTTTTTACCATAGCAACAAGCTTGTTGCCGTGACGCAAAAGAATAACCTTGTTCCATTTGTCGTCCTCGTCCTCGCAAACTCGGTAGAGCGGACTTTCTGGTGTCCTAGCCAAGAACGTACTTGTGAAGTACACAAGAACGTACTAGCCTCCTTGAGTTTTGAAAAACGGCCACAGATTTGAACAGACTTTTGGTGTCGCCATGGAAACATGTAAACGCCGAGCGTTCTAACCAAATAACGCCAGCTACAGAGCTTCAATCAAGCAGCTGGCGGTCTCTATTTTAGTTATACATCTTTGTAGTCCTCGTAGGCATGAAAGAATCATTTTTGCTCCGTCTGGGAGAAGAATGAGGTACCTTTCTTTCCTTCTGTTGTCATTTATCTAGCATCGATTAACACGGGCTGCCTGTGGATGCACATGAGCCGCGATTGCCACTCCTTGCTTGAATTATATGGGATTGAATTTACCTGAGAATTGTTGGTGAGCCCGGCGAAACCTGGAGGCCGCTATGTCAATCGGGGATTTATCAGGAGAGCCCTGGTGTTTCTAATTTTTCATCATGCTGCTTCCTGAATCACCTACCTGTTGCTGCATTTTGGGTCCTACTTTTATGATAAAACCTGAAAAACCCGTCTTAGTTATGGTGGTTTGGGGGTTACAGGACTTTTCAAATTCTTCATAATGCATGGATCCAGACAATTATTGGTTGGAGCATCTTAAAACTGGTGTTTTGGGAGAAGGTTGAGGGAAACAGTCCAGCAATCTGTTTTCAGTCTGCTCTTAACCTTTTTGCTGGGATCTCCTCGCTGTTTTTGCGTTTAATAAAGGGATGCTCTCCCTGGAACTTAGCAAGACTTGTTGATTCTGTCTCCTCTGTCATCTTACGCTTTTTGCTGTCAGAGCTCATGTTTTCCACAGCTTTGTTGACAGCGAGGCTTCTCCACTTATTTTTGCTCATTTGCAGACACCTGGCTGCTTCCAGTATTTGAGCATTTTTTTCTCGTTCCACTCCGACCAGTTTCTCTAAGTCCCGTAGGTCTGTCAGGAGTTGCTGCTCTGATTGAACGAGCGTTGTCTGTCTCTCTTTACAGTCCTGCAGCTCTTTCAACACCTTCCTATTATTAACCTCAGCTTCATGAAGTTGGGTCTTCAGCCGGGCCTCTCCAACGCTCAGCTTTGGTGCAGTCTGAGATTGGTGTTTCGTTGCTGCGTTGTAATGAGTGGAGACGTTTCTCCATGTTGTTTTATTTTGTTTTAGAGTCTGTATTTGTTTTCTCAGACTCATAATTTCTGCGTCCTTTTCTTTCTCCTTCGCAGAGACCCTTTCTGACTGACTGTGGAGCTGGGACTGACTTGGCTTTTTCGTTTCCTCGCAGTTCTTAATCGTAGTTTGAGCTTTAGCGAGCTCATCTTTAAGACTAAAATTTGCGACTTTCAATTTCTCAGTCACTTTCTCAAACTCATTAATCCGAGCAACTAATCTGGATTCCCTCTCCTGCAAATTCTTCACTCTGTCCTTTTCTCTGAGAAGCTCGCCTTCAAGCTTTTTCAGAGAGGTTTCTTGGTTGCTGTTAAACACTTTTCTGTCTTCATCCCATTTTCGTTTTTCTTGGACGAGTTTCTCTTCGTAGGATGAAGCTAGATTTTGGGACTCAGAGCACATAGCTTCCATAATTTTGTTAGCCTGTGCCTGTAAAGTGAGGGTTTCCTTGAGAGACTGTATTTCTGATGCCTGCTGCTTAATCTGAAACAATAAAGACGTGTTTCTCGCTGTCAGGACTTTGTTTTTGTTTCCCTGTCTTAGCAGAGACGATTTGAGTCTCTGCATGTTTGGAGAGTTTTCTGAACGGCTGGAGACCTTTTTGGACTGATGTGACAGGTTTCCTTTGTTCATGATTGCTGGATTGCACAAACCAGGTTTAATTTAAACTTAGATTAGCACTAAGCAGATGTTAGCACAGCTAGGTTTAAAATGACTTAAACCAGGTTTGAAATAAAGTAGAGCTGCGTTGCACCACTTTAAACAATCTCAGTTTAGTTAAACTCACTGTAGAACGATGTTTAACAACAGCTGAAATTGTTCAAGAACACGAACCGGACGCTAAACAACAAACGTTGGGGAGCGATCGGTTTGGCTGTGATGAGCTCAGATCCACTGCATGCAATGAGGATTCCACACTTGTGATGGTGTCATATTGGGTTCCGTAAGGGGGCGGGGCTTGACCTTTGATCTGTACTGTACATTGAACTTCTACTCAAACTGCCCTGATGGTGTTGCTGATGATTTTGCAAGATTCTAAAAGCAAACACTCTGTGCCCAAGGGCTACTATAACTATAACTATACAACCCTGGTGCTGAGCAGTGCATACACACACAAAAAAAATTATATATATAAACCTATATATATATATTTTTTTTCCTGTCACTTTTTGAAATAAAAATAATAACATTCAATACTTACATTTTAATTTCATTTAATTTTATTTAATATTTAGAGCAGGGGTCTCCAGCCTTTTGGAGACCATAAGCTACTTTTACACCATGAAAGTACAGAAGAGCTGCTGCCATACGATTTATTCACAATGATACTTTCCATATGTGAATATGCTTATGTTAAAAAAATGCTATGCTTACTATATTATTATTGTATTATATTGTATAATATATTGTATTCACAATTTGCTTTCTCTATTTCAATACATCAATATTGTAAAAAAAAAAGTCAAAGGAAAATAGTGACATTCCTATTCGATACTCAAACTAAACATATTTAGTTTATTAAGTAATCGGATTCTCTCAGATAATGAAATACAAATCTACCTTGTGTGAATGATTTGATATTTTTTTAGAATGGATCAGTAACTTTTTGAGCACACAGGAACAGCTAACCTGTTCCTCTTCAGTCCCTGAACCTGTGCCCTGCTGGAGCCTAAACAGCAGTTTTTCAGTGTTAAGCTATTTTGTCATAAATGAACAAATATTTCCAAAAACTATAGAATGCCATTTAAAGAACATTTAATGTTCTTTAAATGGCATTTATTACAAAACTTTATAATTGTTATGTTGTGTTATTTTTCCAAACAAAGCAACACAAAAATTATCATAAAATGAATAAAGCTGAAGATATTTTAAATAAAATACAAGCTAAATGTGATGAAAATACAAAATTCTAAATAGTTTGAACTGAAGTAAAAATATAGAAACAGAAATAACATATCGTCCTGCTTTCGTGATTCATTTAATCATTTTTAAGGGTTTTTTTGCTCATGAAAATTCAGTTTTGCTTCACTAGTGAAAAACTGCAGGTAAAATGATGCTTTGCTGCGTTTTTTGTTGACAAAATTAAAATAAGGTTGGAGGTTTGTCCTTTTTCTCTGCCTCTAGATCAGCTGATCCACGACTCTCTCTCTCTCTAGCTCCGAAAGAGTGAGAGGGAGAGAGGAAGAGCTTTCACGATCGTGTTTTATTACTAAATGGGACAATCAGCTGACACAGCTGAGGGAAATTTGTTGAAACTAAATCACAGGAGATGTCCAGAAAGTTTGGAAACGTGTTCATCATGAATTCATAAAGGAACGGCATTTAATTTGCGTTAACGAGCTATTACCACAGATAGGACTTTACTGTCGCCCAGAGTATTTTACTGAGGATGTTTTTCAGCTCAACATCAGACTCCTGAAACCCAAACCAGGTCTGTAGAACCGACATCATCTTCTTTAGAAGTGCGTCTTCATCACCGCTCCAGCTGCAGCCGCTGAGATCTAAGTTGACAGAAACGGTGATCCGTGCTGCAAACCCCCGCAATTAATCTGCGTATTTCCAGACTTGAACACGTTTACCGAAAGATTTGTGCAATAATCAGATTTTTGTTTTACTTCCACAAAATACTGATTTTCGATTAGATATTCCAGAAAATGGAAACGGCTTGCCATCAAATTTTAAAGCCGTCCCTCGTTAATTACAAGTCAGGCAGGATGGCTCGCTTGCTGCTTCCAGGCGAGCAACTTTCAAGAGCGACGTGTTGGAGACCCCTGATTTAGAGTCCCAGTAACATAAACAATGCAATTAAACAATTTCACTTAAAGTAGGAACATTTCACCAGAGGTGGCCTGAACACACACCTTGCTTTTGCTCTGTGTACACCTGAACTGTCAACCTGCTTGTGCATAATCAAATCCAAACATTTTATGGTGCTTCACTGAAAAGGCTATAGTCATTAGATTCTGGACTTTAGCCTCAGACAGACTCGTGGCTGTTTAAATGTTGAATCTGCGCTCCGCTGCCTCACTGGAGACTGGAATAACTAGTGCTACTTCAGCCAAACTTTTAAAATCAGGGAACATTTCTCCAAAAGAAATAACCAAAAGTCGGCAAGATTCTCTAAAAGAAGGGTTTCCAGAGCTGGAAAGCACCCGCTCAGTGGAAGGAGATCCTCCCTGCACTTTGTGCACCTGTGGTTCTGCTGCGCTGAAGCGCATCTATGTGCTCTGAGCTCCTGTCTATGGCTCTTCAGCGCGCTGTCAATAGAAGAGATGCGTTGAGAATGGTGTCCAAGTGTGAGATAATGCTCTGATGGGATCTACTCTTGATTGATTTTGTTAAACTCCATGATGTAGCTACTTTATGTGTGTAATGTTTAAAATGTCTGCACACCTGCATGTGTGTGTGTGTGTGTGTGTCAACTCTGCATTTATTCATTCATTCATTCATTCATTCATTCATTCATTCATTCATTCATTTATTGGTTATAATGCCCTTTAAAACAGTCAACTAGACAGCCAAAGTGCTTAACGAGTCGCATAAAAGCAAAAGCATAAAAAACACAAATCAGATAAAAAGGCAAATAAGAGAAAAACACTAATAAAAATCCACATCACTGTGCATTGAAGGCTTTCCTGAATAGGAAGGTTTTGAGTTTAGAGATGGAGCGTAAGTCCAGAGGGAGCTGGTTCCACAGTCGGGGTGCTGCTACACAGAAAGCCCGGTCGCCCCAGTGTTTATATCTTGTCCTTGGAATGTTTAGTAGTAACTGGGAAGAAGACCGTAGGAATCTACCGCTAGTGCTGAAACTCAGCAAATCTGAGATGTAGGATGGGGCCGAACCATTAAGAGCATTAAAAACCATCAATAAAAGCTTAAAATCTATTCGAAAACAAACAGGCAGCCAATGGAGGGCAGACAAAATGGAGTGATGTGCTCGCGTCTGGGGGTGTCAGTTAAAATTCAAGCAGCCGTGTTCTGGATCAGCTGCAACCTCGCCTGTGAGACACCGAAGTAAAGAGCGTTGCAATAGTCGATCCTGGAGCTGATAAAAGCATGCGTGGCCTTCTCAAGGTCATTTTGGCATAAAAAAGATTTAACCTCCGATAAAAGACGAAGGTGATTAAAGCTTCACTTGATAACAGAATTGACTTAAAATTTCCTTTCAGAAATCACGCTTAGATCTTTTACAGTATTGCCAAAGTGAAAGTTCAGAGTGTCAACAGAGGCATTCTCACCGAAACAACATCCAGTCACTAATGCTGCAGCATTTTTTTTTAATTCAACATTTACTAAAATAGTTTTGGTTGAGCTCCATTTTGCTTGATTTGATTTTTCTTTTAGATCATCCAACCACTTCATATTCTTAGAAATGACTAAATTCTGAGTTTTGGACTAAAAAACATGAGATATTATTAATTATAGAAAATCATATTTTCCTGTCTGAGCCTCGGTCTTATTTCAGTAGCAGTGCAGTGGTTTGTTATGGACCTAGAGGTATGACATAAATACGTGTTCCAATCCAAAGAGAAGCTTGGTGGGACTCAAACAGCCTGTATAGGCACCGTCATTAATCTATGACTGTGTCAGCCCACATAATCCCAATAAAGACCCATTAATCCCCAGAGCCGTAACACACATACCAGCTACAGCAGATCAGCTTCTTCTGACTGTTTGTCATAAAAAAGTGAGAGAAGTGAATACTGTGAGTCATTAAATACCACCTCCTGTTGTGTTTTTGGACTCTCTGTAGTTGCCAAAGTGAGCTGTGCTCCAGCGTGTTATTGCATTAATACTACTGAGACTTACTAAGCCAAATAAAGAGAATTTATGGTTATTATAACTATTATTAAGGAACTCTACGTGTTTCCCTGGTGTCAGCACGGCTATTGAACACCTTACCAAGTCTTTTCAGCGCTACAACTTCTGGTAGTTAAATAAAGCTGTACATTGCATTTATTAGTTGTTTGGAGGTCTAACTGATCACATTTGAAGCAACTTCCAGAGTTCTGAACTGATGTTGCAAACAGAAACAGCGCAAGATGATGAAATCTGGTGAAAGGAAATAGTCCCAATAATCTGCCAAAGACGTGAAAACTGCAATAGAAAAGGGTCAAACACTAACACATGTACCTGGAACTTCACTTTCACAAGAGAGAAATGACGTTAGTGATAGTTAACATCACTTTCTTAGATAATATGTCATTTTTGTTCTATTGGGGGGCCTCCACATTTCCCCTCTTGTTGAACGTGTAAGTGAAAGGCCGTCACAAACCCTCTCACTGTTGTCGCTATAATAAAACTCCAGCATTACTAGTCTCATGGGAGGTGGTAAAAATGTCTGGTGTTAGCGTTGCGTAAAATATGTTCTCACTGCTATCACTGGTGTGATAAACATAGAGCAAAACAGGCACACACTTAGGGAGAGAAAAACAACAAACTGATCATATTTGGATGCAAAACCAGGATATTTGCTTCAGATTTGCATAAACAGACGTGTGCTGCTTTACGCTAGATTATCTGAACGTACTGTGTCTTATATTTGACTAGCCTTTTGGAAAACACAACTTGCTACGTGTACCGTGGCTGACCTGGATGCTGCATAACCGAGCTCTCAGTAAATGTTCTTGTTTTATTTAGAATTGACATTTTGCCTTCTAAAAGCCTTTAGTTTAAAGCCTTTGCCCCTCAAGCTGTTTGTCTGCACCAGGGAGTGGGTGAGACAGAGACAGGAGGGGCGTGTGTGGTTGTTGACTCTTGCATAACATGATCGGCCTTCCGTGTATTTATTTATTTATTTATTCAGTAATGTTTGGTAATGGGTCATTGTGCTCCAAGATAAAAAGCTACAACCCCATTATGTCAATCAGCAGCGTTAAATAACCGCTCGTTGCTATCTGCTGACCTGAATCCTCCTGCAAACAGCATTGTACACCAGATGAGTGCAGACACACGCTGTGATGTCACGTTGTTTATTATTGAAACAAGTGGGCTGAGAGTCGGTGCTCAGCAACAGGAAGTCGTTGCCGAGGCCTGATTCATCACACCACCTGGTAAAGTTTGGTGTGATTATAATGAAGGAAATGATTTGGTTTGTTTAACATATCAAAGACACTCTTTTCATGAAGTGGTTTGGCTGTTTCTGTTTTTTTTATCTGCACAAATAAGAGATGCCAAGTGTCGTTCAAAATACTTATCTGTCTAGACGGTGAGTGAAAGCATGCTAAGCCCATGTGAGGCACCGGCGCAGCCTGACTGTTTTTGACTCGTGTCTGCAGGTCTTTGGATGGCCGCCTGCAGGTCTCCCACAGGAAGGGTCTGCCTCACGTCATCTACTGTCGGCTGTGGCGCTGGCCCGACCTTCAGTCTCACCACGAGCTGAGAGCAATAGAGCTGTGCGAGTACGCCTTCCACACAAAGAAAGATGAAGTATGCGTCAACCCATACCACTACCAGAGAGTCGAGACGCCAGGTACAACAGCTGCTCCTAGCACAGGCCCTTTTAGCTAGATGTCTTAGAAATGGTTGTTTTCTCTAAAACGATGTCCTGATGTCTCTGCTTTAGTCCTTCCACCAGTGCTGGTGCCCAGACACACAGAAATCCCCAGTGAGTTCCCTCCCCTGGACGACTACAGCCATTCAATCCCTGAAAATACCAATTTCCCTGCTGGCATTGAGCCCCAGAGCAACTACATACCAGGTACCAGCACACTTAGACCCGGGTCACGGTCTGTCAAAACATGTTAGGAAGACGCTTTTTGAGATTTTACACCTGAGATAAACCGAGCAGGTGCTGAAAAGCTTTTCCTCTTAAAACTGAGAAAAAGGTCAGGAGAGTTGACTTTTTCACATTTAAAGAGACAAAAAGGATATAAGAGAAAACATCTACGAATGAAAACAAAAGGCTCTGGACAGATTTCCCTTTAGTGGAGATAGATGTCCAGAAGAACAATCATTGGGACTGTTTATGCAAAAGTAATGACTGAGTTCAAATGTCTTAAATGCGCCTGCTTGCAGCAGACATTGCTGCATTTTGATCATTTGGCAGAGCCGGCCCTAGGCATACTCAAGTTAAACAACTGCTTGGGGCCCCCACACCACCAGGGCCCCCCCAAGAGCACCAAGATAGCATGAGAAAGTTTTTAAATAACTTTTTATAATATAAACAAAATTATATTAAACACATAGAAACAATTTATATTTTATTTTTAGGGGTGGGACTCGATTAAGAAAATTAATCTAATTAGAGGCTTTGTAATTAATTAATCTTGATTAATCACATTTTAATCGTTCAAGAAAATTTGCCCCGAAAGCAGTTTTTTAAAATTAAAAATAATGAGACAGAGAATCAAACAATAGACATTGACATTATTATTGTAAACACAAGCTCTTTTATTTTCTAAAAAAATGCTTTTAAATTGTATTTCAATTCAAAACAGGAGAAAAAAAATATATCACTGTCAAAAATAGGACAGACCTAAAAGTAC
Organism: Aphyosemion australe; assembly: GCA_006937985.1. Classification (NCBI taxonomy): domain Eukaryota; kingdom Metazoa; phylum Chordata; class Actinopteri; order Cyprinodontiformes; family Nothobranchiidae; genus Aphyosemion; species Aphyosemion australe. Next base: position 296,372 of record SSNS01000037.1, read on the forward strand.
AATACTATTTTAAGTACATTTTGATAAAGGTATTGTCTTTAAAATAATAATAATAATGTGTGTTCAATTTGATTTGATTTAGCATCATTAGAGACAGAAATGAAGGCAAAAACACATGAAGAGGGATTTCTGATCACTCATCTGATTGTAGTTCTAGTTGTGTTTGGAGCACATAAAAAAGGTTTACATGGTCTTGTAGCCAAGGTTCTGAGCTTTCTTTAGAGGTGCAGCTTGACTAGATTGATATTTAGGGCGTGTATTTTACTGCTAAACTTCAACATCCCCCAATTGGGGGACCCTCGGGCTTAAAGGGTTAAATGCGTTAAATTTTTTAAACGCATTATTTTTTCTAATTAATTAATCATAATTAACACGTTAAATTCCCACCCCTAATTATTTTGTATAGCATCATTTGTTTCATATAGTACCTTTTGGTCATTGCACGTTTTATACACACCTGTTCCAAAGTTTAAGAACAAAAAATAGTACACTTAGCTTGTTTACTGTAAATTCAATGTTTGTCTGCTGATGTTACTTTCAAATATTTTAGTTAACATACCACAATTAATAAACACTCATGGGAAAACCTGCTTAGGGCCCCACAAAGGCTTGGGCCGGCCCTGTCATTTGGTGTGTCTGAGTGTCTCGAGCTCACGTGTGTTTTCACATGTCTCAGAAACACCTCCACCAGGATACCTCAGTGAGGATGGAGAGACGAGTGATCACCAGATGACCCACATGGACACAAGCTCACCAAACCTGTCGCCCAACCCCGTCTCACCCACACACAGTAACTTAGGTAAGACCCGGGAGTCTTCTTTTTCTCTGGTGGATCTCCCCAGTGGGAATTCTCTGTTTGGTTTAACTCCGTTTCTGCAAGAGGAAACGAGGTGATGAAAGAAGCCTTTGTCCTTCACGCCCACCGTGTGAGCTGTAAAACAGGCCAAGACACCGTTCGGTTCGCAGTAACATCAATAAAGATATCCTATGTTTGTTCTGTCAGGATGAGAAAACGCCGGGGGGACTTAGCTGGAATGCTGCTGGTATAAATAGGAAAACGACACCAGTTTCACTTGGCAGGACTTTCCAGTTTTCCCTCAACTTCAAACACAACATGTTGGAGTTGAGAAGAGAGAACAAATTAGCAGAACTGGTGGAATAATGGGTCTTAATGTTACCGTTTTGGCTCTGAGGTTCCATCAGTGAGAATCTGCATTTCATGTTTAGTTTTAAAGAGCGGAACAGTTTCTGGGTCTGATGTTCTGTTACACAAGCTCTCGCTGAATGTTTTATTCCTTTGGGAATGTTTTCCTTCCGCCTCTGCAGCCTCTTTTCTCTTCATGTTTCATTTATTTGGTCTCCTGTCTGTTATCATTGCATCTCTGTTCGCTCTCCCGTGTTTTTTGTTGTTTCTTCTGTTTTCATCCACTTGTTATTCGAGGATCCCCGACTCCAGTTTCTCGTTTGTTGTTCTTATTTCCGACAGACCAAACAGATCTCCATGTCTCAGTCTTTTCAAGCTGTCGTCCTTTTCTGTTATCTTTTGAAACCAAACTAACAGCACCTTTTCCTCTCAGACCTCCAGCCGGTAACATACTGTGAGCCGGCCTTCTGGTGCTCCATTTCCTACTACGAGCTGAACCAGCGAGTGGGGGAGACCTTCCACGCCTCGCAGCCCTCGTTGACGGTGGATGGCTTCACGGACCCTTCAAACTCGGAGCGTTTCTGCCTTGGATTGTTGTCCAACGTCAACCGCAACGCAGCGGTGGAGTTAACACGCAGACACATCGGTGGGGCTCAGCTCTGATCATGACAGAGAAAACCGTCTGGTTAATGTCTCTGTGACATCTGTGCTTCTGCGTTTCCTCTCTCCCTCTAAGGGCGTGGTGTGCGGCTGTATTACATCGGAGGAGAGGTGTTTGCAGAGTGTCTCAGTGATAGCGCTATCTTCGTCCAGAGCCCCAACTGTAATCAGCGTTATGGTTGGCACCCCGCCACCGTCTGCAAGATCCCTCCAGGTGTGTGTTCGGCTGACGGAGTCAGCAGAATAATTTATGGAGTGTGATGAGAGCGGAGAGTGATGGATGGAGACCGGGTTGGATCTCCAGCTGTGTTTGAGCCTACTTTGTGTGGTCAGGAATGTTTCGTGAGAATTAGGTGTTATTTGATGTCTAGATGATTTAAAACTGAATTATTATAGCTGCTGTGCTGCTTATGTATCATCTCATCTGTGAATGTGAGAAGCCACATCACCTCTGTCATCAACAACTCAAGGATATCTCCTCTGACTCATCTCTCCTCTCATTAAAAACACAGACAATAACCCTTTCTTTACCAAAGAGGGAAGTTTGCTCAGGTCCATGTTGGTGTTTGTAGGTTCTCACACGAATGTTTCATGTCCTGAGTTACGTTCAAATAAGCAGTTATCTAAGGACCGCTTAATTAAGATCTTTGACCCGATTCTCCCCTTATGATGCGCCAGATTACTGTGATGGCTCTAAAGATAATCTTAGCAGATGTTCCTGCTGTGTTCAGCCTGATTTGTACTAGGGATCCACCGATAGATCGGCCGACCAATTATGGCTGGGCAATGAATCAAAAATTTATCGTTATCGAAATTTCTGACTTTTATTGATATCGTTTTTCTCAGGTCAATAAATTTGGTAATAAAAAAATGAAAAGATGTGTAGGTTGGCGACGTTCATGTCCCTTTAAGAAGCTGTACCACCTCCAGTCACATGACAGCGTGACTCAACGCAATACACGTGACAGCCCCATCTAGTGGACAACTTTTGTTTTCGCACATACGTGTAGTTATCGTCCATTTGTCATTATCGAGGTGAACTCCTCATTTTATCGTGATATTGATTTTAGGCCATATCGCCCAGCCCTACGACCGATCTATCGGCCCCGATTTCGAGTTTTTCTCAAGATCGGTGATTGGCCAAAAACTGCAATCGGTGCACCCTTAGTTTATACTTCTGCATCAGTTTGGGGGCGGAGTCATGCACGCACATTGATGGAGACGTTTTCCCCGTTGCTTGGGGAGAGTTGCAAAGCAATTCCCCGCCAGGGCAACAGAGGGCGTAGCGCTTTTCTGGGTGTATTCTGCCACCATTGCAGTCACGTCTCTGGTCCACGATAGTGTATGAATGTTTACGTTGTGTTTATGTATTTCAGAGACATTTGAACACGGATGCATTTGTCCATCATCCTCCTCCACCTTTTCAGGCCGTCTCCACCTCTAAACCCACGTCTCCTGTATTTTCCATCCACGAGTAAAACGTTTGCTGCGTATCTTTGTGCTCCTTCAGTCACGGGTGTAAACGTCTATATCGTCTGACTTTTTCTGTGAGACGTCCTGTAATCTGTTCAGTGTCAGCCGCTAGATGTCTTTGGTACGTGTTTTATTTTTTTCGGCGGGAATGGTACTGCTGTAGATGAACTTAGATGACGTGGCATCCTGACCAATCACAGGCTTGCATTCTCCATCGTTTTTGATGGAAAGTTATGAAATTGGGCATGTGTCCATCAGCCTCTGGGGGCCTTCATAATGGCATTGTGTCTCTCCATCACTGAGCGACGTAGAAGCATGAATCGGGCTTTAGGAGTTCTCTAGTCCACACTGAAGCACATCAAGCTGCTCCAAGTTCAAGTTTATTTGTAAAGCCCCTTCCTACCCCCAATCAAGGGGGCCCAAGGTGCTGAACATAGTGTAAAAACAACTAAAACACAATACAACAGCTATGTAATAAAATGCAAAAATAAAACATTGAAAGATAAAAGAGTTAAAAAACCAATAAAACAACAATGATGATCAAAAAATTAAAACATGAGTAAAAAACAAACTAAGAAATAGATCTAAGATGAACCTTAAGCCTGGCTTTAAAAGTGGGCAGCGATGTGGACTGTCTTATTTCTATTGGCAGTAACCCCTGGCCCCTTGCTGTATTGGCAAATAAAGTTGACAATCATCAGCATGGAGATGGAAGCTAACTTTATATTTCTTAAACAACAGTCCCAGTGGTAACAGATAGAGAACAGCAGGGGGCCCAAAACAGAGCCCTGGGGAACACCCCACCATCAGAGAGTCAGCGTGTTGGATTGTCTCGGTCTGATATCACAGCGTTACCTGGAGAGCCCAGAGGACAAACCTCTGTGCTGCCTGTTGATGTGATCTTGTGTCTACTTCATGTTTCTCCTGTGTAATGTCCTCGGTCTGCTACCTTTAGGATGCAACCTGAAGATCTTCAACAACCAGGAGTTTGCTGCCCTGCTGGCGCAGTCAGTCAACCAGGGCTTCGAGGCTGTTTACCAGCTTACCAGGATGTGCACCATCCGCATGAGCTTCGTCAAGGGCTGGGGAGCTGAGTACAGGTGAGCCTCGTCATGATTGTCGTTCCTCACAGCTGACGTGATTTCCCACTTCTGGATTGGTTCTGATTTTCTAAGACAACCCAGCAGAACTGGTTGGGTTTGGACCCTGTCCAGCATAAGCTCCGTTATGGGGGCTCTGCCAGTCAGACGCTGCACGCTCGATTTAGCTTCCTGCTTCTGCCAAAAAGGAAAAAAAGTTGCAAAAATAACTTTTAGTTGTGTAGATTTCAGTATAATGTGGAAAGTTTCACACAGAGGAGAAAACTAGTAAAACTACTCAGGTCACACAGCAATAAGGCTGAAGAGCAAATTTAGTTTATACAACGTTAAAGGCCTCACCTGTAGCCTGTTATAACATATAAGTCAGACTTTTGTTGATTCTTCAGGCTAACTCTAAGCTCATTTAAGTTCATCTACAAAGAATCTGGTCCCTGAGTCACAGTTTAGGTTTGAATAAATATGAATACCTCACTTATTAGCTGTGTCATGTAAAGATTACTGAGCAAAGATGAGCCCCCCCACGGCGTGGGTCTACACAATAGAAGCAGGCTCTGAGTCACGGAGCTCAGCCACCTCCGCTCCCACTCTGGTGAATCCTCAGGATGACGTCACGTAGCCCTCGTCAACAGAAACAGGCCCAGACTATTTTTAAAGCAAACTCACACGTGCGGTGTCAGAAACGACGTCAGACTTTCCCTCGTTGACTGCTCTGAGTTTTCCACTCGGGCTGACTCACTGATAGTAAGAAAGGAGGAGACAGAGCAGAGGATTGGCTCGACGCGCCGTTTCCACAAAGGAAAGAGCTTTGTGCTGCGAGGACTGCTCCACCAGACAAGGGCTGCCTCCACCCCACTCCCTGTTTCTAATCCTTCTGTTATTTATGTTCATTTGCAAAATACAGAAAAAGGAAGCAAAGAAAGTGCTTTACTGAATAGAACACATAAAAAACTACCGAGTGCAAACCTAAAACAGGCACATGGTGCGCTACAAAGATACCAAACTCAGATGAAAGCAGAGCTGAACCAGAGCAACAGGAAGAGGATACGGCGACGCTTTTAGCAGCGATCGTCTCAGCTAGCAGGTGAAAACAGAACCAGATGTGATGTTTGCAGAACTCAAATCTTTTCAGAAACCTGAGCCAAGTTCTTACTGCAGTCTTTCTGTGATGCATGGCGCAGTGTTGCAGCTCTCCTCACGGCTGACGCTGTCCTCTAAAGCCTTTTGGTTCCACTTTTAGCATCAAACTGGAAACACTGGTTTCATCTCTTCTCAATCACAGTTTTCTCATTGTAAATGATAAATGGTCTGTATTTGTATAGCGCCTTTGTAGGGTTCTACAACCCCCCAAGGCGCTTCACAACACAATCAGTCATCCACACATTCACACGCTGGTGGTGATGAGCTACAATGTAGCCACAGCTGCCCTGGGGTGCACTGACAGAGGCGGGGCCTGCCGTACACTGGCGCCACCAGCAGGTAAGGTGGGTTGGGTGTCTTGCCCAAGGACACAGCGACAGACTGAGCGCGTCGCGAACCTGCAACCTTCCAATTGCAAGGCAGCCACTTAACTCCTCTGCCACCATCAACCGCTCGTAGCTTTAAGAAAACGGAGGAAAGTCAGCGTTTTTTACTCTGTTGCACCTTTAAAATGATCAAATTTAAGCTAAATATTTCTAAAAGTATAACTGATGAATAATTAGTAAACAAACGTGACCCACAGCAGCTCTAAACATCTTTATTTGTTGAATGATAGCATCTTAGCTGCTGTTATTTATGGACATTAGCTAAAGAAGAACTAGGTCTGTTTTGTAAATTAGGGATTCTGTTGCTTAGCAACAGTAGATAAAATCACGAGAAGATCGGGAACATTTATAAACAGGAAACGATCTCGTTTCATTTAACTTTTCTTCCTGCCAGATGCACACAGACGATACCTCAACGTGTGATAATCAGCTGATCCCAGTCCTGATGCACTGGGACCATCAGCAGCATGAGGGTAGCTGTGGCGTCGTTAGGGTTACTGTGTGATGTAGGAGCACAGATGTCGTGTTCCTGAGCCCTGACTGTATCAGTCCGCTCTCTCTCCACACATCTGGCAGGCCTCTCTCACCATCTGTTTCCTGTGTGTGTTTGCAGGCGGCAGACGGTGACCAGCACCCCCTGCTGGATCGAGCTGCACCTGAACGGCCCGCTGCAGTGGCTCGACAAGGTGCTCACACAGATGGGCTCCCCGAACATCCACTGCTCCAGCGTCTCCTAGGGCAGCGTCTCCTCGTCCACCCCCTCGTTCTCCTCGTCTCCTCATCAGAGACGAAGCATAAACTGAAAGACGACGGCCGCTCTTTATCACCCCACACACACACACACACACACGCACTTTTCACACACAGTTAGTGGCAAAAGGGGACAAGTGCATTAAAGTCGTTTGATGTCAGTGAAATCTGTTTGCTCATTTTGGTCTCTGGCCTCTGAGGGCCTGAGAGGCTTAAGAAGTTCTTATTTTATTTGCTCTTTGATTAAAAACTGTTTTGGTTTTGATCATTTGTACAGATTTTAAGATAAAAAAAGAAAGGTGGATTGCGTTAGTCCAACGTTAAACATTTCAGTTGACGTGTTTAGTATTTGGTCGTCTGATGAGTTTTGGTGCAGATGTGACTGAGAGTGACGCCTGTAATAAAGGAGGAATGCTTGTAGCTGTCGCTTTCTGCAGCTTGTTAAACAGAAACGTTCATCTTCCAACGTGTTACATTACAGATGAGCTGAGACATTTAAAGCCGTCTAAGGAGACTGTCAGTCTGTTTGATTGTAGCAGCAGATAGGAGACTCAAGTGTTCAGAAACAGCTAGACTCACTGGAAGTCGCTACATGGACGTTAAACTCTGATTAAAAGTTGATATTCCAGCGTAAAGAGGTTGGGAACACACTTTCTGTCCTGGTGTGCTCATCAAAGTTTAAACAAAAGCATTAAAAGCAGGAAGTTGCCACTTTTCAACCCAGTTTTGCTGCCATTTTATGTTGTAGTAACTAATAAATGGTTTTAAACTTGAACACATCTCACATGCTTCTTCAGACTTCTAGACGACGAGCTGAGCAGACTTACGTGAATACTAGGGATGTTCCGATCGCATTTTTGTGCTCCCGATCCGAGTCATTTGATTTTGAGTATCTGCCGATACCGAGTCCCGATCCGATACTTCAGCAAAGCATTAAAATAAGAAAAAACACATTTAATTTTTTTATTATTATTTAGGTATGTCTTTCTTTCTGTATTGATGTCATTTCCTTAGTTTATCTGCCAAAACATCACTTGTTTAGGAAGTACATTGATAATAAACATGTTAATATTATGAATATAGTTAAAAGAAGTGGAGTTGCTCATATTTCAAATAGTTTACGTCCTCATTATGCGGCTCTATTGAGTGACGTGCGTTCTTGTGACGGGGAAGGCATGTGGCACCAATCTTTTTCACCCAATTAGCCTTTTGCCAAGCCCCGCCCCCCTTAGTTACTGTTGCTAAGTCCGACAATAAGAGGGTGAAATACTGCAGTTCGGCTGATTTCCGCAATGGAAAGAAGTAGACAGATGCGTGTCAGCGAGCAATTTCTCCTCAATATCATCCAGATCGAGGCAAAAGGGTTACAGGATGCAGTGGAGGGATATATTAGTGTCGGCTCCGCTGAGCGAAGCGTAGCGGGGAACAAGCAGTTGGGAGTTCGGGAGAAGGTCCGGCGTCCGGGAACACGTGGATCTGAGGAGCGGTGGCGTCCCTGTGAGCTGTCAGATGATCTGAGCTCTAACGGAGCTCATCGCTCCAGTTGATCATCTCAGCTGAGTCTGTTTACAAAACGAAACTTTTTATGCCCGTGTTTACTTTCATTGTCAATATAGTTCCCGGCCGGAGCTCGGCATTAATTCATCACGTGATCATGACACCACCCGCTGTTGCGCCAAGGCTTAATGTGCGTTTATAAGACACACGACTGAGGTAATATTACGCCGATTTGCCGGCACAGTGTGTCTTATAAAGGGTCTTGGATAGTCTGGGAGGCGGACCTCCGCCCGGGCGGGGAGAGCACTCATGATGCTGGTTGAGCTCGATGAAGAGGTTCTGAAGGGAAACGAAGGAGACACGACTACTATTGAGGCTAATGCTAAGTAGTAAATTAGGCTTAGCTTCATCATTTTGTTTGGAGTAGTCGGATAGTAACGGTTGCTATGATGTGTGATTGGACCATAGCCGTTTTGGGGGCGGGGCCGGCGAAAGGCTAATTCCGATCTTTAGAAAATCATGTGATCAGACCTGATTTCCGATCACATGATCGGAGCATCCCTAGTGAATACTTAATGTGAGAAACTGCAGGAAGTGTTAAGAGAGCAGGACTTTGTTTTGGGAGCAGGACTTTGTTTTGGGAGCAGGACTTTGTTTTGGGAGCAGGTCCTAACTTTGGCCTTTTTCAGCCACGCCCACTTGTCACATAGGACTCGAGAGGGGAAAATGCTGGAAATAAAAACATTATTAAGTGATAAATAATAACTCAGACTTCCATGTCTGTTTTTTATAGAGCGGTGGTTGCTTTTGTCCAGGCCGTGTGACCTGAGTCAACACACTGCTGGCTGGTCTGCGGGCTGGTTTTCTACTTGCTAACCGGTTTGATCAAAGCTTCTCACAAAGGGAAACGTGTAGATAAATAGGTGCATGTAAATAACAGTAGTGTCTTAAAACGTGTCTTATATTTTCAGATATGTACGTTTAACACACACACACACACACACACACGTTTTATTCTGACCATTTTTAAATGAATGGGTTAGGAAGCAGAAAAGTAAAAAATAGCAAAACAAAGTCAGCTTTGGTTTCCTTTGAAGCGCCCACTCAGGTGGAAGTGGATCCGTTTCCTTCTGCTTGTGTAACACTAGACAAAAACTCAGTGGGTTTATTTACGTTAGCTGGGCTCTTAGCCGGGCGGTGCTAGTCGCTAACGCGTTAGAGACTCCAAAGGAAACTGCAAAGACGTTTATGCTTATAGAATTTTATGACATTTTTAAAAATGATGTGTGAACCTGAAAACTGAAGTGTGGGATTGTTTCAGAACCAGTAGCATCTACCAGTCTGGAGCAAACCAGCGCGTCGTGTCCCTGATTCTGTTGGGATCTTAAGCATGTTTCATGTATGTACCCAGTGGGGAAAGGGTTTTTTATACACTCGAAAACATTTAGTTTGATCTTCCCCGTGTTTAAGTAGTTGGCTGTAAAACGAGCTGTGGTTTACGGCTCTGAATTGGGTTTTTAGACGTTTAAAACGGTTGTGATGCTTTGTATTATTGTGTTTTACTGTTCGTCAAATAAAATTGTAAAACTTGTGGTGAAACCAGAGCCGATGAGTCTGTTTGGTTTTCTTTCAGAATTAAATTTGATCATAAATTCCTCCTATTTGCTTGGTTTCGTAGCTCAAAAAGCTGCTTTTATTTAGCAGTAAAGACATATTTCAGGTATCTGGCGGTTTGGTTCCCATCAATGGGCTGAACAGTGATTAACAGCCCAGAGCAGACAGCACTGTAGGAGCTAATTTAATCTGCTGCAGACATGATGCAGCTCTGAGCATAAAGGCAGCCTTTGTTGTGATGCCCTTCAGGTAAAGACACCGCCAGACTCCATTATAGTCTCAGTTGCTTTGAAAGAAACGATCAGTTGATGCAGTTTAAAAAAAAACACACCTGGAATGTGGAAACGCTTCTGCGTCTTTATTCCGTTGGAGTTGATAAAGCGCTGAAGCAGCAACGTCTGCAGCCAGCCTCCATCTTCAGACAAGCCTTCAATTATTAACGCTGGTTATCGGGGTCAACCGCAGGGCAAACATGCATCTTTGAGTGCAAACTAGAGCTGCTTCAAAAACACATGCTAAAAAGCTCAGGCTACTAAAAAGTGAAGTGATGTAGACATTTACCAAGTTTGAACTGAAATCAGCTGAACAGAATGCCTGCAAAACATTCATCTCAACTTTTATCTGAGCAAATATAAAATTCTAACCTTTTATTTGAGGATAGTCAAAAGACAGTTTTAGTCCCACGCTAAAGCAATTCATCCACAGATCAAGATGCAATGTTTTTAAGAGATTTTTGTGAAAAAGTAGAAAATAAAAAGCTCAGATCATATCTTTTCCAGCGTGTATGACTGAAGCATGTCACTGGTTTACAGTCAGAGCTGAGAGGCTAAGATGATCACAAATATCTGGTTAATTTATCTCCTGCATCAGATAACATCTGCATTAATGGTCTGTGGAGAGAATAGTTGAAGACCTATTTGAGACCAGATTCAGCTCAACACCGCCCTCTGTTGACTCAAACATTACTGACACAAGTAAAAAAAGAGGTTTTTCTACAACTTTTCATTTGACTCAGTTCCTAAATGAGATTTTTTTATTATTTTATATTATTAATTCATTTGTTTTGTTCTTTTGCATTTATTTATATATATATATATATATATATATATATATATATATATATATATATATTCTGTTTTTATGGTTGAATGGAGAAACACATTATCCCTTTAAACCTGGAAATATGATATAATAATAAGAAAATCTGAACTATTTGTTGTCTAATGTTAATATAGCAACTACCTAATAATATGTTTTAGTCACTTATGTAACACTAGTTTCAACTACATGTTACAAAACACATTATTTTAACAAACAGCAGTGAGGTAGGAGGACTTGAAACTCGTACTGCAGCCAGCCAGATAGATAGATGATAGATGGATGGATGGATGGATGGATGGATGGATGATAGATGGATGGATGGATGGATGGATGGATGGATGGATGGATGGATGGATGGNCTACCCACGCGCCATGAGCCACCAGTGTGGTCGTCAGCTCGTAGGAGACAGACTTGACTGCTGCACAGTGATCAAAACACATTTAGTGCCAGATTTGGAAGTCATACAGTGGCATAATTAGAATAGAATAGAATAGACTTTATTGATCCCACAGTGGGGAAATGCACTTGTTAAGGCAGCGCATACACTTTACTACAGGTAAATACACAAAGGCAGTTATTATAACCTTCAGTAATTAAAACAATAATAAAAAATAGAAAATTGGGTTTCCAAGAAGAAACAGCATAATGTTAATTTAGTTATTTTAAATGAATTAAATTCGAAGAATACAATGTATTTTATGCCTTTTGGGAATGTTAAAAAATACCTTTTGCACACTATTTTATCACATCGTCATTATTTTGTGTTATCTTTTTACCCGTAAAGATAAGCTCTGTAACAGTGAAGTCATCAGCTAAGAAAACAGACTGTTGTGGCATTTCATTCATGAACTTTGGAAGTCTGTGGACTCTGTGTTGGTGACAGGGTACTGTGTGCTCCGACTCCTGGTGACCTACTTTTATGGCCTGGCCTTTGGCCAGTGACTCTTTTATTGCCTAGTGTTGATGGTCTTATTTGGATTGTTTTCTCTGTCTTATTTGTTTTAATGAATGTGCCTGTGCAGCACTTTGGACAGCTCTCATGCTGTATTTTTTAAAACGTGCTATGGAAATAAAGCGGTATGGTATGGTATCACTAGCTGTGCTTGTTGGTTTTACCCAGCAGCAGTGGTGTCTCATTCTTGCCGTTGGTATTGTGAGGTGATGCCCCGTGCTCCAGCAGGCTCTTCACATTATGCCAAAGTCCTGATTTCACTGCCAGTGTCAGTGGCGTCTCTCCTCCAATACCCGTCCTCTCCTCCAGACCGGACCCCTGAGCTTCCAGTAACACAAACATAACACAAAGGTCACGTGTGCATTCCTGATCTTTATCTCACTGTCAGCTGTTGTAATCTGGCAAGTAAGCCTGTGAGCTGTGGACACCCTGCTGCTGGCTGATCTCTGGACTAGATAGGACTGAACTGGCACCAAAATATATTTTAGGCTTGGCAGGTCTGTCACATGAGCTGGCATCAGCTGGAACTTCTCTGTGTGAGTTATTTTTTATACGATACAACTTTCCCTTAATTCTTTTCATGTTTCACCTTCACAGGTCATTTTTAATTCAATGTGCTACAAACTTGTTTAGTCTCTCCTGCTATCATTGGATCGCTATATATTCACTGTCACTCATCAGCCTTCAGTTTGCATGTTTAGTTAGTCTGATTACTCACATTTATTGTGACATGACTTGAAATGAGTAACACATCTAAACATGTAGGTAGTACTCTTCCATAAATTAGCAAAAAGCCCCTGTAAAATTATCCTGTTGAGGAAAGATGGGTCCCTTGCAATGATTTCCTGCAAAATGTTTCAGTTTTCGTGATGCTAACCATACATTTAGCTGTGCTACATATGCTAAGGATGCATGTCAGTCCATGTATCCATTAATTTTCTTTCACTCTTTGCCCAGCCTTCCCTCTCCTCAGCCACTTGCCAGCTCCTCTGGGGGATCCCAAGGTGTTCCCTGGCCAGTTGAGAAACACAGTCCCTCCATCATTTCCTAGGTCTTTCTTTAGGTCTCCTCCCAGTTGGACATACCCAGGAATGGCCTGTATTTGTATAGCACCTTCTTAGGGTTCTACAACCCCCCAAGGCGCTTCACAACACAATCAGTCATCCACCCATTCACACACACATTCACACGCTGGTGGGGATGAGCTACAACGTAGCTACAGCTGCCCTGGGGCGCACTGACAGAGGCGAGGCTGCCGAGCACTGGCGCCACCAGTTCCTCCGACCACCACCAGCAGGCAAGGCAGGTTAAGTGTCTTGCCCAAGGACACACAGCAGCATTCTCTGGCCGGAGCCGCAATCGAACCTGCAACCTTCCGATTACTGGAGACTGAAGTTCTTGTCTTTGGAAATCAGAAGGATAGGACCGAGGTTATTGCTCAACTTGGTTCCAGAGAAATAAAAACAAAGACTCAGGTTAGAAATCTTGGTGTCATAATTGATTCAGACCTGAGCTTCACTGGTCACATTAAGGCTATAACTAGATCAGAGTTTTATCATCTTCATCAAACAGCAAGACTCAGAGGTCTCATGTCCAGACCAGACCTAGAGAAACTCATTCATGTGTTCATCTCCAGCAGGCTGGACTACTGCAGTGGTCTTCTGTCTGGTCTTCCCAAAAAAGCTGTGAAGCAACTGCAGCTTCTTCAGAATGCTGCTGCTAGAGTCTTAAGAACCAAGAGAACCGAGCACATCACTCCTGTTCTTAGATCTCTGCACTGGTTACCAGTAAACTACAGAATCCATTTCAAAGTGCTTCTACTAGTTTATAAATCACTCAATGGCATGGGGCCAAAATACATGTTGGATCTCCTTCCAGTATCTACACCCAGCAGGGCTCTGAGATCCTTAGGAAGCAGTCAGCTGGTAGAACCGGGTCAGAACCAGACAGGGTGAAGCTGCTTTTAGCTACTATGCTGCACACAGATGGAATCAGCTTCCTCATGACCTCAAATGACCCCAACTCTAGTAACTTTTAAATCAACATTTAAAACGTTCATGTATTCATCAGCCTATGAATGAATGTTTCTTATGCTGCACCTTCTGCACTGTAACTGCTCACCCTTTAACTTTCTTTTATCTGAATCTTAAATCTGAAATGTGTTTGTGTATTTAATTTGATCTAAATTTATTTGTGTATTTTTATTGTGCTGTAATGTTGATTTTAATGTTCATGCTATTCTTGCTACTAGAAACACATTGAATTGCCTCTGTGTATGAAATGTGCTATATAAATAAAGCTGCCTTGCCTTGCCTTGCCTTGAATCTGAGGTTCAGCTATCCGATGGACCTTCCTCTCCAGAACCCCTGAATAGACCTTACCAGGGAGGCTCCAGAGTGTAGTTTGTGTAGTTGGAAGACACCCTGCAATTTTAAATAGGCGGACCACCACCTCAATCTGCCAATCCAGTAGAACTGCCCCCGATGTGCATGTAATATTGCAGAGACACATCAAACACAGCCCCACAACATCCAGAGCTTTAAGGAACTCTGGGCAGATTTCATCCACCCCTGGGGCCTTGCCACCGAGGAGGTTATTGACCAACTCAGTGACCTCAGCACCAGAGACTGGAGAGCCCGACCCAAAGTCCTCAGCCTTCGCTTCCTCACTGGAAGACATGACGGTGGGATTGAGGAGGACTTCGAAGTACTTCGCCCACCAATCTACAATGTCCCGAGTCAAGGTCAGCAGCACACCATCCCCACTATAAACAGTGTTAGTGGTGCGTTGCTTTCCCCTCTTGAGACGCTGGATAGTGGACCAGAATCACCAACTTTTTGCTTCAGCGACAACTTGAGCCACTTTCTGCTTCTACTTGGAGAATATACAAATAATTTCTTTAAAATATACTGGAGTAAAAAGTAGGCCCCAAGAAAATTACTTAAGTAAAGTACAGATACAGAATGGTAAACGGCCTGTATTATTATGTCTTCTACATTTCTACCACTCACCCCCAAGGTGCTGTACAACACATTCATTCACCTGTCCCTCTGACCACCACCAGTTAGCAAGGTGGGTTAAGTGTCTTGCTCAAGAACACAACTGCAACAGAGGGGGCTCGAACCTGCAATCCTCCGGTTATGCGGCGGACACATAGCTCCTCTTCCACTGTCATCCACGGAAAAAGTGTACTTGTACTTTGTTACATTCCATCACTGCTACGCAGCTGCAGCTCCAGTCAGCCGCCTCAACAATGGAGGCACAGAACATGACCCACTGGGACTCGCTGTCCCCTGCCTCTCCCGAGACGCGTTTGAATTTCAGCCGGAGGTGGGAATTGAAGCTCCTTCAGACAGAAGACTCCACCAGACGTTCCCAGCTGACCCTAATACGTTTGGGCCTGCCAGGTCTGACCAGCATCCTCCCCCTGGTCCCCACCATCGTGGCCAACTCACGTAGGTACTGGTCAGTTGACAGCTCTGCCCCTCTCTATGTATGTAAAAGATCACTTGCAATCATGGGCGTCTCACCCGTGGGGAATGTGGGTGTTTTAACACCCACGCTTTTTCTAATGAGGAGGTTGAACACNACGACCGCTTTGACCCTTTTGATGAGAACACGCTGCTCGTCGAGCCGATTACCATCCAGCTGCAGGTCAGCTTTCACCCCTCAGCCTTTCAGAAGCCAAAGTGATCATAAAGAGGTTCGTCGTTTGAAATCCTGTTTTCTGATTGAACCAGGTGTTGGGAGCCCGTCACTTCCCCAAAAATGGGCAGAGCATCGTTTGTCCATTCGTAGAGGTGGAGATCTGTGGAGCCGACTACGACAACTGCAAGTTCAAGACGGATGTAGTAGGTGAGACAGCTGCTGTGGCGTGGGCATCGGAGGTCTGCTGGTTCTGTGCTTCGGCTGCACGTTAACCCCCTCTCCCTCTCGACCCTCCCAGCTGATAACGGTCTGAATCCTGTGTGGGTGCAGAAGCAGTTCATCATCGACATCCACAACCCCACCTTCTCCTTCCTGCGCTTCACCGTCTTCGAGGAGGACGTGTTCAGTGATCCCAACTTCCTGGCTCATGCGACGTACCCGGTCCGTCTGCTGCGGACAGGTGAGCCGAGCACAAATCAAACCTCAGGATTTCGTTCCTGTTTGATCTGAATTGTTTGTTTTCTGCTTCCAGGCTACAGGAGCGTTCCTCTGAAGAACAGCTACAACGAGGAGCTGGAGTTGGCTTCACTCCTGGTCCACGTAGAGATCGTCAACGCAAAGGTGGTGTTTCCTGTTTAGGGCTCACAGCTGGATCACTTCTGGGTTCAGCGTGGAAAACTTTCATTCCTGCATATCAAGGTGTATTCCAAACTGACCTCGAATGACCTCTTCATCCACAAAACAGGAAGAGGACGATGAGAACTTGTACACGTCAATCCAATGGCTGCGGGATCGAACCAGCGAGCTGACCACCAAGGTTTCTCTCATGGACAGGTCCGGGTCTGCAGATGTGGGCTACCAGCAAAGTCTGGAGGAGCTCCGAGCGACTCAGGACCAGCTGAGCGAACTGGTGGAGGCTCGCAACCTCAGGTAACCGAGCACGGCAAACACAATGACCCAGTTAGTCTGGAAATGTTCACCTTTAACTTAACGGGTGTTTAAAAGTAAACAAAATGGGTGGAGAGAGAAAGATTCATGAGACTTTATTGTTTATCTGATTTGCTGCAGAATCAGCCTCAGCGCTGAATATAACCTCCGTGTTGTAATTCTAAACGTTTCCATCTTTTTAAGGCTGATGGAGAAGAAGAAGAAGGGGAAACTGAGGCAGCAGGTGGCAGCAAAGCGCAGCTAATCACCCGCCCACCAGAGGGCGCTGCTCTACAACACAAACCGTGCCTGACATCATGTGAAGCGACTTTCTGCCTCCGCAGACACGACATGCAATCCAAAAGTTGTAACTAGAAGAGAAAAAACTGAACTCCCTCCTCAGAAGAAAGGGAGACGTTAGAAAACGTTCTGATTAACAGAAGCTTCTCATGGACTAAAGACACTAAACTTAAGCTATAAACAATCAGGAAGGAAGCTGGACCACATTCAGAGCAAACTGCAGCTGAGATTTCATTTTACTCTGAAATTCTATAGATTAGCAGAAAACTCTTTAAATCACATTTTACAAATGTGTTATATAATTAAAACCTTATGAATATTCTATATTTAAAGGTGTGGAACACTGAAAAAAGATTTTTAGTGATTATTTCTGATTCTAATGGGTCACTCTGAGTGTTTCATGCAGGCTGAACATGAAAATAGTCTCCTCCACCTATCTGCTGCATTAGCTTCTGATAGAAAACAGACTCTAGGTGAAACTCTAGGATTAGAAAATCCTGACAGATCTACGTCACACTGTCACTTAATATTCATGGACTCACCCATCTTGACTCAGGACGGGGAAGGCTGTTGTTGGTTTAGCGTCCAGGAAACAGCAGATAATGTCTGGGCTAGTAGAAGCTAACCGTTAGCATTAGCAACTCCACCACACAGCAGAACTCCTCCAGGCTTGTGTTATTTGTGGAGATAAAACATCAACGTTGCAGAGCAAACAGAGTCAGTGGTAGAGTCGTGTTGCTGTTAGCCAATCAGAAGAGAGACGTCCACATATCAGGAAGTACGACTCCAGATCCTGTCGTCTGAAGCTCAGATCTGATGTGACTCAGTTTTTGTTTCTGAAAATGATGCACCGGTGCTTTGTTTCCCCAAAGTAAGACCGACAAGGGCCGTTTCTCAATACTCAAGGACGCTAGTACGTTCTTGTGTACTTGACAAGTGTGTTCTTGCCTAGTACACCAGAAAGTCCGTTCTGCCGAGTACGGGAGGACGAGGACGGCATTTAGAACAAGCGTACTTCTTTGCCTCACGGCAAAAAAAAACAACGACCTGACATAAATATAAAAGTCTAGTCTGTTCCTTAAATAACAAAAAACAATGAAAACGTATTATTTGTGTTATATTTGGTCCACTTTTCATCAAAATGGATAAAGTATCAGCATTTCCTGCTGTTAAAGAAAAAAAGTTTTTTTTCATCAAAACAAAGCAATGATGCTTTTATTTTGATAGTGGGTTAGCTCATTAGCATTTTGAGGGATCGTGAAGAGTCTGAAAGAAGAAAAAAACAAATACACAGCAAATTTTACAGGTTATACGCAATTATTTACAATAACAGACAACTTTATATTGATTTATTTGTATTTCTGATATAAAACACAACAGTTATAAGCTTTCTCCTCTGCCGTTCGGAGTATAACGGTTAGCGGCGAAATGCGTTATGGGAAACTTTGCTGTCCCAAGTCCGCAGAAGGACGCATCAGTGCATCCTCGATACAATGGGCGGAGCAAGAACATATCCGGGAACTTTGAGAGAACTTGCCATTA
>SSNS01000037.1:314651-425219 GCA_006937985.1 Aphyosemion australe
TGGATGGATGGATGGATGGATGGATGGATGGATGGATGGATGATAGATGGATGGATGGATGATAGATGGATGGATGGATGATAGATGGATGGATGGATGATAGATGGATGGATGGATGATGGATGGATGGATGGATGGATGGATGACTCTGGCGAACTCTAGAGTTCAGAGGTGGTATTGCAACAACAGAACAAATTTTCCAGCCGTCGGGGTGTTGGTTCACTGATACGTGAAGTGACCAGCCAGCACCATGTCCAGTGATGAATCATACAGGGTAAGGACTAATTTTTCTAATAAGTTTATTTTACAACAGTTTTTACCGTTAGAACATCTTCTGGGCTCAGAATCAGCTGCTTGACTTATCCCAGCCTCGCCCTGCCGAGAAGACTTTTTACTGCACCGGTGCCCTCTAGTGGCTGGTAGATGTAAACATAAACCCAGTGTCGTGCCCATCAAAATAAAATTTAGATTATTTTTTAACGTAGAGCTTTTAAAGGCACAACTGTACATTCATTCTGCACACCTCTAAACACTGTGTGGAGGTTTTATTTTAAAAATATAACTTTTTATCAAAATGCTCCATATTCAACCTTTAAATCGGATCTTGTTGCCTGAGCTCATCTTTCTCCTAGCAACCTGACAGCTGCAGTACAACATTCTCTGAGGAGAACATCAATTTTGTTCAGCTCTATTAATGAAATCAGACCCACTCCTGTAGACAGTGACTAGTCCATAGTCCTGCATGCTTTTTGCATTTTTTTTTTTTTTGCCTTTAGTGAACAGCAGGATTCTGCAGAACATGCTAGGAAGATGATTTAAACAGGTAAGTGAGGTGTGTTTAGATAGGAAACATCCTAAAAGTGTAGGGTAGTGTGTCCCTTCCCTCCATGTTTTACTTTATTATAAAACATCAGCATTTCCCAAAGCACCTCCTGTTGGTGAAACTGGAATCAATAAAGTTCCTGGTGATACACAACGTCATTCAGACACAAACAACAACATTCATTTATAGTAAACAGTGTTTTCTTAGAACAAGAAAATAAAAAACAGATCAATATGCAGCTGTGACTGTCAGTGGGAGAAAAACACAAACAACTTTGTAAACATTCCGACCAGAACGGCTCGCTTTCATGAGCTAGTGAATTAATAACGTGTCAGATCATGTCACCCCTCATCATTACAACTATAAAACCTAGTGTGTGTGTGTGTGTGTGTGTGTGTGTGTGTGTGTGTGTGTGTGTGTGTGTGTGTGTGTGTGTGTGTGTGTGCGTGCGTGTGTGTGTGTGTGTGTGTGTGTGTGTGTTTGTTTGTGAGGTCCTTTGCTTCGTTCTGTGAAGTGATGACACTGTTTTGTACATCTAACATATCTAACATGTTGCTCTTCAACGGTTTCAAAAACAGACACCAAGAAAAACAAAGAAAGCTAAATTATGTTTTTCAAAAAAGTGTCAAAAATGTTATTTTCTTTCATTAAATGCTTTAACCCTACAGCCCAATTAGAAAGATGAACACTAAACTACTATAAAGTAACAACAATCAATAAGATTTTAATGAAAAATGAAAGATTATTACCTTGTTATTATCATTATTATCACACTAAATGCATGGAGCAGAAAACAGTTCATCTTTCCTGCTGAAGATTATTTTTCATCTCAGATGCACAGAGAACTCTGAAGTTGTTCTAGCTATTTTTATCTATTTGAACTAGGGGTGGGAATTTAACACGTTAATTATGATTAATTAATTAGAAAAAAAGTAACGCGTTAAAAAAATTAACGCATTTAACCCTTTAAGCCCGAGGGTCCCCCAACTGGGGGATGTTGAAGTTTAGCAGCAGAATCCATGCCCTAAATATCCATATAGTCAAGCTTCACCTCTAAAGAAAGCTCAGAACCTTGGCTACAAGACCATGTAAACCTTTTTTATGTGCTCCAAACACAACTAAAACTACAATCAGATGAGTGATCAGAAATGTGTTTTTCTATTTTTATTATTATTATTATTATTATTATTATTATTATTATTATTATTATTATTATAAAGACAATACCTTTATCAAAATGTACTTATAATTGTACTTTTAGGTCTGTCCTATTTTTGCCAGTGATTTACATATAGATTTTTTTCTCTGGTTTTGAATTGAAATACAATTTAGAAGCATTTTTTAGAAATTAAAAGAGTTTGTGTTTACAATAATAATGTCAATGACTATTGATTGATTCTCTGTCTCATTTTTAATTTATAAAAACTGTTTTCAGGGGAAATTTTCTTGAACGATTAAAATGCGATTAATCAAGATTAATTAATTACAAAGCCTCTAATTAATTAGATAATTTTTTTAATCGAGTCCCACCCCTAATTTGAACTAATAAAATGTGTACATTAGTGGCAGGGGTGCCCCCAGAAAAGTTTGATAAGGGTGGCGAAGCATCGCATTGCTCCTTTATTCTTTTTTAATGAAAAAACAATATGCATCTAAAACACTTAACTCACATTTGAGAAACGCAAAAAATTCTGAAAAATACATTTCAGTTATGTGAAATGCTATTTAAAAATTTATTTTTTTTAGTACCTGTTGCTGTCTGCTCGGAAAACTGTGAATATAAACTTTTTTTTAAATAGTGAGCAGCAGAAATATATATAATTTTTTAAAATTCTGATTCTGATACTCATTAATTGTATTTTTTTTTTGAGTTTTACATTTATGTCTTGATTTAATAAGATGAATTTATGGTTTGAGTGAACATTAATATGATTTATTAACACTGGTCTTCCCTGGGGGGGCAGCAATTTTCTAGGGGTGGCCATGGCCACCTCTGGGCACCCCTTGTGGACGCCACTGATTAGTGGTTAGCAGTCTCCAGTAAAAGCAAAGGGAAGCAGATCGTGTATGTGTAAAGGGCATCATTTCATTTAATCAGACGTTGTATTAAAAATAATCCACGCACGTTCTAGTTCCTCATGAGTTGCTCAGTAGTAAAAATGGATTTAATATTACAGACGAGACGGAACAGAAAACTTCTTACAGGACATTTTTATCACTACAAATAAATGAAGATTAATCACGATTAGACCCAAATGATTACAGCAGACAGTGATGGATTGATCACAGGTGGATCCGACGCACCGATCCGACAGGCAGGAACACATTTCCTGTCTTCTGATGACCTGATGGGACCTGATGATCAGAGGAGAGGACTCAGCTCTGTTTTCATATGAAGGTCACTCTGACAAACAAATCCATCTCTGCAAAGGTCACTGTTTGTTTCATGGAATTCTCTCTCTCCTCTTCCTGTCTTCTCCAGCCCTGCTTCCTTATTTGGCTCCAGCCCCACTTACTTTGCTGAGAAGTAACTTGTGTTTTTGTCTGTAAGGATGCAGTTATCAGCATTCAGTAGCCGCCTACCTGACTGCACATCCATGGGTGGATACATTACAGCTGTCTGTGGACAGCAGCAGGTACGCAGGCCTGCATGCCAACTGAACTGGGCACCGGCTTCCTCCAACTGGCTGCTGTTGGCCCGCTGCCTGCACGTCAGCCTCCCACGCGTAGGAGCCATCTTGCTGCTAGCCAGCACTCGTCCGCCTGTCAGCTGCAGGAGGAATGTCACATTCTGAGTCTCGACAAGATACATAAGCACCTGGCCAGCGCTTCTGTTCAGAACAAAACTTGAATTTAAATGTTCGGTTGGAAGAAAGAATGCTTGTTTTGAAGGCACAAAGAGAAAAGGATTCATTTCTGCCCCTTGAATCAATGTTCTGCTCTAGTTTCCTGTCAATAAGCTACAGGAGAGGATTAGAGTCACTGAAAAGAAAAGAAAATGAATTCTGACTTTAAAATGGTCCTTCACTGATAAATGAAAATGTTGGGTCACTCTGAGTTTTTGAAAATGTTCTCCACCACCTATCTCCTGCATTAGCTTCTGATAGAAAATAGACGGTGAAACTCTAGGATTAGAAAATCCTGACAGATCTACGTCACACTGTCACTTAACTCATTCACTGCCATTTAGTCGTCAATGGCAGTGAATGACTTTAGTCGTCAATTGCATTCTTTTACGGGGCGGGCGTCGGAGCGAGCCCCCGCACCGTGAGAACAAACATCACGTGTCTAAAGCGGATCTTCATCCGTGTTTGTCACACATCACGTGATCAGGAAGCAGAAAATCAACGAACTAGGAGTTTGTTTTGGGACACTGCTGTGAAAAAAAGTGATGCGCCAACCGGAAATGCTTCTGCAGCTCAGGCTTCGACATCAGATTGTGAAAGAACGGATAACGCTAGAAATACGGTGATTCTTCCTGATGTAAGAAGTGAGTCTACTCTTTCTTTTGGTAGTTTTGGCGTTTACGTGATCATAGAGCACAATGTTCTGTGACTCTTCAAAAAACAGTAAAAACGCTCAAAAACGCAGTCAGGGGCTTTCTGATCAGAAAACGGCTGGCAGTGAATGAGTTAACATTCATGGACTCACCCATCTTGACTCATGATGGGGAAGGCTGTTGTTGGTTTAGCATCCAGGAAACAGCAGAGAACGTCTCGGCTAGTAGACGCTAACCGTTAGCATTAGCAACTCAACCACATGGCAGAACTTCTCCAGCGGTGTTTCTCAATATCAAAGAACTGCGCCTTGATGCCTTGGTCCCGCCCTGGTTGCCTAGGAGATATGTTATCAGGAACCGCCAAGGCGTGTTCCAATGTTAATGTACTACCAAGGCGACTGTCCTCAGTTTGTCTGCTGTTTAAAAAAAAAAAAAAGTTTGTCTGCCGTTTAGCTAAATGACCAAGGATACATGTGAGGTGCCTTGTTGCCTTCCCTCAGTCAAACATTTTCCAGAATACAGTGCGGTATTTTCAAAAAGATGGTGGATCAGGATCTGGCAGCAGCTACTTCGGGGGAAAATTTCCAGTTTAAATGTAAGTCAACTAATTGTAGCTATTGAGCTAATGCCAGTGGTGCTCCTTTCTACGCTACTATGCTACGCTACTATGCTACGCTACTATGCTACGCTACTATGCTACTCTGATGGGCGGGACGTAAACAGAGCACGTAAGCAAAAGGTGGGCTCTGGGCAAAGCCGGGAAGGACAGTGTCCTCGTAAGCAAGGCGCCTTGCTAAGGCCTTGGTAGTCGAGGCGCCTTGACATTGAGAAACACCCCAGGCTTGAATTTTTTGTGGAGATAAAACATCAACGTTGCAGAACAGAGTCAGTGGTAGAGTCGTGTTGCTGTTAGCCAATCAGAGGACAGATGTCTGAATATCAGGAAATAAGACTCCAGATCCTGTCGTCTGAAGCTACTTTCTCCTCCAGCTGAATTCTACGTGCTGAAACAGGCGCACCGGAGCTTTTTTTCCCCCGAATGTGACTTACAAAGCATTCTTTCCTACTAGAGACCACTGCAAATATATGAAAAATAAAAGTGAAGAACCTCATTAATCTAAGAAATCTGACTTTTTTCTTAGAATTCTGACTTCCTAATCTCAGAATTCCAACTTTTTACTTCGGAGATTAAAGTCAAAATTCTTTTTTCTTTTCAGTGGCCCTAATCCTCTTCCATAATTACGCAGCTGATCAATGAAACTGCAAGTCTCTGTATCAGTTTCTCTGTCCGTGGTGAAGGATTGATGTTTCAGGTGATGATCAAAGAGGAAACTCAAAGGAAAAGTGGGAAAGAAAAGAGTTGAGTCGAAAGAGGCAGTGAGGGAAACATATTTACTGACGTCCATGGGCTGTCACCGCTCTGATTAATGGTGGCTGGAATACCTGCTTGGTGAAAAGGTGTTGTTGGGGTGTAGAGAAAGCCCGGGAGCTGACCCAGAACTAATAGCATTCGACTTGAACAAGCTGTCCAACCTCAGAGTTTCTGCTGGCGTCGCTGCTGCAGCGGGCTGAGGACGAGGAAATCAGAACTCTCTGAAACAGGAAACAAGGTTAGGATGAAGGTTTGCGCTGCAACCTTTGAACTTTCTACACCTGGCTTGAAATCACTTTATTCACTCATCACACTAAACATGCAACACTTAGCAAAAAGAGCAGTAAGTTACCAGCATTTAGCGGACGGGGAGTCGTGAAAGTGCTGAACATCCAGAAAACGCTACAGATATACTCATGAATTCAGCCGATTCTGATCATCTGATATTTAAAAGTTGATATTGTGACATAAATGGATCTGCTGCAGCCCCAAAGCTCATGTTTCGCACCACGTGAGGAAACACTTCACTCTTTTTGACACACATGGGACAATTTGTTTGCTTTTTATTGATCAGGGCACTTTTAATTCATGTGTAAACGGTTGTTTTTTAAATGCACTCACATTTTTATGGATCATGCATAAATGGCTCTATGATGGAGCTGTAGTCAACAGCTGGGATTCACATCCCGTTTCTCCCGCTCTAAACCTCACACCTATATCTCCCACGCTGCAGCCTATCATGTGCGTTTGATGTAGTTACACATGCTGCGAGTATATTTTCTCCTCTCTAATGGCCACCAAAGGTTCTCCATAAGCTCCTCCTCTCGTTTCTCTATAAAAAACGACGGGGTGGGGGGAGTGTCTTGGTTGAAATAATCTGCAGCGTGCTTGCCAGGAACATCATCCTGCCGAGGTTGTTTTTGCTGAGGGCAACAGAAAGCCCAACAGCTGGGACATAATGAAGCTTTCAGGCACTTGTTCTCCCATCATGTAGCGCCAGCCCCTGTCTGCTTCCACCAGATGTTCCATGGTTTCCCTCCAAAAGTCTCTCCTGCCAAAACGAGGACAATCAGAAGCTTTGCGGGAACCGGCTAACTCCACAGTCACTTCATGAATTCCGGGTGATAGCTGGGTTAATTGCTTGTTTCGTGTTTACTGAGCGAGGCCCTGTCACTTGGCTTCTCATCCCCGGTGTGGGGGAGATTACTAGTTTGACAGTAACCAGAGATGATGTTGTCGTCTAAAGTGGTTTTACAGTAAATAAACATGTTTATGCTCAAAGATCAGAATAAAGAGATTATTTCAGTGTTTATGAGGAATTGTGTAAAAAAGTCACCTTATAATAGGATGCTGAGGTCATAAAATCTAAGAAGTAAAGATGTTAAGTGACAGAGCAGCATCTGCTATGAGATCCAGCTCTGACCGCTTGCTGCCCACTTCACAGAGAAGATTCAGCAATTACACCCAGCTGAAATCATAAATAAGTCCTGCTGAAACTGAGTCACACAGGAAATGATTATTATTTTTTATTAATGTTTGCTGATGGAAAGATGCAGGATTTATCAAGTGGATTGGAAAAAAGAAACATCATTTATTTCAGAAGAGAAATCTAAACTATTTATCAATTTGTAAATAAGAACTGGGTACTTTGGGTTCTACAGTACTGGACTAACTTATATACTCCCATGCATGCAATGACACACACACACACACACACACACACACACACACACACACACACACACACACACACACACACACACACACACACACATACAGATTTAAAGGTTGAATATGGAACACAAACACTAAAGCAACATCTAGTGTGTGGAGGTTACCTATCCATGAGAAAATTCGCCATTTTCGCATGTGTTTTGATTCTGTGAATTTTTTTATTTGGGTCCATCTGTTGTGGGCTTCGCATAAACTCACTCTGGTTTTAGACATTTTATGGTCGCTCCTCCTCTGAGAAGGATAACGACGTCTTCTGGGCTCAGAAGCAGCTGCTTGACTTGCAGAGTCCGCCATTTTCCACAGTGCTAACCTCGCTGTGCCGAGCGGACTGTTTTACCATATTTGGAAACACGCAACAGTGCCCGCTAGTGGCTGGTAGATGTAAACATAAACTCAGTGTCGTACCCGTCAAAATAAATATTTGATTATTTTTTTTACTCAAATATAGCTTTTAAAGGAAATACTGTACCTTCATTCTGCACACCTCTAAACGCCCCTTGGAGATTTTTTTTTTTTAAATATAGCTTTTTAATAAATTGTTCTTTAATTTTAAGGATAAATATTGTAAAAGATTTCACAAGAAATATTGATACACACAAATATCTTCCGGCTCTTTTTTTTCTAGTAATGATATGTTTTTTGTTTTGATTTTGCTTTCTAAGATGAAATACTTCATTATTTAATCAAATTTTGTTGTGGGGACCTATCCAAGATGGCGGCCCGCTGCTGTGCCAGCTCCAATAGGCAGCGCAAGTCCACATGGTGTCAATGATGTCTGTGTGTGATTCAGCCATGCTCTCTCCTTCTGAACAACTCAAAAATCATTCCGTTTTCTAATTTCCTGTCCTGGCAGGCTTCAAAATAAAACGTTGCTTGATAAATAAGTCTCTTACAAAATAAGATTTTAAAACACTTTACAAACTAATCTTAAAGATAACAACACAATCTTTTTAACATGTAAAACATAGTCAGGGCAGAATGTGACATGGCATAGCATAGTAAAGTATAGCATAAACCAGCATATGCTGTGTTTTGGTGCTGGTATGCTAGTCCAGCATGGGATGCTGGTGATGGGATGTTGGACCAGCATACTGGTCCACCTTCTAAACCAGCACCAAAACACAGCATGGTATAGTATATCCCACCTGCTCTACAAATATATAAAACTATTCAATTATTTCAAACCCAAGAACATCTAGGAGAAAATCTTGCAAAGATAAAACACAAATCCCTACAACTACAACCATGAATTGATCCTTTAAAAAAATGCATTTTAAAGTTTTATTAGACGTTTGTCTGACTTTGCACAATCTGGGCAGCTATTTTATTATTTACAAGTCAAATATTAAACCACTAAGTGCATCTAAGTTTTCTAACAAGAAAAACAATTTCAACTTTCCTGAGTTGTGCTAAAATTCTCTTCTGTAAAATGATGAAAAGTGTTTCTGTCAAACAAACAGCTGAGAGCAGCATCGTGACTCTGGCCTGGGTTCTCTTTCAGACACATGTTAAATTATGGTTTTGTTTTTTTAATAAAACAAGGAATAAAACCCTTTTAAAGGCAGAAATTTAGAATGCTTGGTTATTCAAAGATAATCATTGTTGAGTGTGTATTTGCAGTTGAATGCAGATTATTATTATTGAGCCAATGTCTTTGAAACTTTAACACATGAAATCATTTTTACTTGAGGTGGATATGCTGGTGGTGACACGCACACGCACACACACACACACACACACACACACACACACACACACACACACACACACACACACACACACACACACACACACACACGTTACGGCTTCTGTCTGTAGGACCTGCTGGTGTCGTTCAGATTGCACGACTGAGTAAAACTTTTCCCACAGGTCTCATAAGGAGATGGCCTTTCTCCAGTATGGACATGTTAGTGACATTTTAACTTTGATGAAGAACCACAGCTCCTGTCATGGCAGCAGCACTGCCCCTCCCCACAGGTAGTGTGTGTAGGTCCCCCCTGTTCAGAGGGGGCCCCCATTTAGCTCCAGTGGATGCATTCATCGCTGCCGTGAGGCGCGCTGCGCATAAAGCACCTCTTGCCCTCAGGAGAGAAAAACAAGATGAGTAATCTCAATTGGTGATCTCATATTGTATATATATATATATATACACTGCTCACGAAAATTAAAGGAACACTTTAAAGAAACACATTAGATACATCAGATCTCAATATGAAGTTGGATATCTATACAAATAACGACAGGGCAATGTCTTAGGAACAAAAGGATGCCAAGTCTTTTAATGGAAATCACATTGGCGCAGGGAGAATAACTGGCGGTCGTTACATAAACGTAAAGTAAAATTTAACACCACCCAAACAAGCACTGTGCCGGTGAAAACGAACCCAAATTGAACAAAAACACATTAAACAGGGTGTTGGTGTAATAAACATACATTCCAACCGTTTCTTTACAATATTAACTCATACACATGTTGCACCATAGATATCATATATATCACTAGATGCCTTAACTGGGATTCGACAGCGTCCCTACATGGCGGCCATCTTACTAGCGACAGCAGACGCTCCGCTCTCAATGGTAGCAGCTGGAAGGTGAGTGATAACTTATGGTGCGTTCACACCGGCCTTGACGCTTGCGTCAAAGCTTGAAAAGCGTGAAAAGTATCAAGCTTTGACGCGCCCAACGCTCACAAAGAGACGCAGGGACTTTGAAACAGCTCTGACGCGCCTTACCATAGACTTAACATTGAAACTTGACGCTGGCGACGCATACTTTATGGCCGGTGTGAACGCAGCATTACACAAAAACACTCATAATGCTGCGTTCACACAGGCCATAAAGTATGCGTCGCCAGCGTCAAGTTGCTGTCACAAACATCCGTGTATCTTGGACAGAACTTGCTTTTTATTACGATCGAATGTGTAGGGCGCTAACTTGGCCACCCAATGCTGCTCACATGCATCAAGCTTTGGTTTACTCAACCAATGACTAAACTTTTCACATATACTCCACTTCAAGGACAAAAATTCGAGCCTGTGGGCCGGGTATTTTTTCTGTGAACTGCTCAGCATCTTACTGGCAAATTCGATAGGGCGGGCCTTCTCCTGCCCAGCTGGCATCTGAGACAATACAGCTCCCAACCCATCCAGGGAAGCATCAATGGATAGGATCAGGGGTTGTGAGAAGTCCAGATGTGCAAGTACAACGCAGTTCAACAGCTTGTCTTTCAGACTCAACAAGGCCCGGTCACACTCCTCAGTCCAATCAGACGATTTCAGTTTCCTGTAAGAACCAGCAGCGGTTGTCGGTTTGGTTCTGCCCTTCCTCTTCTGCCCGCCAGTCAAGGAAAACAGAGGTTTGGCTATGGATGAGCAGTTTGGAATAAAGTGTTGATGGTAAAACACCGTTCCCAGGCCGGGCTTTATCCTCCAAACTGAAGGTGTATAGCCGTCATCCTCTATCAGGCTAGCCTTGGTCATTTTTGCTATGAGTTCAACTGTGTCAGGATCTACGGCCACACTGTTGCCATCAATGATGTGCCCTAAAAACTTCACAGATGATCTCATTAAGTGACATTTCTTGGGGCTTAGCTTGAGATGATGACGCAACCTCTGGAACACTGCCTCCAACCTCCGCAAGGACTCTTCTTCAGACGAAGCAAAAACAAGCAGGTCGTCTAGGTAACACAGCAGACTGCTTAAATTCACATCCCTGAATATACTGAGCATCATCCTCATGAAAGAGGCTGGGCTGTTACACAAGCCTTGGGGCATTTGATTGTCTTCATATAACCCCACTGGGGTCGTGAACGCTGTGTATCTCTTGTCCTCCTCCGCCATAAGAATGTTATAAAATCCTGAGGTCAAAGCTGAAAAGGGTGTTGCCCCCAAGGGCAGCCAGACAGTCTTACTGGTGCGGCAGTGGGTGTGCATCTTTGGATGTCCGGGCATTAAGCCACCGGAAGTCTGTGCAAATCCTCAGGCTGCCATCCTTTTTCCAAACCACCACAAGGGGTGAAGCATATTCGCTCACAGACCTCTATTATCTCCTGTTCCTCCATCTCAGTTAACACCTGGCGCAACTTTTGGTAATGGGCAAGAAGAATGCAATGTACAAAGCCTTCGGCCTTGCCACAGTCAAGAGCGTGCTTAGAGAAAATGTCATATTTCTCAAGCAACTCAACCAACCTCCTCTTTCCATCATCATCAGTGTGGCACAAGTCGATGTTCACATCACTGAGACCAACCTGCTGCAGTCACAGCTTCAAGTCCATGGGTTGGTCTTCGACACATCCTTCCTCTGAAGTAGTGCTTTTGATCTGGCTGGTGTTCTGAAAAACTTCAAAATCCTCTACTGCCAGGCAAGGAGAAACATCGGCCAACTTGCTATTCCTCCTCAACGTGATGGGTTTGTCTGACAAATTGGCAACCTTCAAAGGGACCCACCGGTCACCCCACAAAGGAGTTATAATGCAGGCAACCATGATGTCTCGAGGCATCGTTTTAGACGAGGTTGGTTCAATGATTACGGTATTTCCTGGAGAGATGGGGACTTCCTGTGGCAGTTTGACCCAAACAAGGTATTCGCTCCTCCCAATAAGGGTGGTCGACTGCTGCAGTTTGACCTTACCAATCTTCTCAGGGAGCTTCTCACCTCTCCATTGGAAAGTACTTGCCATCATATCAAGGAGCTGCTCACATTTTGGGAGTGGACTGGGACTAGTCACCGAACGCCAATCATCATCAGTGACCTTCAGTTGAAGCATGAGAAACCTTATGACATTTGGTCCTATGATTAAATGATCCCCCTGACCAGAGACTACCAACACTGGAACAATACAAGCCTCTCCCTACAGTTTCATTTCCACCTTGTACCGAGGTTTGCTGACAGTTCCTCCACAGCCGATGAGAACGATACCTTGGGAGAATGAAACAGGTTCTGAGAGTGACCCCTGACTCCTCACCATTTGCTCTGCTTTTTCGCTCAGTGTGCAAGCTATGGAACCTGAGTCAAGCATCCCATGCAACTGATGCTTGTTGTTAATAATTACCATAGTATAAAACAGTTCATCAAATGAATCTACTTTTTGTGTATTTTGAGATATCACCTTAGCACCAGCTGGTGCTACTGCAGATGCCTTCACATATTGCTGCTCAATGTCATTGATACAGAGGTTTTGTTCTTTTGAGCCCACACTACCCCTCCCTAAGTGCAGGCCGGCTAGTTTAAATGCTGGGAATCTGGTGGCGAGGAAGCATGCTCACCTTTGTCTGCAAAACGATTGGGACAATCTCGCTTAATGTGATTTGGCTCAAAACATGCTAGACACAAACGTTAATGTCTGCAGTGTGTGACAGTGGAATGACCCATGGACTGACAAACCCGACAGGCTCTTGGCTGCATTCGTCCAGATGGGATCTGTCGGTCTAGAGTCTGATTATTCTGTGTGAGGGTTTGCTCAAAAAGACTGATTAATGTTTTCATGCAACTGTTGTTACAGTGTGGCTGAACCACTCAGTGCGTTTACATGCACATCAGAAAACCGAACTTTTGCCCTAAAAAGACTAACATCGTTTTTTTTTTAAATGCATGTAAACGCGTTAGTCTGGCTGAAGGTGAATTTCTTCTAGTCGGGCTGAAGCACCCAGATAATGCGGTAGTTATCCGACTTCATTCTGCATGTAAACGGGTCAGCCGAGCTGGCCCGAGTGGACGCTCGTGTTCCGGAAGTGACGCGGCCGCAGTAGCACTCGTCTGATAATATCACTGCCACAACGTAACACGCTTAACAACATCTAACAGCGCAGTACGTACCAATAAGCTGTGCTGCAGAGTTGTTGTTGTCCATTCTTTTATCCACGGTGCATATTCTGTTTCAATTCCGTCTCATTTACTCCCGCCAGCGTTTGTTTACTATTTGGGTTGCTACAAGCTAACCGGAACAATGCCCGACATGAAAGGGCGCATGTCGCCCCCTACTGTACCGGAGTGGAACGAACTTCATTTGAGAGGTCGGTTTTCTAAAGCGCATGTAAACGAGGATAAAGACTCGCAGCTTATTATCATAAGTTCTACCAGGATCGACTTAGATGTTGATACTGCACATGTAAACGCACTGACTGTTGGTAAGGGCTCAGGGAAAGGAGTCTGAGATTGAACTGCAGCCAACTTAGTAGATTTCAACCTTGAGGATGCTTGTTCTCTCGCTTCAATCTGACAATGATCCACATGCTCTTGAATTTCACTAGCCGTCCATTTATCAGAAGCGTCTCGAAAAATATCCAAGGGGAGGGGTGAGTGTTCCATGACCGTTGTTTGCGTTCAAAACCTAGCTGGTTTGCAGATTCGCCATAACCGCTTTAACCAAGACTAGATGTTTTGGTATCATGTCACCTATGCTTGAGTCACTTCCTGCTACACTGGTAGTAGCAAAACCATGATTTCTTTTGGGGAATGAAACCCTCTTTGGGCCATCCTGTCACCGATCAATGCACTTTGAGATGTTTAACATCTGGCAAGCGCTGGAAATGGGCTTATAAGCCAACCCTGTGTTGCCATCCTCCTCCCATCATTAGCTTTCACCATTGCCCCGGGGTTCATAATGTCGTTGGCTTACGCGGAGATGCAGTAAAGTGGTGTTACATGACGTTGCTCAGCTCCTGTTATTGAAGCAGCCTGCTATGCAGCCGGCTTGTCCTATTTCATGGACACCACGGGGAAATAAGCCATGATGAGGCTTGATGGCATGAGGTTTAAGATTTACTGCATTAAACATCATTTGAGTTGAGCACTCGACAAAAATAAAGCATCACACAAGCTGGAAGCTCCTCATTAGGAATTCAAGTTATCATCTTAATATATTTGATTTCCTGCTTTAATTTTCTGTTGTCTGATTTTCATCTGAGCTTCTGGCACCAGAAGTGTTAGCAGACAGTCTGAAACTTGCACCACTGCTGTGGTAGTTTTAATCAAAATGATCAGCCACAATGACAGAAACTATAGTTGTAATTACAAACAGATGGAAGCCTTTTATTTGCATTTTAGGCAACAGTGTGCAGGGGAAATGCTGTGTGAACGAGAATAATTAAGAAGTGCAAGTCCTGTTTTTCCCAAGTTGTGTTTAAAAAATCAAGACTTTGACATTCATTAGATTCAGATTAATTAATACTTTGCAAAGTGCAGCCACCACCTTCAAGCCTTGGCATTACAAATATGGACTTTTCAATAACAAATATGTTGAGATTGTCTTTGATGTTCCTGAAAGAAGCTGGATAAAAATGCTGCAGAACAATAAATATGATTTAAGTTTTACACAGAGGTCTGGAATAGTGATATTTAACAAGACATGATGGAAAAAGTGACAATATAGTGCACATGAAGAAAAAAACATGCAAACAGAAGACAAAGGAAACAAGAATGGACAGAGAGTAGAACTAAATTAAAAGAATCACTTTGGATGATAATAGTTTAAAGTGCCAGTGTAGCTAAAGTGGTCATAAACTTGTAAGCAGAGCAATATGTGTGAAATGATGCTGGACCAGTGTTTAGTATGCATTTCTCTGAGACAGCACTATGTGGAAAAAGCAGTCTAAAACGTTGCAGCCTAATTCTAGAAAGTGAATGATCAGTCCATGCAGGCCACTTCTGTTTCAGGCCTTTGAAGTTGAGTGGAGGCCCTTACATTAAATCTGACAGCTTACTGTTCTGATGGTTCTGATGATTCAGACCTTTTTTAAAAACAGAGAACCTTGTTAGGCCCGTGAAGGGCGGGAGGAACGCTGAATAAACTTTGAAAGCTGTTTATTATTTAAAGGTAGGACAGAAGATCCTGAAAATGGAGCAAGCTACTGTCCATCCATCCATTTTCATCCGCTTATCCGGAGTCGGGTCGCGGGGGCAGCAGCTTAAGGAGGGAGGCCCAGACTTCCCTCTCCCCAGCCACTTGGGCCAGCTCCTCCGGGGGAATCCCAAGGCGTTCCCTGGCCAGCCGAAAGGTATAGTCCCTCCAGCGTGTCCTGGGTCTTCCTTTAGGTCTCCTCCCGGTTGG
This sequence comes from Aphyosemion australe, assembly GCA_006937985.1. Taxonomy (NCBI): domain Eukaryota; kingdom Metazoa; phylum Chordata; class Actinopteri; order Cyprinodontiformes; family Nothobranchiidae; genus Aphyosemion; species Aphyosemion australe. Next base: position 330,130 of record SSNS01000037.1, read on the forward strand.
ACGTGCCCGGAAAACCTCACCAGGGAGGCGTCCAGGAGGCATCCTAACCAGATGTCCGAGCCACCTCAACTGGCTCCTCTCGAGCAAGCTACTGGTTGAATATTTATAAGTCAAAGGTCCAACCCCCTCTCTTCAGGCTTCCCTCTTGGGCCACAAAATATAGTCCACAATAAAGGAACGTGCAATTCCTATTCCTGAGCAATTATTTTTTTGTTTTCAACCTGCTTTGGCGCCTTTTCTGCCATAATTCATAACATAACACACCTTAAATTATTTAGCATGCTAACTAAAATAGTGTGGTGTGAAAAAAGAGGCAGTTTTTAGCTTTCTCAGGCCCTGTCCACACGTAGCTGTTTTTTTAAAAAACGAGTATCCGCCCTCCCAAAAAATAGCGTTTTCACCTCATTTTTAGAAAAAACTCCATCCACACGCATTAAGTGCATTGTTAAGCACGTTCATAGGCATGCCAGACCTGTAGGTGGCAGTAGTTCCCCTGAATCCTATCCATTTCATCTTCCTGCTCATCTTCAACTAAACATGAAACATGGCGCCTAGCTCGCTTGTGTGGACCAATAAGGAGGTAGAATTGCTCTTAAATGTAGTTTTGGAGAATAAAGTCAACAAGCGTCAAAAAGCGCTTGGACGATTGATAACGCGAGCACAGCTCTGAGGGCGTCCATGTTGTAGCATAAACACAGGTCGCACATGGGCCATTTTTGTCGCAGACAGTGATGTGAAACCTAAAACTCCGATTATTTATGTCCACACAGAAACGCTGAAAACAGAGAAAACGCAAATCTCCACTTTGGCTGGAGTTTTTAAAAAGATTTGTTTTCATTGTGTAAATCTGTGTTTTTGACAGGCCGAAGGACGTTCAGAGGGCAGTTTGATGGTTGGATCATGATCCACAATCATTGGGAACGTCCCATTTCCAGTGATTGGATGATGTTTTTTCCAGGATTGTATCTCAGAGGGGATTATATGATGATTTTTTGACAAAACCTTTAATTTATTGGTTGCCATCGGTCTGTGAGGAGCATTTCAATCAATGTGGCAAGAAAGTCCCCATAAAAATGTCTCACGCTGCACCTTTAATCCTATTACTCACCCAGAAAACCAGCAAGCAAGCTAAAGAAAACAGGTGGAGCTAAATTGGCAACAATTTAAATGTTTCATTCTTTAAAATCCCAGAGATGCCACTTTAAACAGACTTTGATGTTAAACTATCACCAGTGACCAAAGATCTGTCACATTTTACATGCTGATCTGGATCTTAGATGCATGTGATGAGATTCTCCATCTCAGTGGTTGATTTCTGCATTCCCTTCGGTGGTCAGTAGAGGTCAGTAGAAGCTGCTGTTCCAGAAGCTGGTGGCCCATCGTCTCCCCTGGAGCCCAGAGCTGGTGCCTCCTCCTGAGCCTCTGAGACCTGCTGCAGTAGTGGAAGTCTGTCTTTAAGCAACCATTAACAAACAGCTTGTGTCTTATTTTCACCCTCTCTGATTCAGCAAACCTACAAGCGCTGCCGTGCTTTATTTATGCTGCTGGATTTTACGCATGACAGTTTTGCTGAGGGACGAAAAGAAAAAAGAAGAGTTCTTCCTCCCCGTCATCCCCACGTTTCCCCCATCAATTTCAGCTTTGCTCTGATGTGAATCCGAGCCAGAAGTGTCACTTAGATAGATCACTGTTAGTCAAAGCTGGCATAGCTTGGCACGGATGGCAGAAGGAAGAATTCCTCGTGGATCAAATAAATACAGATGTGAAGTAATTAGTTGTATTCCCAAGGAAGCGATTGTGGGCATGTTAAAGATGTCAGGGATCAGCTGGCTCCCCCACGAGCAGCTTTTATCAGTTCTAGCAGGAGGTGAGTCACAGCTCATGAGAACTCTCCGGAGTCAAGAGTTCAAAAGGCAGGCCAAGAAATTAGACCGAGAAATAACCGTAAACATTTACAGACTTTTCTGGTTAATGTGATTTCACATTTACTCACCGTTTTCAAAATAAAAGCACACGATTTATATCAATGAAGACCATAACCACACAACAGTTTTGTTATAATAATGTGCTAATGTGACAATTATTAATATTTTTGTTTCTCTGTGCTGTAAAATATCTTACGCAATACATTTAATATTATTTCTAACATTGTGCCAGATTGTTTTCCACATTTCAGGGATTATGTATATCTTAGAAATCTGTAAAAGTGATGGTCTTGCCCTGTTCTGTGATATAATATAGGCAATACATTTGTTTTTGTCTTGTTTTGTTTTTACTAAGCCCGTCCCTCAGCATTAGCCAATAGTGTTAGACCTCCGCTTACGTGCAGATGTCAACCACAGAGCAGGCGTGCGCGTTTGTGGAGACTGATGCAGAGTTGGTGACATTTCTTATGGACAAGTAAGTCTTAAAAAATTATATATGTATATTTTTATATGATATATAAATATATATTCCACATAACGTGAGAATAATAATTGTAAAACAATGTTTTTTAGCTTTATTGCCCAGGTAAAGATGCAAGTTCACGAATGAGAGGCATTGCTTGTAGCCATAATCACAGAAGTAGGGAGAGGGGCTTAAGGTGCTATACATTTTTCCCGCCTGTAGGTGGTGCCCTCTGAAAAAAACCCTCCAGATTCATGCTTTAAATGGTAGGACATCAGAACACAGTCACATGAGTTAAAGCTACAATAGCAAATCTGCAAAACAAGCTAGCTTAAAACATTTTTTCTGTCTCTTATCAATGTTTTAATATAGTATAGCTATAAATATATTGTGGAGATTTAATAAATAAATAAATTAATTAATAAAGTGATTCTCTCACATTTGTTTAGCCAGTGGCGCCCCCAAGGGGTGGCCAGGTGTGGCCATGGTCACTCCTAGAAAATTGCTGGCCACTCCAGGGAAGACCTGTGTTCTTTAATAAGTCATTTTAAAGTTCACACAAACAATACATTTATCTTATTTAATGAATACATTTAAAACCCTATAAAAATGATACATTTAATGAATAATCAGAATTAAAAAAAGGTTTATGTCGCTGCTGCTCACCATTTTCAAAACAAAAGTTTCAATCGCCATAGTTTTTGTGGATGTTTTAGTGAAGAAACAACAGGCGGATTTAGCTATTCTAAAATTCTAAAATAAATGTTGAAACAACATCTCAAATAACTGTTTCAAATGTTTTTTTTCTAAAATTTTTGTGTTTCTCAAATTTGATGTAAGAACGCATATTGTTTTTTTTTTTTTTTTTTTTTTTTTTTTTTAATTATTATTTTTTTTATGAAAATGACTAAACTTTCCCAGAGTTACTATGAGGATCAATTTGGTGTGTCACCCCAAAATTTTCTCAGGCCCCATGGCCACCTCTACGAAACTTTTCTGCGGGCGCCACTGTGTCTAAACCTTCGCCAATAACACGGCTCGGACAAAAAGTGACCATTGGATCATCCGGTTGTTGGTCTTGCCGAACCGCTGCACTTCCACACTTCCCTGGGTCCTCCACTCATTCCACACTCACATATTTAGCACCAGAACACCACTGGTGTGAGAGGTTCTCACCTCAATAATATCAGAGAAGGAGAAACAGCCGGCAGCTACCACTTCAACTTTAGGACAAACTACCAGAGTCCCAAAAAGAAAAACACCATTTGAAGTCACGGACAACAAAAGATGTTTGGACCTAGAAAATGGCGACTGGTGTTTAGTGCTCTCTGGTTTCCTCTGGCATTGTGGGTTTCTGGTTCCAGCGGACATGGCCCGGGGATGATAACCGATGGGAGGGATGAGAGTTCCGTGACCATATTTGCGTTTAAAGCAACATTCCGCAGCTTTTACACCTTAAAATTATGCTTTTTTGTAAAGTTTGGCGTCATACTATCATCTATTATGTTCATTTTCGTACCTGTGTTAGTGTTGGGGGGTCCCACGTCTGTTTACCACACTATACAAGTTTTTGAGCTCGGGTCGTACCGGAAGTACTTACTGGGTGTTGCTTTACGGCAGAATATGGCAAGCCAAAGGGATAAAAAAGTGCACGTTCTAAACGTGCGTTATGTCCGCCAAAATGCGCTTCTTGAACGAGCGTTTTGGCGGACATAATGCAAGTTTAGTACGTGCAATGTTTTAACCCTTTGGCTTGCCATAATTGTATAACGTAGACTCGCTGTTTAGCAGTGGCAGATTCACCAAAGAAAGCTAGAAATCCCTTATCAGAGGAATATAGGAAAAGAAAAGAAGAACGTGATAGAGCAAGAGCAAAGACCAGAGTTATTATTGGGCCGTCTTTTCCTCGCTGGAGAGCTCTTTTAGAAAGAATAGCATGAACTACGGACTCTAACCTAGCCGTGATGCTAATGGCTAGGTAAGTAATAAATGATTTCACCAGGGTTATTGTGTTTGGTCGGGCATAAAGTTGTTATACAGTCCTGATAAAACTATTTATTAAATGTGTGGAGGTGGAAAAGTTTTTTTTTTTTGGTTGTTTTGCCTGATATTAGGAATGTAAACATGCCTCTTATGCCCAAGAGAGAGATTTAATGTTACGACAGTGACGTTACGCAGCAAGCCTCTAGAGGGCGACAGAGACCATATAACTGCAAAGTTGCGGAATGCTGCTTTAAACAGTGTCAGAAATGTGTTTTGAAACATTGTGAAATAATTACGAGGCTTTATTGCTTAATGTACCCATTATTATAAATAAACTATATAAAAAGGACAAAAAAAAAAAGAAATATATTTCCCACCCTCATGGTGAAAGATTACAGAATATTCAACATGATCTCTGGATTAATTTAATTTGGTTCCAGCATCAACCTCTAGATTTAGTTGGTGGGCCCATAAATTACCCCACATATCCCGGACAGGACCCCAAATATCACTGAGTACACATTTCAAAGTAGGTTCTTCTGTTTAAATGCTAAAAATCATCTCAGGACCCCTGATTTGGGGTTCTGACTCCATCTTCAGCTGGTGGTCTTGATGAAGATAAACTAAATTCATCCAACTGACCTGAATAAAAAGATTTCTGCCCCATCTGGGCTGAAAACACACTTTCATCTTCACTGGAGGAACAAAATTAAAGCTTTAAGTGTGTCATCGTGTAACAAAAGCAGCGAGTGTTTCCCACATAATGCAGTCATTACAATTAATGCCACTTCTCTGTGATATTGAAACCCACTTTTTTTGCTCTTGCAATTACAGCCCCCTTCAGTCGGGGATTTATTTATGTCCAGCAGTTAGCAATGCATTGATTTAATATGTTTCTAATCAGGACATACAGCTTCGGGGCCTGAAATGTTAATTTTTCCTGCTGCTTACAAAGTAGCCTTTGATTTTCTGTCATGGCACTAATTACAGTGTTTTGCCATTAGATAGGCAGAAAGCTTTGTCTGGTCTAATTATGAGGTAATCATTGCTGTGGAGCCAGCGTGCTGTTCTCACCTCTTTGTGGATCCGATCTTAATTTTATTTCCACAGCTTCTCACTACTACCTTTTCCTTGCAGCTCACACAGTCACACTTACTGCTGCACGTGTGTAAATGTGTGTGAGTGTCAGAGGGTGCGGTGTGTTAGGGTGTAGCAGCCATGCGACTGTAATTGTTGTGGTATGGGTGCTGTTAATTACTGGAGTAAACGGTTGAATCCCGGCCAGGGCCCTTTGTGGTTGCAGAGTGGCAGCAGAGGCGAGAGACAGAGGGCTGGAAAATTGTTTTTACCATCTGGGGACCCTGAGAGGGAGAAGGGGAAGCAGGAACGGAGAAAAGGGGAAACAGCAGCAAACACAAAGACCCAATTGGTGGCCGGAGCCTGAGGGTTCGGGGGGCCATATGGAAGGCAACACTCTGCCTTGCGCTTTATTGCACACCTTGCTGTTTTAATCAATGGCAAGCCTGTTCACAGAGCCTAAAGCAGCAGTGGTTGTTTCTCATCGTCTCGACGCTACCTCCACTCTCCCTGCTCCACTGCACTCCAGCACCGCTCACCAGCCCTCAGAAGAGCCGCGCGGCACTTCCAGGCCTCACCGCGAGCCGCAGAGACGTTGGCTCTTTGTGTGAGGCGAAAGCTCCCGTTTGGTAATGATGATTTTATATGCGGTTGGCACCTGCCTGAGCTTTTCTAATTTTCCATCAAAGCGGGATGAAAGTGTTGACGCCTGCTGCGTTTAGAGCTCACCATTCCATCTGAATTCCTTCTGAGTGTTAAAAGCGATGGAATTAGGCTCCGAAAAGGCGAGGAGACGTGTGTTAATAGCACCGTGAAAGTGCCAGTCAGCGGCGGTCTAGCTCCCTCGTAACACCACGCTGTTCTGGAGGCAGCTTCAGCGATCACCCCCTTCAGACTGAACACGTGTTGAGGAGCGAGGGGTGAGCGTTCTACGCAGGAGGTCAAGGGTTTGAGTTTATCTGGGAGCTCCTGTAGGCAGAGGCGCCCCCAGAAAAATTTGATAAGGGTGGCCAGACCGGGCCAGAGAGGATTTTGGGGTGGCACACCAAATTACTCCTTGTGGTAACTCTGGGAGAGTTTAGCCTGTGGCGATGCATTGCATGCTCCTTTAAAAAAACACTTAACTCAAAATTGAGAAATATAAACATTTCGGAAAATTATATTTCAGTTATTTGAAATTTTATTTCATATTTTTTTATTAATATTTGCCTGTTGCTGTCTTCACAAAAAACTATGGAGATATAAGCTTTTCCTGAAAATGGTGAGCAGCAGAATCAAATATGCATTTTTTAAAATTCTGATTATTTATTTACTCGTTAATTGTATATTTTTTATATTGGGTTTTACATTTATGTCTTAATTAAATAAGATGAATTTATGGTTTGAGTGAACATTAACATGATTTATTAAGAACACTGGTCTCCCCTGGGGTGGCCAGCAATTTTCTAGGGGTGGCCATGGCCACCCCTGGCCACCCCTTGGGGGTGCCACTGCCTGTAAGAACATTTTATTAGATCCAGGCTGTAAAGAAAACACCTAACAGGCAAACTCCACCTCAGCCACTTACTGACTCTTTATTCTGATGCTGACTTCTTTTTTTCTTGAATTTGTATTTTTAAACAACCAAATGAAACAAAACGGCTCCATATCTCTTGTGCCACACATAAATGTACCATTGAGATCAAGAAAAGTAAACCATCAGTCTAAAAGAACATCATCAGAAACCCTGTTCTACATCAACCCTCCCACGTTCACCCTCCAACAGCCCACCCGGCCCGTGAACTCCCCGCGTTCCCCTCGTTTAGCTCCTTGTACTGCAACCCTCTCCGTTTCTTGGATTTGTGATTAAATTTAGCGAAGTGCTGCCGATAGCCGAATTGTCCAGCCACTCTCAATTACCGTCTGGGGAGGCTACCTGAGAAAGCTTAACACAGCAATTAACAACTTAATTAAGTGCCACAGCCATTGTGCCATTTCTGGAGCCAAGCAACAAGGGTTGTATTGATTGTAGGGGATTGCCAGTTGGCCCCCAATTGATCGCCCGATTGATTGGCTTGGATAGGCGTTCCTCAACGACTCGGGGAAGGAGTTGTTGTGTGTTTTGTCTCAGAGGAAGTAGCCGTCATGCTGCCGCGTGACACACTGATAATGACCTGCCAGACTGGCTGCATGGCCCCCCCTACACCCCCCCAGGTGGGACGCACGTGTCTGATGTCAATCACTCACTCTGACACACACACACACACACACACACACACACACACACACACACACACACACACACACACACACACACACACACACACACACAGCTTGAATCCTAAGTAACATCTGCAGTCTATTCCATCTAAATGCACCTGACAGGGAAACAGAAATAAACACACACGAGTGAATTTATGCTCAAGGGTCAAAGTTCAAACTCAGCTTTAATTATTAATGCAACATTAATATTTCTGAAACTGAATTTTATTATTTCTGCTTCAAACCAACGTTAAACACAACTAGACCCATGGAGAGCTCTTCACATTAGAAAATATAAAATCTTAGAAGCTTAAAGGCAAATTAACCCTGATTTTAAAATATTTTCTTTTGTGTTTTAATAAGAAACTAAAACTGTGAGATTTATTTTATTTATTTATTTTTTGTTTGAAATTACAATTTTTTCTTCAAGCATTTTGAAGTTTTTATGATCCACAGACATGAAAACTGCCTAAAAATCAAAAATTTAAATTCTATAGTCGTTTTTCACTAGTTTCTTTAATTTTTCTATTTTAATTTTAAAATGTTTTAGTCTACACATTTATATTTTAGGTCTTTAACTTCTCCTTCTAATCTTATGCTTATAAATAGTTCAGTGCTGTAGATTTGTGAAACATTATCTCATAAATCCATTAATTGTTGCCTATAATCTGCACAAACTAAAATACAAATAAAGTTTTATTGATTGATTGATTGATTGAAAAAAGCACTTTATTCACAGAAACAAAGAAAATCAGATGAATTTGAGTAAAAATAAGCTTTAATATTCACCGCACGATTTCAGATCAGTCCCAGGTTTGTCTGGTGTGCAGACATTTCTAATAAAATAAAATAAACGGGTAAAATGGACACAAGTAACTGATCTGACGGCCACATATGGACCCACAAACACACACACTCACTCACATGGATTCAGCGCTCCCTGGAGAGCAGTTAGGATGCAGGGCAGGTCTGGATGTAGGAGGGGAGCAAAGTGGTGGTAAGACGTCAAATAAAATGTCATCTCTTATTGTGTCAATGAAGTAATTCCCTTTTAAAGGCTTGACCCTTCACCCTGGAGGAGCTCGGCCAATTGCACCGTGTAGCCACGGAGTGATAACAACTGACTCGACGGTGTGAGTGTGTGTGCGCGTGTGTGTGTTACTCAGCCAAGGCCAGTTACACCAGGTAAAAGGATGTGTCTGAATCAATTACAAGACGCCCTGCACCCAGAATCATTAATATCAGAGCCAGCATTCAGTCTGAGTCAGATCTCGATCAGTTTTACAAATTCAAATGTGCAGATTTTGTTTTATTCCTTTCATGAATTTGCTGCTGAACAGTTCCCTCTGAACTCATCCCTCTCCGGTTGGCCACTAGGAGGAGGTGTTAGATGGACTCAGCGATCGCTCCTACAGAAACGCTCGTATGGACTCATTCAGCTATGATCAAACAAGTTTCTCACCCAAAGATTCACAGCTTTAGGGTCGCTCATTCAGTGGACAGTGTAATGATTCGTCAATCTGAGGGGAAATGATGACATGTGATTTTGTACATGTTTACGTGGAGGTTGTTTGACAGGCTCAGCTCTCCCTGCAGCTCCGAGGTGCTCAACTCATGACCTGTAATTACATTCCTATGTTGCTCTCACATCTCACCAGAGCAGGTTGGTCACATACTGTAGACGTCAGGTTCCTCACTAGAAAACCAGGAAATAGACAGCTTAACGACGATTTTGTTGTTTTTTTATTAAGCAAAAAGTAAAATCAGTTTCACCAGATGTCTCAAATCAAGCCTGGAACGTCTTCTAATAATAAAGTTTTAAGGTGGATGAAAATCAAGCCTGAGCTGGTGTAAATCATTAGTAAAATCTGCCCGCACTGATACGTTTCCACACTTAAACAAGAGAAAAGCACATCAAGGCTGACAACAATGGCCCCCCCGCACGCTCTCTTTGGGAATGGCTTGCATTCATTTGCATTCAAACTTGTTTTAAAATAGACAGGAGGAAAAGATCCATCTATTAGGGCATGTTTGAAGGTTGGATACAGGTCGCATATGTTTGCCCTTCTACCGTTCTGTCACATTGTGGCGTAACGAAGCCTCAGCTGCAGGATGGCAATTTTTAATGAAAAACTGGGGGCCGCCACGTCCAGGTAGGACCCCTGGAGGTTGTGTTTCTGGGGCATTGTTATGTCCCACAATGAGGCAGTGGGGGACACACGCATGCACCCCCCTACACACACACACACACGCTTTTATTCAGAAATCCCAGAGCCACCTCAGCAGCTAAAAAGAATCCTTCATGTAATTTGATGAAAAGAGCTCGTTTTGATGTATCCTTGGTGATGTTGACGACCATCAAACATTAGATATTAAATTTCCCCAAACCTCTTTAAATATGATTTAACATCTGAGGTTATTAATTTTCCTTCAAATTAAACATTGTGCAAAGAAAAAGAAATGATTTTATTTTATAAAGAGGTCGTGCATTTAGAAGTTATCTGTGATTTTCTTTGTGAGGAGATCAAGGTTCACACCTATGGGGTTAATCTGTTTTTTTTTTTTTTTAAAGGAGTTCTGTGAAGTTAGCAGCAGCAGTCGGAGCATTATTAGTTTGGAGAATCTGAAAGAAGTTCTCTGAGGGGAGTTGAACTAACAGCTTTTCAGTTTCGGAGTAAATTTCTACCTTTAAAACAACTCCAGTCTCAAAAATGTCACATCCTCATTTTTTTGCATCAGATGGTTACAAAAGTTTTTTACTGAGCTGTAACTGTTGGTGACTCGTTAGAAACGCTAAGGCTGTTGGTATCAAACTAATTTGTTGCAGACAAAATTATTTAAAGTGACGATGTGTCGTTTTTCCCGTTAATCTCTGGAAATATCCATCGAAATGTTGTTGGAAATGAATTAAAGGATGCCCAGTTCTTGAAGAATATTGGTGGCTTCATAACATATAACCATAAAAATCAGGTCTGAAATACATGGGAGCGGGTCTAAGGGTGTTTCTCAATGTCAAGGAACCTCGCCTTGATGCCTTGGCCCCACCCCGGTTGCCTAGGAGATACGTCATCAGGAACCGCCAAGGCGTGGTCCAATCGTTTCCAATGTTCATGTGCTACTGAAGCATCTGTCCTCCGTTTGTCTGCCGTTTAGCTAACTGACCAAAGATACATGAGAGGTGCCTTGTTGCCTTCTCTCAGTCAAAGATTTCCCAGAATGCAGCGCGGTATTTTCAAACAAGTGAACTTGGTCTTTAAGATGACCCTGTCACGTAGGACATGTGACATCACTAAAAGGAAACCACAAAAGCTGGTCTTATTGCAGTTTATCCACTGTTTCTCAGTGATGTCCCTGTTTGTTTGTTTGTTTCTTTGTTTGTGAGGTCCTTTGGCTCATATGAGGAAATGACAGCCCCTGTAGATGTTTTGAGATATTTTGAAAACTCCCTTAAAAATTCTCTCTGCAATTTATCACCAACTGTTTCAGTCCAGTGAGATTCTGGTTTCTTATGAAGGTTATCGATTATTTCCACTGAAGACCATGTTGGACGCTGAGCCGTTACCAGAAATGTCTTTAAAAAGCAACTATAAAATACATGGAAATGTAGTTTTTCCTAAGCTTTCAGCTCTACTGAGGTGGGAGGACTTTGAAAACTGAACATTGCAGGTAAATACTGACAGCTGACAACCACTCCATTGAACCACACTTCAAAATACCTGAACAAATCTTTGAAGAGGCCTGAAATCATAAAGGTAACATCTCAAGATAACTAACAAATGGATAAAAACATTTGATGCTATGAGCAAACGACCCTCACATACATAGAAGCTTTTTTATTATTTTCTTGGTGAATTATAAAATAATAAATGTCACCTAGAAATAAAATTAGACAAAAACAAAAGACATTTGTGAAGGGTTTAAAAAAATAACGTTTTCTTTGTACTAATGTATCATCACACGTATTCAAGGAGCAACTTTCAATTAAAAGAAAGATAAAATAAAGCAGCTTGAGGGGCCTCATCACTCAATGAGCCAATAAAAACATTGGTTCAGAAACGTCTCTACATCGCACACGGAAAGCCTAGAAATTGGTAAGTGCTGCCGTTATGTTATGTTTGGCGTTCACATGAATCTGAGCTCCCACATCCAAAGCAGCTGTTTATTATCCTGCTGGATGGAAAAATGTGGAAATCATGGATCCTCTCTTATGCTGTGCCTCAACACCCAAACAGGTGAAAACTGAAATCTGGACAAATTAAAAACAACAACATGATATTTCTTTACATTAAAAGAGGTTTAAATTTGACAACAGACTAATTAATAGGATGCAGCATTTCAGATCTGTTGAGTTCATGGATGCTCAGCAGACTTGAAGGTTGAAATAAAAGCTCAACAGCTATTTCTCTCGTGTTTGTGCTGCTGATGAGTTTTTAACAACTGCATGTGTTTATATCATTTAGTTAACCTTTTGTTAATGTCCTGGGCCCTCATTTATCAAACGTTGGTAGAAACGTTCCTATATTCCCTCCTACGGATTAAATTTAGAATGTGTGTACGAACAGTCAATGTCCTGATTTATGAAACAAGTGGTGGCCTCTCGTACGCACGTTCCTCCGCAATCGTCTGATGATAAATCCCACCTGTGCGCACCAAGGTGCTCGTGCCCGGATACCATCATTTACATAGAGAAACGCCCTGAATTAACCATATTTGGTCACACTATGTCCTCAGATCGGGAGGGGATTCCCTGGGTTCTTCCTGGGAAAAAAAGAAAAACTTTATTGACATCGAGATCGAAGCACTGGACACTTGACAACGCGTGTATGATCGGGGAGCAGAGGAGGTTCTAGAGGGTTCTTTTACTTGTAAAACAGAATCCGGACTGGAATCGGATCAGTGCGCTGCGCTCACGGATGAGCCGTTCCCTCTGCTCTGCTAAATCCTCCAATAATAATAAGAAGAAACAACGATCTTTTATATAGCGCATCTCAAGCAAAATCATGATGCGCTTCACAAGGACAAAATAATTAAATTAAATTAAAACATAATAAATAAATGAATTCAAAATGATTTAAAACATCATAAAAATGGGAAGAGTAAACATTGTGATTACAAAATAACAAATCAGCCATTTTACAATGTCAGATTCCCGTCGGTCACGAGTGTTTTAGCACCAATATTGTGACACAGCTGGTTTTCTACCGAAATAATTATTTATTGGGTAAAATAATTAGTGGATGAGGAACACGCGTGGATCACTGAGACCTTCAGAATTGCTGTTCCCTCATTCTGCCACTAGATGCTGTTCCTACGCACGGTCAGAGCTGTTCTTATATTTAGGAACGTTTTCACGCACAAGTACAAATTGGGACAATATATAAAATCGTTCCCACGAAATACGCACAGATCTGTTTGTCCCTGGTCCCTGGCCTGGTGCATAGATAACCCTGTTGTAAATGATATTTTATCTCTTTATCTTGTTGAAGTGTGCGTTAAACTAACCTGGAAAAGAACAGCCAATAAACAAATAAAGTTTTAGTAAAATTTAAAGTAACACTAAATAGATTTTTTTAAACTTTAAGCTAAAGCTTTAACATTGATCTCAGTGATTGTTGGGTTAGAAACTTGACCACTTTCATATTTAACACCACTCTGCAGCCCTCTGCTGGCCAGAAACAGCACTTAACAGTTTTGTGGAGCGGGTAGGTGTTCTAGGGGGCGCTCTTATACCTGCATTATGGCAGTTAGCTTTTTCAGTTTGCTGATCGTCAATAAAAAGCACAAGAAGAAGAAAAAAGAATTTGCTTTTCTGTTGGCATCATGGCGGAGCCTGGAAGTAAAAGTCGGAGAGTAATGTCTTTGGAGATGGAGCAAAAACCTAAAACTGGAGTAAACATTGGCGAGGCCTACTGTCACATTCTGTCCTGTCTCCCCTGTTCTGTTTAGTTCTTTGTCCAGGTTAATTGGTCCCACCTGCCTCTCGTCTCCTAATCACCAGTTCACTCTCCTCCTCATGTATTTAAGCCCTGCCTGTTTTCTGTTCCTGGTCGAGTCATTGTTAGTTGTCAGTTGTGTTCCAGTCAGTCCTGTGTATTCTTTTCTCGTATTAAAACCTTTTCAACCGCCTCACCTGCATTTGGGTCCTCATCTTCACCTCCACCCGCACGTTCGTGACAGAATGACTCGACCCAACCGAGGACCCAGCAGGGAGACACGAAGAGGAGCCAGACAACGACGCCGGTCCTCCACAGCTGCGCTACCTGACACAGAGGCCCAGCTCCAGTTGCCCCTACCAGGCCAGCTGGTTCCGGACCCGGGGATCGAGCCAGCAGACGATCCAGCGGAATTCGCTCGCCTGCAGGCCGAGGTGGTCCGGCTTCGGGCCCTAGTCAACCTCCGGATGTCCCAGGTCGAGATCCTCACTCCCCTGGTACACCAGTTGGCTCGGGAGGTCCAGGAGCTCACCCCGGCTCCAGCAGCGGAACCCCCGCTCTTCCCGGCTCCAGAAGCGGAACCCCCGCTCGTCTCGGCTCCGGCAGCGGAAACCCCGCTCGCCCAACTTCCTGAAGCGGCATCCCCGCTCCTTTCAGCTCCGGCAGCGGAACCCCCGCTCGCCCAACCTTCCGAAGCGGCATCCCCGCTCCTTTCAGCTCCGGCAGCGGAACCCCCGCTCGCCCAACCTTCCGAAGCGGCATCCCCGCTCCCTCCGGCTCCCGCAGCGGCATCCCCGCTCCTTCCGGCTCCTGCAGCGGAACCCCCGCTCCCCATCCTCCAGAAGCAGCATCCCCGCTCCTTCCGGCTCCTGCAGCGGAATCCCCGCTCGCCCATCCTCCAGAAGCGGCACCCCCGCTCCTTCCGGCTCCTGGGACCAGAGTTGTGCCGTCTACTCAAGAGACCCCTGCTCTGGAACCCCCATCCAGGCTCCAGCTTCCTGCCGTCAAAGAGACCCCTGCTGGGAGACCTACGGAGAAGGTCCCAGTTGTGCCGTCTAAGGCAGGAGTTCCAGCCTCCCTACCCTTCCTACACCTCTCCAGCCGGCCTATTCCGGAGCCCTCTCCACTCATCGCCCCGGCTCCAGAACCGGAGCCGCACCCACTCATCGCCCCGGCTCCAGAACCGGAGCCGCACCCACTCATCGCCCCGGCTCCAGAACCGGAGCCGCACCCACTCATCGCCCCGGCTCCAGAACCGGAGCCGCCGCCACTCATCGCCCCGGCTCCACATCCCGAGCCGCCGCCACTCATCGCCCCGGCTCCACATCCGGAGCCGCCGCCACTCATCGCCCCGGCTCCAGAACCCGAGCCGCCGCCACCCAAGTCCCGGCTCCTGAATCCACGGCGCCGACCTCCCAGGCCCGCCAAGTCCCGGCTCCTGGTCCCACGGCGCCGACCTCCCAGGCCCGCCAAGTCCCGGCTCCTGGTCCCACGGCGCAGGCCCCCCAGGGTTCCCCTCGGCCTGCGTTGGGCGTCCGGTGCCGCCCTTTGAGGGGGGGGTACTGTCACATTCTGTCCTGTCTCCCCTGTTCTGTTTAGTTCTTTGTCCAGGTTAATTGGTCCCACCTGCCTCTCGTCTCCTAATCACCAGTTCACTCTCCTCCTCATGTATTTAAGCCCTGCCTGTTTTCTGTTCCTGGTCGAGTCATTGTTAGTTGTCAGTTGTGTTCCAGTCAGTCCTGTGTATTCTTTTCTCGTATTAAAACCTTTTCAACCGCCTCACCTGCATTTGGGTCCTCATCTTCACCTCCACCCGCACGTTCGTGACACCTACGCTAGTTTGAGGACGCTAAAAAAGGCTCTGAAACCACGGACTGATGGTGACCTGGCTTTGTTGCTACTGGACTTGTAATATTGTTTTTTCAACAGTGTGGATCTTTTTGATTTATGGCTTCTTTAGTAAGATTGGCTCGTGTTAGTGTTAGCTCATTGTTAGCGCTAGCTACAGCAGACTGCTGCAGGGTTGTTTACGGTAGTTGTAGTTCCACTTTCAACCAGTAGGGTGGAGGAGCAGGAAACTGCTCTGTGTTTCTTTAAATGTATGGGGATGGTTGAATAAAATGTACAAAACTTTTCCTTAATCCTAACCCTAAATATTAATACTAAACATTTAATTTAGATAAGCTAAGTTTTGTTTTGTTTCGTTTCGATAAGGTTAAATAAGTTTAGTTTAGTTTAGTTTAGTTTAGTTTAGTTTAGTTTAGTTTATCCATCCATCCATCCATCCATCCATCCATCCATCCATCCATCCATCCATTTTCTTCCGCTTATCTGGAGTCGGGTCGCAGGGGCAACAGCTTAAGGAAGGAGGTCCAGACTTCCCTCTCCCCAGACACTTGGGCCAGCTCCTCCAGGGGAATCCCAAGGCGTTCCCTGGCCAGCCGAGAGACATAGTCCCTCCAACGTGTCCTGGGTCTTCCTTTGGGTCTCCTCCTGGTTGGATGTGCCCGGAAAACCTCACCAGGGAGGCGTCCAGGAGGCATCCTAATCAGATGCCCGAGCCACCTCAACTTGCTAGTTTAGTTTAGTTTAGTTTAGTTTAGTTTAGTTTAGTTTAGTTTAGTTTAGTTTAGTTTAGTTTACCACACGGTCCTCTGCAGGCACCTACAGGGAACGCTTTGGGAGCAGAGCCATGATTTACAGCCACTATCAGTTGTTGTGAGCAGAAGGTCAGACAGCAGACAGAAGGTTAAAATTTTTAAAGTCTAGGCAGGCTCACCTGACAGGAGGAACCATTACACAACAGCATCAGCACCACAACTTTCCACTGACTCACAGCCGTATCAAATCCGTTGTTTGTCATGAATTAAAAACCAAGTGCAGATAACGGCCTACTTCACTGAGCCTGAATTTGTTGCTTATGTCAGGTTTTCATTTTAGATTTCCGTCAGGCCAATGAGAACCCACCACTCACCCAATCAGGGTCGCAGAGGTCAAATTTGGTTTAAGCAGCAGCAAAGGGTCAAACTGTAATAGTTCAGTAAGTTACGGTCATTTAGAACATTCACAAATTAAACAAAAGCAGAAAAACAATGCCTCTGCATCTGTTTACTTTCACTGATTGCTTCATTGCGTTGCTCTATATCTGACCATAATGAGGTATTTCACACAGCAAAGGTCAGAGGCATCACTTACGGAATGGCATGGACACACACACACACACACACACACACACACACACACACACACACACACACACACACACACACACACACACACACACACACACACACACACACACACACACACACACACAAAGTCATTTACCTCATCTTCTATCAATTATTGACGTGCCGTTCCCCAGCTGAAAAGGCAGCCAGACTTTCCGTTGATCTGTTTGATGAATATTTCAGCGGACAAACCGGCCATCTGACACGCTGCACCAGAGCGACGTGTGGTTGGGGAGAGGTCATGCATCTTGGCCACGAGCATGTACGTATGCATGCGTGCAAATATACAGTTACCCCATTGTTGCTGTTGCTGTAAATGTTTTCAGTTACCGTTTGTTGACAGTGCTTTCACTCTGAGTTCTCATATATAAATAAATATGTGTCACTATGTTTGGCACAAAAATTACTTTCTCATATTTTCCTTTTGGATTTTACTTTAAATAAAGAACCCATCGAGTACACATTTAAAGTGGTCCTAGAATGCAGTTAATCAACAATCTAAAACAGCTTTGAGCCTCTAAAAGCATCAGAAATGTTCTTTTGGCTTTCATCTGTCCCAGGAGCCCTGATACAGGCCATTCTAAACCCCCTAAACCAGCCTTGCTGTGAAAAGAGCTGTTAGTCCCTCCCACTCGGCCAGGACACGAATATGATAATGAGCTGCTTGCTGATTGGTGGCTCCCCCTAGTGACGTGTTAAGGAAGGTTTTCTCAGAACAGAAGTTTTTCTCTCGCTTTTTTCAACTTTCTAATTTACATAAAAAGTAGGTCACACATGGCTTTGACTTTTTGGCATGCTGCTGTTGACCACCCAAGCTGTCTTATTCAACAACAACAAGGAACATGTTGCTTTACATTCTAGGTCCTCTTTAAAAAATCCTAAAAATAAGACACTAAAAAATAGGAGGTGTTGAAAAATTAAGATAAGAAAAGAGAATGAGAATAAAAATAAAATAGTAAACACAAGTGCCCGAAAAGAAGAGGGACGTAGTCTTTGTTTACAATCTTTGAGCCTGGCGGGTTGCCAAGTCTGCACCTGCTTTTGTAATTTGACACCATCCGCAAAATCAGCAGCGTTGCTGAAAAAAACTAAGCCAGTAAAAGGAGTAATTTTTAGTACCCCTAAGAAGCCATGGCATCTGTTTTTTACTTTAATATCGAGTAAAGAAGGCTAGAGGCTAACGTTGAGCTAACAATGCTAGCGATGAATTAGAAAAAAATTGTTGGCTCGAAAAATGTCTCAAGCTACGTTTTCAATTACCAACTATTCGATTTTACAGTAAATTGTATTTAATATCAACTTACTGTGTCTTACTCATCTTCACTTGTCATCTAGAATCTTCTGCTGATCCGTAACTGGCAGCCGTCGCTCAGAGCGGACTGGTTTTGTTTTGAAACATAGACTGCAGTACCCACATTTGACCACAGGGTGTCATTCTTACTTTATGCACCTTTAACTTTTTGTTACCATTTATCAGTTTGTTTGTTTGTTGTCATTGCAAATCATCACATTTTGTGACATTTTGGATACTAAACGGTGCAAGGCAAGGATGTTTATGCTAAAATAAAATACTTTCTCCAACATGGTTTTGAAAGTATTTGTAAAAAATATATACTATAAGAAAAATTACTATAATAAAAGTAGCAGTTACATCTTAAATGATTTAAGATGAGAGCAAACCCGGGGAAACTCAGGTGAACCGGTGATGGGTTATTTATATCAGGCTTTGTTCAAACGCAGCCTCAATGGAGAGGACACACCCCATAAATTCTCTATGGCCCCTATGAGCAGGTCAGGAAGGCACCAATATTTCCTCTTTATTAGAAGCAACTCTCAGCCATAAAGGGAATCTTTGAGGTGAATTTGAAACACTGGAAATGCCAGAGAAAGCTCGCTGCTCAGCTACCTGAGAGTTAGTCACACAATCCATTTCCCACCAGCCAACTCGTCTGTGAGTTTGGAGCATTTCCTCGTAACTCCTGCAGCAGCGGCTCGCAGGCTCCACACGCTCCATCACAGGTCAACTCTGAGAGGAATTTAAAAACATATAACAAATGGTTGCGAATCTCAGACAATTGATATCGGCTGAAGCGCCATAACCCTCTACATATCCTGACCTCAATTTGAAGTGCGCGCTCTGAAGGCCCATCTGAGGGAGATGGTATCGATCTGAGCAGGGCCTCTGTCAGCACCAATAAACAATCAGCTTCAGGCTTCAAGGCCGAGGAGACACGTCTCTATTTCAGCTCCAGGGTTCGCATCTGGACACCTGAGTTGGGACGTCACGTCGCCCTGGACGGGACAGAAGGAGACGATTTCCTCATGGTTAGATTCATTAAGGTAAATAAGTTCTCACATTTGAAACTTGAATAATTACTGTTGATGTGAAGGAGCATGGCAGATACAAACCTAGCAAACACGTCTCCGTACGTGAGAGAGCAATCAATGCCTAATGAGCAGACAAATAGCATCGTAAGATCTTCTATATCAGCATTACAGTGAGAGACGACAGTGCTGACTTTGGCTCATTAATCAATAAACACAACAAGCCAACCAATATATTTGACACAGACTAATGAAACCATAACCGTCTACAGAAAAGAAGAGCGGCTGCACTTCTAAAGTATAAAAGTGGTATTCAGAATTATTGCTGCTGTGTTTATTTGCATCTCCCTCTTTGCTGAGAACGTTAAATAAGTGTGCCTCATATATTTAGAGTCCAACAGAACTCACTTTGCCCTAAGCAGCTTGTCAATAGCAAGAAAAAAGGTAAGGAGCAAGAGGGGAGGGCTGATAAAATGCCTCTTAATTACCAGACAGTGAGCGCTGCCTTTCTTTTTAACTTTCCCCTCCCAGCTAAGTCAGGAGTTTGATTTCTGATAATGTGGATTGCTGACTGAGCTTCATCCCGCCTGGCCCTAAAGCAGAAGGACCTAACGTCAAGCCCTGGGAGAGGATGTTTGACAAAGTGCCATATAGATCCTCTGCTTTTCATCAGAGGCCACTGCTGGTGGAGGCATTAATCAGAGCGCCTGATAGCTCGGCTTTGTTTCTGCTTTACTCTTCTGTAACAATTAGACAAAGTAATAAATTCAGGCGTTACATGGAAATCAATGGTCTTTAACCCAGCTGTTGGTACAGGCGTAAACGACGAGGTCGATGCTGTGAACTTGTAACCTTTTATGTGTAAAATGCTTGTGTTTCTGCTTGAAACTGTAGAATATGTGCAGACATCTGTTTGTCCCTTTTGAATGGTTTCCTCTCTGCCTAAATGAGATTGAAAGTTCATCCTCAGGCCAACCAGGGGTGGAGATGGTTGTTTTGCAAACTGCTGAAACCCAAGCTAAGTTGGTGGCTGGCACCCCGAGGGTTTGGTTACAGGAGCCACATCTCTGCCCGATCTGAACCATGGGGAGAAACAGCAAGCTTTAACAAGTTCTTATTGTTACACATAGCCCAGGTCAACAGACTTGGGTATCAGACTTGGGTATCTACACTGTAAATTAACACAAGACCAGACTTCTTTTTGTCCAGAAAGCAATGTCTTGTTCTAAGAACAGCAATCAGAGATGCTGCTGGATCTCATCAGCAGCATCTTTAAATGCTTCTTTCTTTTACTTTCTATTAAATATTAACAATTAAAGTCAAGTTTTAGCTTTTCAACACTTAGACTGCAGCGATGTTCAGGAGACAGTGCAACCTGAATTTTCATCTTAACATTTCGAAATAATCCAGATTTTAACTTAACTATCCATGTTTATGTTTTTTTCATTTTGCAGAATCTTTTATTCAAAGGGATAAAAACAGTACCTGGAGAAAACCCACACATGCATAAGGAGAACAAGCTACCTCCACACATAGACCATAGATGGGATTTGAACCAGCAACCTTCTTATATTATATTGTATTGTATTGCATCATATTATATTATAATATAATATATTATATCATATCATATTATATTATAATCTATTATATATTATTATGTTATATCATATTATAATAAAATATATTATATTATATTATATTATATTATATTATATTATATTATATTATATTATATTATATTATATTATATTATATTATATTATTTCTGCCAAAATAAAAAAAATTAGAAGTGGATCCAACAGTTGAGTAGCTGTTTAGTAAAAAACACTTGCATGAACCACTTTGAAATGATGAAGATTGGAATTGCAGTACTCCACTTTGGATGTGAGTCTTTTAATAAATCTATTTGATTTTGACTTATTCCTATTTTATTTTTTGTTTAGGAACTTTTGTGATTTTCAGAGACTTTAAAGATCCTCAAACTACACTTCAACATTTTAAATCAATGATTCCCATCTGTTGAAGTAAGGTCTATGGAACTAATAAGTCAACTGTTGTAGATAACTTTTTGAATGGCCTCAGTTTGGAGAAATGAAAATAAGTTCTCAGCAAATAGACGAGCTTACACCTGGTAACAACAGAACAAGCTGGGACCAGAATTCTGGCCACATGTAACTAGTTCAACAGTTAATCTGATATCTGCAGTAAATTTATGCAGCAAAAAACACAAAGAATTTGAAAACGTAAAGTAAATAAAGTGTGAAATAAAGGATGGTTTACACGTTTATAAAATAATGTTTGCACATGCTGCTATGAATATTTAAAGATTAGAATCCCTTGAGGATGGATGGCAGAAACACTTTGTAACTGACCCCGCTCAGATAGTCATTAGCTCATCTATCTGGTCAGATCTAATCTCTGTGTCTCCGTGCTGATAGCATTCAAGGACCCATTAAGTGTTTAAACCTTCAAAGAACCCCCCTTCAAATGATCTGAACTACCCCTTTAAGGAATACAAAGCCTCAGTTTTTACTTTTACTTTTCACTTGTTGATGCTCAGATTTATTGTGAAAATTCTGCTTTTTTAATTATTTTTTGATAGAAATATACAAAATCATAACAGTTTTCAGAGGAAATAGCTATTTCCTCTGAAAACTGTTATGAAAAAAATATGGATGAAAACTAGTTTTCATCCATATTTTTTCATAAATCTCATTTTAACTATCTCCTTATTGTGAAACATTCAGTAACTGTTCATGTGGAAATTGTTCAAGGATTATACAGTACAAATCTAACCCCAAGCAAACAAGAACAAAACAACTATGAAAGTCCTGTTTGGGCTCCCAGCCGAAATGCTTTTATTTTGAAAATCCCCGAGCGGATGTTGATGCGGAAACACAGCTGGAGCAGCTTCCTCTAAATTAGCTGCTTAGCTAAACATCTAATAGAACACAACAACAACACTTTGACTCGGAGTGAATCTAGATTCATGTTTACCGCTTAGACTACAGCTTTCAGGCTGTTATGTGGTGACTTTAGTTCCGGTGGTGATTCAGCTGAAGCGTCTGACATCCTGACAGCAGCTAACCCACTGCAGGAAATTAGCTCGTTAGCCTCGATTACCAGCCGAGTGTTATGAGGCTTCACTTTTCTTTTATATGCTCATTTTAAATACCAGTAGAGAAATGGACTCCGAGGCGATAGTGATCCGTATAAAAACCCCTTTAGGGGACATGGACTCGCCTGTGGACTATCCTTCTCTCCTGAACTTCAGTGACTTGCTGGTGAGGCTGTTACATCCTGTCTCGTCTCATGTTAAACACGTTTAAACGTTCATGACATTAGAGTTTTTGTCTCAGTGGGCCTAAACACAGCTAACGTGTTTACATTTTACATCTTTGTACAGTTTTAATGGTCTCTCCAATCCTTCAAATCTCTACATTTGTCAGTAGATGAAACATTTTTCATCCTTTTTCCTGTGTTATGCTGTTTATTAATGTTATTTCTTTGTTTATTCACCTATTTTTTACTAAAGGTTGCAATAAGAGACGTGATGCCTGAAGCCACTGTCACGGCCTTTGAATGTAAGTTCCTGTTCTGGTAGTGTTGCATCAGGGGCAGCTATTGTAATGAAGAATAATATGTTAAATCCTGTGTCTTTGTGAGTTGCTATTGTTGTAAAGTGTTATTATTAACACATTCAAACCATTCACAGTAGATTTATTTGTTTTGATGATTACGTTATCATGAATGTACTTTATACCACCCTAAATGAGATCTTAATGATTTCATTTACCAATGTAACTTTAATGGGATGGTTTGGCTAAAGATTTTTGCAACATGTAAAAGTAGTATGTTATTACTTATTGTAATGTAATGCATTGGTATGTTTACAATTGCTGTTATGTTTGTGTCTGTGTTGACGTGACTATACTGATCAGTTTTATAAAAACATTCCTCTGAATGATGCTAGATGGTGTGTGTGTGTGTGTGTGTGTGTGTGTGTGTGTGTGCGTGTGTGAGTGTGAGTGAGTGAAGGTATGTACAGGTGGAGCATAAAAGTGTGTCAAATGTCTTAGTTTCTTTTTTATTATGGCTTTTTAAATTTTTTTCTAAACTTTTTGAAGTTATTAGAACTTAGTCACACACACACACACACACACACACACACACACACACGCTCAAACACAAACTGGTTTTTAACAGCTGCCTAACCAGGACTTCACAACCTTATTTTGTAAATTTTTTGAATATTTACAAAAGAAAATTTAAATGAGAAAAAAATAGTCTAGATAGAAACTCAATGGCTTATGATGAAATAATATTTATATACAATCTTAACTGTTGTTACATGATTATTTCTTATTTCTCCAGATGAAGATGAGGTGGGAGACAGGATTACTGTGAGAAGTGATGACGAGCTGAAAGCCATGCTGTCGTATGTGAGTACATAAATTGAGATAAAGTTATTTGGTTTGTTGTTATTTTTCATTCACTGACGTGTAAAGACTGTGACAGTTTTCTGCTCTGCCTATATCATGCTATTTAGCACCTTCCAGAGGAACTAAGGCAGAATATATGATCAAATATTAGGGTTTTTACTATTGAGATGTCATTTGTAATGAAATATAAGTTATTTGTGTGAGCAATTCCTTCAACCCGTAAATAAGATTATCAAACCCTGCCTCCAGCTGTGTGAATTCCACAATAGTACACAGCTGCAGACTAGGCATTATTTAAAATACAGACTTGATAAGAAAGAAATCACTTCTTCACAACTGTAGTGATTAATTTCCCTGCTAGCTACATGGAGAGACTGGGCGTTAGTGTTTACAGTCCAGGGGAGAGAGACTACCTGGATGGGGAAGAGTGGGGTAATGATGACACAAAGCTGGCCCCATCCAACCATCTGCAGTAGCTTAGCTCAGTTAGGCAGAGTTAAAGGAAAGAAGCAGCTGAGACAGGAAAATGCATGTGTGAAGCCAAAATCTGCTTTAGGGTGTTTTTCATAAGGAAAAACCAATATAACATGGTAGGAGCTCCAGAAAGTCGAGATTTTATCATATAGGACCTTTATTGCTTTTTCACATTTTTTGTTAGTTTAGCTAAACAATATTTTCAATCCAAATCTAAAAATATAGAATTTTGGATCCAGAATAGAGAGAAGAGATCCACAGAGTGTGATTTTAAAGGTAGATTTCTGATTCTTTTGCAGTTCTGAGTTACTAATACCAGTTTAGATTTACCTTAACACAATGAACTGTTAAAGAAAATAATTCAGATTCGCATGAAAACGTGACTCTAGAGGTAAAAACCTCCACATGGAAGATCTGTTTTCTGTAGCATTATTTAGTTCTTAGCAATGGTGAGTTAATGAATCAGGAACAATGTCAGATTAATTCTATTGGTGCTTGAAAATGATGCATTCATAGACAGAAAAAAAATCAAATTTTTGAGTGTTAGATTGGCCCGTGACTGATTAAGCTAATGTTGCTAAATACTCCATCCATCCATTTTCTCCCGCTTATCCGGAGTCGGGTCGCGGGGGCAGCAGCTTAAGGAGGGAAGCCCAGACCTCCCTCTCCCCAGCCACTTGGGCCAGCTCCTCCGGGGGAATCCCAAGGCGTTCCCAGGCCAGCCGAGAGACATAATCTCTCCAGCGTGTCCTGGGTCTTCCTTTGGGTCTCCTCCCGGTTGGACGTGCCTGGAAAACCTCACCAGGGAGGCGTCCAGGAGGCATCCTAATCAGATGCCCGAGCCACCTCAACTGGCTCCTCTCGATGTGGAGGAGCAGCGGGTCTACTCCGAGCCCCTCCCGGATGACCGAGCTCCTCACCCTATCTCTTAGGGAGAGCCCAGCCACCCTGCGAAGAAAACTCATTTCGGCCGCTTGTATCCGCGATCTCGTTCTTTCGGTCACTACCCAAAGCTCGTGACCATAGGTGAGGGTAGGAACGTAGATCGACCGGTAAATTGAGAGCTTTGCCTTTCGACTCAGCTCTCTCTTCACCACGACAGACCGGTACAACGCCCCCATCACTGCAGATGCAGCACCAATCCGCCTGTCGATCTCACACTCCACCCTTCCCTCACTCGTGAACAAGACCCCGAGATACTTAAACTCCTCCACTTGGGGCAGGACCTCGTCCCTGACCTGGAGAAGGCATTCTACCCTTTTCCGACTCAAGACCATGGTCTCAGATTTAGAGGAGCTGATTCTCATCCCAGCTGCTTCACACCCGGCTGCGAACTGCTCCAGCAAAAGCCGGAGATCACGTTCTGACGAAGCCAACAGGACCACATCATCTGCAAAAAGCAGAGACCTGATCCTTAGGCCACCAAAACGGATCCCCTCACCACCTTGGCTGCACCTAGAAATTCTGTCCATAAAAGTTATGAACAGAATCGGTGACAAAGGGCAGCCTTGGCGGAGTCCAACTCTCACCGGAAACGAGCCCGACTTACTGCCGGCAATGCGGACCAAGCTCTGACACTGGTCGTACAGGGACCTAACAGCCCGTATCAAGGGGCCTGGTACCCCATACTCCCAGAGTACCCCCCACAGGGCCCCCCGAGGGACGCGGTCGAACACCTTCTCCAAATCCACAAAACACACCCTCCAGGACCCCCCCAAGGGTATAGAGCTGGTCCAGTGTTCCACGGCCAGGACGAAAACCACATTGCTCCTCCTGAATCCGAGGTTCAACTATCCGACGGACCCTCCTCTCCAGAACCCCTGAATAGACCTTACCAGGGAGGCTCAGGAGTGTGATCCCCCTGTAGTTGGAACACACCCTGCGGTCCCCCTTTTTAAATAGGGGGACCACCACCCCGGTCTGCCAATCCAGTGGAACTGCCCCCGATGTCCACGCGATATTGCAGAGCCGCGTCAACCAACACAGCCCCACAGCATCCAGAGCCTTAAGGAAATCCGGGCGGATCTCATCCACCCCCGGAGCCTTGCCACCGAGGAGTTTTTTGACCACCTCAGTGACCTCAGCTCCAGAGATTGGAGAGCCCAACCCAAAATCCCCAGACTCTGCTTCCATCCTGGAAGACGTGCCGGTGGGATTGAGGAGGTCTTCGAAGTACTCGGCCCACCGATTCTCAACGTCCCGAGTCGAGGTCGGCAGCACACCCTCCCCACTGTAAACAGTGTTGGTAGCGCACTGCTTTCCCCTCCTGAGACGCCGGATGGTGGACCAGAATCTCCTCGAAGCCGTACGTATTGCTAAATACTGTCTGATTCTAATCACCAGATCATTTTTCCTGTGTTCCTCCCTAATAGATTATGATAAATTCAATGGCAGTTTTTAATTTCAGTAAATAACATAAAATAGAAAAGTAACTTAGTTAAAAGGATCATACACATACATGTTACATCAGTTTTTCCAGTAAATTATAAACAGTTAGATTATTCAAATCTGGTTTCTGAATGTCTTTATGTCAGCAGGATAGCGATTTTTAAATCAAAACAACAAAAACTGAGCCATATCTAGTCTTATTAGTCTTATTGAACCTGTTGTAAACAAAAATGCGGCTGAAGATCAACATTACTAATTCAGACACACACAAAAGAGGATGTACACAATTCCAGCTTCAGCCGCACCACCTAATGCAGTGTGTTTTCATATCCCACCATACTTACTGATCATGCCACGGACAGTAAGAGTAATGGCATGTAATGAGTTTCTGTATGAGGTACACTGAAAGCTAAATGAACTGTCAATTTTTATTATTTATTATTCAGTACTTAAAGTTTTGCCTCATTAAAGAAAAGCCCCCCTGGGCTGCAGAATTGTTCAAAATCTACTTTCATCTGTGGATGTCTTTTACCCCCCATCAGCTCACAATGATGCCACTACTGCCACAGGCACAATTTACTCTCCCTGTTTTTTGTCCGTTTTTATCACTTGTGGTTGCTTTTTAATCATGTAGCACAGGATAGCAGTGTGATTAAGCAAAAACAGGCAGATGTAGTGAAAAGAAGTGTTTTGATTCAAAGAACAGACATTTAACCTTACATACTTTGTTTTCAGGGATGCTACTGGCTTATATATAACAGGCTGTTACCTGTGCTGCGTTTGAATCAGGGTATTTAGGAGTAATGGAAATTAGATGTGCAAATTTTAATAGAACAGTAAATTAGGAAGAAGAAACTATTTTTATATCATTGCACCGATATGAAAATGTGGGCCGATATCAATATCTAATATTAATACTGCTGTTATATCCGATAACCAATATTTACCGATATTACATTAATATAAGTAGAAAGATAAGATGCACTGAAATTTCGCAATATTTCATGTTCTGATAATGAATTAATAATAAAAAGCAGTGTATACATTTTTGTTGAGGATTTACGTGTGAACATTTACAGTTTTTCTTTTGTTTGGTGCAACTCAAAACTCCGACTACTAGATGGCAGCAGTTTTTATTGCCTTCATTTGGAACAACAAGATCTTGCGATAACATTAGATGTGTCTTGGAAGCATCTGGCCTGAATTTTTCAACCCAGTTCAGTCTAAAAAATTGCAAATGTCGTCTGGCCTTTAGGGTCACAATATATCATATTACCAGATTCTTGCCAATACACATCCCTAAATATACGAATTATATATATATATATATACTTAATTATTATACACACATCTACACTGCTGAGATGATTACTGTCACAGTCAGTTGAACAGACATTTCTGCATGACGACCCCCCTGATACACAAATGGCAACTAATTGGAAAAAAAAATATTGGTTGTTAATGTCGGTGTAGGTACCACTGCTCGGGCTGCCAGATCGGCTCATGGTCCTGTGCCTGCCGATGACGTCACACTAGATGATTGGTTGACTTACGGAAGTTACGACGCTACGTTCGTAAAAGTTACGTTAGCGCGTTGACACTGAAGATTTTGATTGGTCCGAACAAATTTGCAGTTGTAGTCCTGTAGTCAAAAAACAAACACTTTTCAGGGAAAATATGTTTGTATTGTCAAAGAAAACGTAAAATAAAAGCAAAAACATCAATTGATAAACGGAGACCCTCAGCAGCTCTTGATTTTGATGAAATAGAGCAAAATAAAAACTTTATTGAACAAATAGCAAGCAACATTTTGAATGAATTCATGGATTTATTTACATAAGAACTAACGAAATATACAGAAGAATTCCATATTTATACAAACGGAAATGACTGCTAATTATGTAAATACATTTAAAAATGTTCACATATAAGAACTGATGTTGGTTTTATGTAGTTTCACATGCTTTACAAACGAAAACAATATAGTGTTTTATTAACAAATTACAGTTATAAAGAAAACATTTAGGCAGTAAGAAACAAGAATTTATTAACAAAGCTAAAAGCTAAACTCTTTCCAAAGCATATGCGTGAAAGCCAAGTAGATTTGTCGTAGCGTGATGTCATCGACAGGAGCAGAATCCGAGCTGATCTGGCAGCCCGAGCAGATCCAGTACCTACATCGGCCCAGTTCTACTTATTCGACCAATACCAATATGTTAAAAAGTGACCAACATCGGCTGACACTGATATTGATGCCGGTATATCATGTATAGACCCCTTGACACGTGAACTGGCATCACCGGTGTGGTGTGTAGTTTGTGTGTGACCCGCGGTAACGGTCTTGTTACAATAATCACACAAAATGTGTGTAATTGAAGTGGGCAGCCTCTCATGTCACTCGTTTGGTGTTTCTGTTTACCGTGCTCATCAGAATAAAAAGATAATCCGTTAATCTCCAAAGACAAACGGTGTCACGGCGATCCTTTAGCATTAACGTGCAAAAACCAGAAGAGATACAGTTACACCTTTGTTGCTTCAGCTGTGTGAAGTCCAGGCATGTTAATCAAATAATTGTAGATATCCGCGTACTTAAACTAGCGACCAGTTCTGAGGACTGTCATCCCACAGCTAATTAGCAATTTCAAATAGATCTGGAAGCTTTGCCCTAAACACTGTTAGCTTTGAGTTCTTTCTTTTTTTTTGATCATCTGCACAAAAATGTGTTAGATGATCTAAAGTAGTAATATCTAAATCCTCGGTTTTATTTTGTTTGCTTAAAATGCGGCGATACAGGTCTGGATAGCGACTGGAGACTTGCCCTCCAGCGTTATTTGGATGTGCACTATTACCCGGATGAAAACAATAACATTCAAGGTGTCTATAGTAAATAATTATTAACAGAAGAGTGAACTAATTCATTCATCTGATGTTGCAGCAGTCCTTTTACTCTTTCAGGTACCACGTTCACAGTGACATTTTACTTTTTAAACACATTTATTATCTTTATCATACAGCTGATTTGATGCATTGTCCACTGAATGTATGCTGAAGGTATATTGTGTAGCCAACACTATTTTTTAGATGATGTGCCGCGTCTGAAGTGCATGCTAATGCATGGTCCTGACCTCCAGCACGTTCTACCAAGCAGAAATATTTAGTATTCACACTGCACTTCTTTGCCCACAAATTTAAAAACTCATTTGTTCATGGTTTTTTGGCAAATGAATTCAGGAGCGCTGTAATGGCTTTCCACTCATGGGACAGCCAAGTGTACAAAAAGCTGCTGATCACCTGGAAAATACTGAACTCCCTAGAATATAATTTACACCAGTCAGGTTCATGTACTTTAAATGCATTTTATTTCTGTTTGTGGTTGTTTGCTGTGGTTGCCACTTGGCCCCAGCACAACCCCCGGTGGATTTAGGCTTCAGCGTTATTAATTCCAGGTGAGCAGACAGCCATTATGTGAAATTAATAGGAATTAAGGGAAACAGCATGTTAGGTCAGAGGTGGGATCATTTATTTCGTCTGTCACCTTGTGTGTGCAGGTGTTTTTCTCCGTTTTATAATTATTTTCAGGTATTCTGGTACTGCAAGGTTTACACCCCCCTTTTTCAAATGTCTCTTTTTCTGGAAATAAAATCCCACTCTCACTTGCTTAACAAAATTAATGCTCAAATTCTCAATTTAATTAACACGAGTGTGCTGAGGGCATTTATTCAGAAAAGTTCCCCCATTACTGAAAGCATTGATTGCTACTTGCTCCCGTGGGACCAACTACACTTCTGGGTATCTCTAATCATTGTTCGACACCTTGAAAGACAGACGTCCCTGCTCAAAGTTAAAGACCAGTCTATGTCAGGTGCTGAAAAACATGTGACCTCATCTCTTCCTCACCCAGCTCCCCCTGGAGGTAGTGGCTTTAATTCCACCGTTTTACTCCCATTTTCCCTTACTCTGCTAATGATGATGAGACCCACACTTCTCTCATGTGTCCCTTAAGGCTGAGCAACGCTATTTGAGTTCGGACACTGTTTAGTTATTGGCCAACAATGGAGAATGTCTTTTAATAACACACCTACTACAGATTAGGTGGTAATTGCAGCTTTAATCAATAAACTAGCTGAGCGGAAAATTAAAGGTACACGAAGCCCGATCCCCTCCCACAACCTCAACACACAGAGCACGTTTTCTTTTTTTTTGGTATTAGGCCCATTGTTCAGATGTGGCCTAGTGAAAGTGCCGGAGGGTGAAAGCAGAGGGCTAGGAGCGAGGAGGGGAACTGACAGTGATAAATAGGCCTTTTAATAACAGCTGTGCCACTTGGGTAGCCATTCTGATCCGTTCCCATCCAAGCCGGTCCCATCGTCCTCCCTCCCTCCTTCACAATGAGGGAGCAAATTTACATATCGCTGTGATGATTGTGTAGCTCACACTGGACAGAAAATTAAACACGACAAACTCATGTAGTTGTTTGCTGCGTAAAAGTGTCTCAAGTTTGTTTGCTTTGCTTTAAGACTCTCTTTTTCTTGGTTTTAAATCTTTCTAAAGTAAATAGAACAGAAAAACTCCCGTAACCACACGCTCTCACATGCACAGAAGCTCACAGTTTAACAGATGGTTTGTTTAACTGAAACATCCATTATTGCTTTGCCTTGGCAAGCAGCTGAAAGGCTCCGGAGTGTGTGCGCCTGTGTTAGTCCTGTAGGGTATGAGTGTTTGGTGAGCTGCTGACCTGGAGGAGAAAAGGGTTAATGCTACAGTCCCTTAGAACAAGCCCACGGGGCATTGGCCCTGTTCGGCAACAGATTTCAGCACAGCAGGCTCACGTCTTTCAGAATATTGTGGACTCATTCTAACCTTAGTGGAAAAACAGCATTTGTGCTCATGGAGAGAATGTTCCAGTCACACGTTTACAAAGACTCATCTGTCACACGTATAGATTTTAGACTTATTTCTTTGTGAAAGAACGTTAATGGCTCTGCTCCTGTTTCTGTATTAATCACCTCAACTATGTTGTGATTTTTTTTAGTACTGCAACACAATGAATGAACAACGCATGAATGGAATTCTGCCGGACCCACTACAGATTTTTCCAAGAGGTACTGAGTTTAAACTTTTAATAACAATCATGTAGTAGGGGTGTTTTCATTTATTAAAAAAATGTTTATTCATTTATTTTTTAATTTGGAGATCTTCATTCATTCATTCATTCATTCATTCATTCATTCATTCATGTTTGGAATCACTAATTCCTGAGGGGGGTCACAGGGAGCTGGTGCCGAAACCCAGCAGTCATTAGGTGAGCGGCGGAGGATTGCAAATACGAGCAAGGAGCCGGTCCTTCTGCTTTGTGTCACATTAAACTACAAGACTGCTAAAGTGTTGACTGGGTGCCATGCCAGTCCGTTTTCCAATTATTTTTTTTCTGGAATGTTTTTTTAATTGCTGCTTTCACGTTGAAGCAAGACCAAATAAAAACAAACATACAACAACAAAGAACCCCATAAAATGTTGTGTAATCATAAAACACCCTTCCTGTGTGGAGCACAACCTAGTGCCACAGTCAGTTACTGTGCATACAGTCATTTATAAATCTGCCTTTCTTTTGTACCATGAACAAGGTAAGTTTTTACTTAAAGTCAAAGTCCCAAGTCATCATCACACACTGGTGAAATTACATCTCCGCATTTGACCCATCCCCGTGGTGGGGAGCGGTGAGCTGCAGCTGTGGCCGCGCTCGGGAACTATGTGGTGATTTAACCCCCCAATCCAACCCCTTAGTGGCGAGGAGGCATTGGGTCCCATTTTTTCAAAGTCTTTGGTATGACCCGCCCGGGATTTGAACCCTGATCTCCCAGTCCCGGGGCGGACACTCATACCACTAGGCCACTGGAGCTTACTTAGGCTAAAGCCCAATTTTTGATGCACTCTTCCTGAAAGGTTTCTTGCATGAAACCTTAAGTTTCAGTGCCAGTAATGTGGGAAATGGTGGGTTGAAGTTGTTTCAGTTTATTGTCCACACCGCAACTTTTGTAGCGTAATGTGGCCTGCACACGTCACCACCGAAATAGCAGCAGCTGTTATGTAAATTTAAACACATAAAAGTATGACAAGATAAAGAACTGAAACTGTTTTGGGTTGTTTATCTTGTGAAGGTCTGTTTTTCAATAGCGATTCTTGTTGTTCAAGAACGGAACTGCAGAGTTCAGTGCAGCTTCAGCATCAATTTAAACAAAGATCTTTTGACATCAAAAGCAACATGAGTTGCATGATGGTTTAATTCAGACTTCATAAAGTTTGTAAAATAGACCTGAACCCCTCTGTAGGCTATTGTCACAAATGTACGTCAGACCAGATTGAGCACCTAGGCTTTTCCACTGGATGAGTAAGCAGTGTGTAACATCTATGAAGCACTATATGCAGCTAACAGAAGCCGTTTAGAGTTGATTTTTTTTCTACTGGACACCCAACAGTGCATCTTGGACACGTCCTATAAGCGTAGTGTCACACCGCTCTGCTAAATGTACTCGCCAGGTCCATTTTATATGTTTTGTGCTTCCAGAACACATCAAGCTCAGCACTTCAGATTGAGCCACACAGCGAATTAAAGCGCAAGTCACCCCAAATCAACTTTTTTTGTTGATAAACTTTATAATTGAGTGTGTAATAGCGCCATAGAGATGTTTAGTCATCATTTTGGCATTTTAGCACATCATCTAAAATCGTCAGTGTGGCGCCCTCTTCAGGTTAAAAGTCTGCACTACATTTGAATTAGAATCAGCCATCACCATTGGCAAAGTGGTGATGTGTGACGTCCGCCAGTGTTTCTGATGGTGGACTTGGCCACGCCCCTGGCTGCCTCAGCCACTCAGGAGCCAATGCGAAATTATGCGGCTCAGAGCTGCTCACCTTCCTCCCTTCCCTCTCATATTTTTGCTCTAGTGAAGGAGATGGTGTGAAATACTCCAGACTAGGAAGCCTGTCCGAGCTCAGAGGGTGTGTGCACGTGCGCTTGTTAGCGGCTCATTTCTGCGATTGAAAACCTCGGAGTGGTGGTGTGGCCATGCATGCTCACGCACACTATCAGTTGCTACCATTGCTCTGCCCTCTCAGTCCACCAGGAAATTCCTTTTTTTGGTGCATTTTTCAAACTGGAAGTGTGGGTGGAGTAAAACTCTGGTAGGGGGTTGACTTGTTCTTTAAACACGGGAGGAGTGTAAAGCAAATTTCAGAGTAATCAACACGTGCAGAAACCTCCTTGGCTTTAAAAAGAACAGAAAATAAACTACTGACCTTTTGAATACATGCTTCCATCTTTCTCCTTGATTGGTATCATGTAAACTTGCAAAATCACGCCTGATCTTGCAATTCTCTTTTGATTTTGCAATCTCGTGGGACCAGCCTTATAAAATGCATTCGCAGCCACTGCATGTCCTCTGAAAGTGTGATTAGCCTCTTTTATAAAACAACACTGCCAATTTGCCGCAATACCGAGGCGGCATCTGGGAGCCTAAGGTCGTTTATAAGAGCTCAGACTGTGGCGGTAATGTGGTGCAATCGTGTCCTTTTTATAAAAGAATGCGCAACGGCAGTATAAAGGGGCTATGAGGGCGGTCTCTGCGCTGTCACGGACTTCTGTTTATCTTGGACATAACTTGCTTTTTATTGCGATCAAAGCCGCGCTCGTTAGGTTTTTTTCACAAGCAGCTCCTAAAGGTGTGTGTCCTCCACAGTCCCCATGAACTGTCAGATGATCTGAGCTCCAGCTCTAACGGAGAGAAGCTCCTGGAGCTCTGCATTTCTCCAGTTTATCATCTCAGCTGGTTCTGTTTACAAAAGTGAAACTTATGCCCGTGTTTATTTTCATTTTCAATATAGTTTCCGGCCGGAGCTCGGCATTAATTCATCACGTGATCATGACACCACCCATTGCGCCAAGGCGCAATGTGCATTCACAAGTCCGGCGTTGCGGTAATATTACTACCAAGCATGACGGCACGAATGCCGCAAAATTCCCGCATTGTCATGGAGCATTCATAAGACACATCGTTGCGGCAATATTACAATGATTTGCCGGCATGGTGTGTCTTATAAAAAGGGCTTTTGTTTATCTCTTCTACCTACCTCATGAGCCCAAAATCTCAGTTATTTTGAATGTCCAACAACTAATTTCAGAGTGACTGTCATTTCATTTCATCCCTTTTTTTTTATTATTTATGAAGAACTGATTTCTTTTCAATACATTTGTAAACGGTCCAGTGATGTGTTCTACAATCTAGCCAATTACTGTTTCAGCCGGCAAGACTCCAGGGATCCGGAACATACATGGCCTGAAGGTACCCATCTCAATAATTGTTTCGGCTGCCTTACACAGAGAACGAGGGGAGGGGAGGGTGGGAAGTTGAGTCAAATGGATTGGTAACGCTGTGTTCCACTTATTGAAATGTCAATTGAAGTCAAGGCTCTCCTTTTCTTTCACTCATTCTCTTGTTCCCCACGTCCATGTTTATGTATGGGAATATCTGGCTGTGCCTGTCACAGAGCCTGTCTTTCTCCATCTCAGTCGCCCTGTATGCTTGGTTCTCATGCTGGGAAAGTCATTTAACATCAAGGTGTTCCTGTTAAAGTCTGATTCCCCTCCAGAGTACTATGATCCTCTCTTTCCATATGATAGACGGAATATCAACGTTGGTTAGAGCAAAATCAGGCAATAAGAAGATGCCATTGTTCAACCATGAAATTGTCATTACAAGCCCCCAAATGGCCTTCCACAGACCTTCCCATTTTATGTTCAGCATATGTTGCTATTGAAGTCACTGCTAATTATCATGGGTTAAATGACTTGACACCTCCTCCTTCTCTCCCGATGATCCATATTATATCCATCTGCATTTCAATGACAAACTCAACCCCCACAAAATCACTAAAAGTGCTTTATTTAATGCATCCTCAGAGGAGCTTTTGTAACAACTACTGAACTGTGTCAGCTTTTCCCTCTTTTTTACTTAAGGTCAAGTGTCTGTTTTGAGAAGATGGTGTTCTCCAAAAACCTTTAGTCCTTTGGTAATGTTTCCTCTCTTTTCTTATACAAAAGTAATTGGCTAAGGGAAGCCTTGTGTGGCATTTAAATGAGGTTTTCCTGGGCACTAATTAAAGAGAGAATCCCTGAGCTTTTGTGAACCCAACGCAATGGCCTTTTGACCTCAATTAATGAGTTATTTTTAGTATCCCCTTTACAGGATCTCGTCTCTTCATTTGTGTTCAATATCTGGGTTGAGTATGGAGGTCTTTGGAGTAAACATAGATGCAGATTAATAGAGATAGGATGTAATGAACAAAGTCCCAAGTGAGACATCGAAATTTCAGTGTCGTAAGTTTTTATTACAAACCCATTTATAGTTGTCTCGTTTTGTCTTCTGAAGCTATACTTTTGTATTTTAATGCAAATGTTTTCCCCTTCTGCCAATCATCGTGTTTCCTTGTTTTAACCAGAGCCTGGTTTTTGGTCTTTACCACTTTTTCAAATTTTCATGTCTCAGGTTAATACAAGACCTAACCCAGGCAGTGACTGCACCCAAGTAGTCCCAGACTCAATGGCCAACAACAGGTGAGGTGTTTTTTTCCGATCACTAAATTAGGAGTGATTTGATAGTTTATGAAATAAGTAGATCTCTTGAAATCTATTTCTTTAAATCAGGCTAACATTTGTGTGGTATTGTATTTTTTTTTCATCATTCAGCTTGAAAAAATCATCTGCTGAGCTTAAGAGGATTTTGACAAATGGCCAAGTGAGTGTTTTTCCTTTTTTTGTCAAACTGATGTTGTGTAATACACAGTGTGTATTTGTGGCCTCACTTTACTGCACCCAGGGTAGCTGGTTCATGGATTTGAAGAATGAAAACTTTCTTTTTGCCAATTCTTTTCTCGCACTCATACACACACACTCATACACACACACACTGGTCAGCGTGTCAGGAAGACAGTTAAGCCAGCAGCCTCTCAGGTTTTCTCTATGAGTAAACTGGAGTTCTGCCCTTTGATCGTCTCCATCTCTTCACCTACGACTCATTTTATAAAGAATGTGCATGAGTGATGTGACGTTCACGAACGAATCAAACGAGAGCCGAGTTCTTGTAGAGAACCGTTCATCTTGTCTTTCAGTAACGTGCCCCCCCCAACCCACATACTCATGGACATCGGCGTAACGCTAACCGACGCCCGCCCCGTAAAAAAAGGGAAATGACGACTATAGTCGACATTGGCAGCCAGCGGTTGGATGTGAAAAGACGACTATAGTTGTCAATGGCAGTGAATGAGTTAAAGACCAAATTCACTGAGTAATTATTTTTTACTTGTCATTTTTTAAATGTGCTCGAAAGAAGACGAGGAAATGCTCAGATTAGAAAACTCAGTCAGATCTATGTCACACCGAAAATTGGCAAACATGGACTCACCCATTTTGCCGCACAGCGGGGAAGTCATGTTGTTGAGTTAGCATACAGGAAAGAGCAGAGCACTTCTCAGCGAGTAGAAGCTAACCATTAGCATTAGCAACTCCACCACACAGCAGAACTCCTCCAGGCTTGTGTTATTTGTGGAGATAAAACATCAACGTTGCAGAGTTAACGTAGTCAGTGGTAGAGTCGTGTTGCAGTTAGCCAATCAGAGGTGAGATGTCCAAATATCAGGAAATAAGACTCTAAATCCTGCCGTGTTCTGCTCCCCTCTGATCCGGGTCACTTCTACTTCCTGAAACAGGAGCATGAGAGCTTTTTTCCCCTCAGAGATTGATGCACAAGGCATTTATTTATAGACCACTGCAAATATTCTGAAAAAATTTGTGAATTTGATCTTCATGATAAATTCTGCCTTGTAAATATAAGATAGCATGATGGTCTAATCCATTTTGACAACCTGACTGATTTTGTTTTCTTTTTATATCAAAATGGGATTGAGTGATATGAAAAAAACACCCTAAACTACCCATAAGTCACTGCCCTACTCACCAAAACACAATATCCTTTAATAAACTGGATAGCAAGTGTTGTATTGATCTCCTCTTTTTGGTCGTCTATTTTTCTCCTCATGTCGCTGAACTTGGGGTGACCTGACGCCTAGCTTGTTTATAGCATCCAATAACAAAGACACCCCTTTTTTTTTCCTGTGTTCATACGGTCCACTGGATCAGTGGTTTCTCATCTTATAATGTTAAATATGCATGTTTGTTGTTCTGCAGATAAATGCCCAGGACATCCACTATCAGGAGCAACTTGGCCATGGAAATGGAGGCACGGTTTATAAGTGAGTGTTGCATTCGTGTACCGACATTACAGTCAGAAAATCAGAGTGATGTCTGCTTAAATACGTGAGAAGAGCTGTGTTTAATGAGGACGAGGGTTCTGTTGTATGGTATAAATCATTTCTAAGAACTGGATGGTTAGAGCTTGAGTCGGAAAGTTTGAAATATTTCTGACGAGATGAAATCTGTTGCTGTGTGAGAAAGTTCTCCATTCTTCACCTCACACACACCCTGTAGTCCATTTATCTCTGTGTTTGGTGTGACATCTATCAGGCTGGTTTGTGTCTGTATCTTTATTTATTTATTCTGGTTTGAAGGTTGCAAACATATGATATTGATTCGGGGCTGTAAGCTATGACAGCCATCGACCTAATCGGTCTATAGTGCAGCACTTTCCGTTCCTCTGTGAAGCACTTCATCCTCTAGACTAATGCATTACCGACCTGCTAACGCTATGACAAGGCTGGCATTTGTGTTGCTCCTTCTATCTTTCTTTCTCCACCTTTTCCTGAATTTTCCATCAATTTTCAGCAATTGAGCTGCTTTATTGAGATTGAAGTATTGATCACTGCTAGGACTAACCTTGACTTGACTCACTGCTGTTTTTCAGAACGTCCTCAGCAGAACTAGTAAATTTTTTAAATGTAGCATGTCTGCAAGACCGTCTTCTGATTTTTATTGACATTCTTTGCTTTATATTTTTTCTGTTTTATGATCGTAAGATTGTTTCAAAGGACTCCAGTCTTTCATAGTTATAAGTGAATGAGATTGTTCATCAGTTTGGCTTCAGGAATGGTTACACTGCACTGAAGAAAGCCAATACTGCAAGCCAACAACTTCTCAGTCAATTTAGCCCTGCAAAAATCTATATGCACTGGTGCTGAAAATTTCATGGTTGAATGGAGAAGATAAGCAAAAAAAATGGTTAAAAGCCCTCAGGCTATTGTTTCAATTATTTATATATTAGTTTGTTTTGTGTTTTCTTTATTTCTGATTTATAATTCAGTTCAGACTCGTTTAGCATTTAGCAAGATGCATTTTTGGCCAGAATAATGAGAACAAGCAAGTGTGAAAATATACTTTATAAGAGCTTAAAATGTATGTTTTTATCTGGTAGATCCTGGTAATCGTACCTCATTTTTACTGTAAATGCATTAGACTTTCTTTTTTTATCATTAATTTGTCACATTCCATTTAAACCTCTTGGTTATGCTCTTTATGGAGAAAAATGTTACAAATCAAATTTTAAAAAGTGTGCATGAAAGTCCAAAAGGTCACAGTGACCCCAAGATACCTTCTTGGAAACCAACGGCCTTTGGTCAGTGTTAATGTTTGTGACTCGAATCTGTTTCTCAGGAAATGAGACATTTTGCTTTCATAAAACAAACGTTTGCTCAGAGAGAATGAACGGGCTCAGATACCAATTTTATGTCCTTGTTCGTCTTTGCAGGTTGGTCCAGCGTAGATTGGGTTTATCAAATGTGAATAGAACTACGAATGGCTCCTCACCTATTAACCTCTTAGCCAATTTATGACCCACAGCCATTTAGACTCAATTGAATGTTACCAACACCTCAGCTTTTCATTGCCACATTCTGACCCAGCTATCCATCAAAGCCGCCCTTTTTCTTTTATTACACACTGTCCAGCAATCTAACTGACAGTATGACTTATAAATACTGTAACAAGGACACGCGTGACCCGTGGATCCAGCAGGCCAATTAAGACGACATGTTTGCTTGGCTGTGGCTGTAGACCCATCCCAAGAGTTGCAGGCTTATACGTGGAATCGATTTATAAACTTGAAACTCCCAATCCATAATTGGAGATTAAGAAGCCTTTTAGATAGGTGAAAATTCTTCAATAAACAAATAATTTACACAAACACATTGTCTGTTGTATAACTGTGTGCATGTCAGACCATTTTACCTATTGAATTAGATTTGGTAACACTTTACAATAAGGGTCCCTTTATTAACGTTATTGTTAACTATTAAGTGTCCTTAAGGTTAGGACAAAGGGCCAGGGGGCTGTCTGCTTAGTAATGCATTACATAATAATAACATTAATATTAAGCAGTTAATACTTTATTTAGTAGTTTATTAAAGCGGCTTTCGAGTGTTTCTTTTATCTCATGGCACCATCTAGTGGCTGACAAGCACATCACACCAATAGTCGGGTCGACTCGATAATTTAAGATGGCGACTGCACGTTTCTTGTTTATGAATGTGCTTCTGTAGCTGACAAACGGAGCTAAAACACGTTGTTTTACAAGTATTATTCTCATGTTATGTTGCGTTTTCATATATTTATATCTTAAAGTTAAAGTTAAAGTCCCAAGTATTCATCACACAATGGTGAAATTGCATAAAGACTTTAAAGACTTACTTGTCCGTGAAAAGTTCATCAACTCTGCATCAGCCGAGGTACTTCCTTAAATTTGAAGCACGTAAGCAGTAGTCTAACACTATTGGTTAGTTCTGGTCAGTGCTCAGTTTCCTATTGCATGGAGTCACTTTTACGAATTTCTGAAAAATCACACATAATTCCTGAAAGGGGGAAACTCCAAACAGCCGCTTTAATGATTAATAATGCACTAAGTAACATTAATAAAGGGGCCCTTATTGTAGGTGTTTTTCCACCTCATTGATTCAGTTGTATATTAAAGAACAAACCTTTTTGTTTTATTTATTGGGAGATCTTCAGATTTGATCTTAGTCTCTATAAACTATAACTCGTAAGTTTTTATCACATAATCTGACATTAAGACATTTTTAATCAGGTGTACAAAATCGTGTTTTTGCAAAGTCAAGCAAACTGAAATTATAGCATAGTGATGTAATGTTTATTAATGACTACTGTGATGTAATCAGCCTTCTTTTTATGGAAATCAACCTAAATGTGAACCACCAAAACAACACTTAATTGATATTACCATTAAAGTTGTAAGTGTCCTTTCCTTATGTGTCAACACTAATGTTTACATCATCCGTTGTAACATGTATCCACTATTCCTTGCGTATTTCTGCATACGCCTGTGCAGTCATGTGTGTTTATGGTTTTGTTTGTTTCATTCAGACAGAGTATTTATAGTAGTATTAGATTAACTAATCAGCTGGAGACACGGGCAGTGTTTCAACCCATGTGACGTATGTCTAAGTTAGCCCTGATCCAGGACGCCAGTCTCTGTAACCCACAGCCCCAACTTCATAGACATCGTGAGAGGCCCTATGAATACTGCATGATGGAGCTTTTATTACAGAGCGAGCTGGAGTGTAAATAAGATCCAGGGAATGGGGCGCATTTACTGGGGTCAGATCAGGGGGAAGTGGCAGCGGGTGGCTATGTAACCTTGTCCCTAAGTCTCCAGCTGTCAAAAGCCCGTCGCTGTAATTCATACCTGGATGCTTGGGCCCCAAGGTGGTCAAGGACAGTCTGAGGATGAAGCTTAAACCAACCAGTCGTCACCCCTAAAGTATGTCCTGAAATCTGTTTTGTTCTAACTATGGCCTTTCTAAATAATATTAAATCTAACTTCAACATAGTTTAGTTCACCAGGTAATAGTGCATCTCATATAGTTCAGGCTGAGTCATGCTGTTCAGCATGTTGCGTTTTCCCCATCAGAACCACAAGCTGTTTGTCATGGTGATTACTTCGGCTTCATTCAGCTTGTCCTGTTAGTTTGTAACATGCCCATCTTTCCAGTCTTGCATCAATTAACATACTTGTCTTAATTAAGAGGCAGCCGTCACGGTTAAGTGGTATTGACTGTAGCTTAAAGGAAGGCTGAGACATCGGGATGAAAACAAGACGATCAGTTGTTTGTGTGAAGAGCTTTGTTTAATCCACAAGATGCATAAAATCAAAAACATCAAGTCTTTCAGAGGAGACTCCACTCACTGGAGTCTGTAGAGATTCTTTCATTTAATTTAATGACTTATAAAGGACTCTTGTTATTTTGGTAAAGAAACTCCCGACTATCATGAAGGACAGCACTGGATAGCCGTTTGTCCTAACAGTGTGTAAATACCTAACGTGGCACTAATGGGTGTCATTAATTAAAGTCCCGGGCTAGTTTAGAAGTGTCTGGCTAAAGAGCAATTTGACACTTCAAAGTTAGAGACATTAAACACACTTTGCACCATACACATTCCCTCTCTAGACGACCCACTGACAAACGAGTAGTTGGGTATCACATGCATTAAGCATGCTTGCAAACCAAGTAGCCTGCGTGACGTACATTGAACCCACCTCATCCCTGTCACCTGACAGCTGTTGGACAGTATTCGTCCTTGAGGATTGTATGTTAAGAGCTTTTGAGGCATTGTCACAGCTACTGTAAACTAACCTTCAAGGGCAGTAACTAAAGCCGCTGCATGCTACTAAGGTGTTTACTAATTAAATCATTATGGGGCCAGTCGGTGACTGCTGCTTTACCTGCAACTCTAAACTCTGTCTGGAACAGCTTCAGATGAGGTCGACTGGATCTGGTTTTTGGTTGTGATCTTTCCTTATTCCTTACTTTTTAAAGTTTCACTGGTGATTACGTTTGCCAGTTACGGCAGCGTAGAGCTGCCACCCACACAAAAATAAATTGGAGCGATACCACGTTGTAACATATTAACTTTATTGTTCTAACAATATAATTATCACGTTTGTACAATATACTATCACATTTGTACAATATACTATCACATTTGTACAATATACTATCACGTTTTTACAATATACTATCACGTATGTACAATATGTTATCACATTTGTACAATATACCTTCATGCTCTAACAATATAATTTTCACGTTTGTACAATATATTTATATTGTAAAAACGTGATTATTATATTGTACAAACGTGATAGTATATTATAAAAATGTGAAAATTATATTGTTAGAACATGATAGTATATTGTACAAAAGTGATAGTATATTGTAAAAACGTGATAGTATATTGTACAAATGTGAAAATTATATGTTAGAACAATAAAGTTAAGATGTTATAACATATCACTCCAATTTTATTTTGTGTGGGTGGCAGCTCTTGCGCTGCCGTAGCCAGTAGATGCATTTTTCACAACAAACTAAAATATCCCACCACACAGATGTTTTCATGTCCATTTCATTTGGCGGTTTTATCAGTCCATGATGCTTTTTTCTCTTGCCCCTTTAGAGCATACCATGTTCTCAGCAAGCGTGTTTTAGCTGTCAAGGTGAGAATTCCTTTGATTACGTGATAATCACGGTACTCTTTTTTTTTTCATTTCATCTTTCCAACGTATCTTCACATAATTAGTTTGTGTTGGGTTTATTGAAGGCTGTAACCCCATTTAAAATAACTTGATTACAGGTAATTCCTTTGGACATCACGGTGGAATTACAGAAGCAAATTATGTCCGAATTAGAAATTCTCTACAAGGTTGGTGTTGACTTGTCATTTGTTGGTTTTTTCAAAAGAACTTGTTCCTTTTGTCCCCCTGAATCTTGCTGTTCTTCAACATTTGCATTGTTAATCAACTAAATAAATGTCATATACCACAGATAGGCATACTATAAGCTACCAATTTAGTTTGAAAGGACCTGACTGACCCGCACAAAGTACTGACCTCAACCAGTTTAGCACGGTTCACACGGCAGGATTTTTAAACTCTCAGACGATTTTCCAATTATGAGAGGCCACATGTGGTGAGAAAAAAATCACGGCTATACCAGTTTTAGTCCTACAGTGTGTGGTGGCTGTGATACGGCAAAAACTACACACAAACCGATTTCACACATGGACAATTTCCTGGTCAGATGGGAAATCTTGCGAGATCAAAAAGACTTTGCAGTAAACAAACATGGCAGAGATGCATGCAGCGCATGTTTGTCACCTTGCTTTCTGATTGGATACAAGTCACTGTCAACAGGCAGCACGCTTGTTTGTCCTCGAAAATTGTACCAAGACAATTCAACATGTTTGAAAGCCTGGATTTATGATTGACGGCCTTCCGAGACGATCAGAACACTCTTAACACACCACAGACGGTAGGAATGTCTGATAAGATTATCTTTAGAGCCATAATGGTAATCTGGTGCATCTTTAAGATTGTCGGAAAGGGAGGATCAGGTCCAAACTCGACTCGATTATCCTGCTGTGTGAACCAAGCTTTAGAGAACCTTTGGAATGTTAGATGTTCAATACTTAAGTGAGGGTTTTTCACAGTTAGGAGTTTTGGAATTTTATGCCCAATCTTCAAGAAGTCCATTAGTGATGTCAGTCTTCTTCAGGTTGAGGCAATTTAAAGCAACATTCCGCAACTTTTACACCTTAAAATAATGTTTATTGTAAAGTTTTGGCAGCATACT
The DNA here is from genome assembly GCA_006937985.1 of Aphyosemion australe. Classification (NCBI taxonomy): domain Eukaryota; kingdom Metazoa; phylum Chordata; class Actinopteri; order Cyprinodontiformes; family Nothobranchiidae; genus Aphyosemion; species Aphyosemion australe. The sequence continues at coordinate 374,260 of SSNS01000037.1, forward strand.
ATCATCTATTATGTTCATTTTTCGCACCTGTGATAGTGTTAGGGGGTCCCACATCAGTTTACCGCACTATACAGTTTTTTGCTCCGGGTTGAAACAGGAAGTACTGACTGCGTGTTGTTTTACGGCAGCATATGGCAAGCCAAAGGGATAAAACAAGCGTGCGTTCTAAACGCACATTATCACCAAATAAATGTGCGTCTTGAATGCGCATTTTGACGTCAAAGAGGGCCAAATAAAGCGCACGTACAAGACATGGGTTTTGGCGGACATAACGCGAATTATTTCACCGGGGTTATTGTGTTTGGTCGGTCATAAAGTTGTTATACAGTCCTGATAAAACTATCAATTCAATGTGTGGAGGTGGAAAAAGTTTGTTTTCATTGTTTTGCCTGACATTAGGGATGTTTTATATTAAAATGTTTGATTTTAAAAATGTATTTTACGACAGTGACATTACGCAGCAAGCCTTGAGAGGGTGACAGAGCGCACATATCCTCAAAGTTCAGGAATGTTGCTTTAAGTTCTTCCACACCCAACGTTCTGATCCGTATGTTTACTGGAACACCTGAATGTATTGACTTATTGAGATGTTCCAACACTTTTGGTAATATGGTATCTTTACTAGGGGTGGGAATTTAATGCATTAATTATGATTAATTAATTAAGACAAATTAACGCGTTAAAAAAAATTAACGGATTTAACCCTTTAAGCCCGAAGGACCCCCAATTGGGGGATGTTGAATTTTAGCAGCAAAATACATGTCCTAAATATCAATATAGTCAAGCTACATCTCTAAACAAAGCTCAGAACCTTGGCTACTAGACCATGTAAACCTTTTTTATGGGCTCAAAACACAACTAAAACTACAATCAAATGAGTGATCAGAAATCCCTCTTCATGTGTGTTTTTGCCTTCATTTCTGTCTCTAATGACGCTAAATCAAATCACACATTCTATCAACCCATTATTATTATTATTATTATTATTATTATTTTATTATTGTTTTGAATTGAAAATACAATTTAAAAGCATTTTTTTTAATATAAATTAATGATTACAAATTACAACAATAATGTCAATGACTATTGTTTGATTCTCTGTCTCATTATTTTTAATTTTAAAAAATTGCTTTCGGGGCAAATTTTCTTGAACGATTAAAATGCGATTAATCAAGATTAATTAATTACAAAGCCTCTAATTAATTAGATACATTTTTTTAATCGAGTCCCACCTCTAATATTTACATATGCACATAATGGAAGTTTTACTCAGTTACACAAAAACCGTCAGTTTACAATATCTGTAAGATGTTTAAATAACAAGGAGGCAAGTAATTTCTCAAAATTAAACCATGTTTTGATTGTTGTCCAGTTCTGAGGACTCTGCAGAGTTTTTCATTAAAAGCAGCTGCTATTTAAACAGCCGAGTCCTTTTTAAGTGCATCTGTGTACTTGACAAGACCTGTAATGAGTTCCTAGTTTAAAGATTAGGTTTTGATTAGCGTACCTGTATGTCCCATCTAGACACCCCAAGCGTTTAACTTTATGTCAAATAGTGTTTGTTTTTTAGCCATTGAATAATAAGAAAATACTGATTTCAAACCTAAAGAAACTGCATATTTTGTTTTAGCAAATTATTGTTACAGATAAAAGTCTTGACTTGCTCTTTAGTGATTAACCTGTCCTTGTTTGCAGTGTGATTCGCCCTACATCATCACTTTCTTCAGTGCCTTTTTTGTGGAGAACAGGATATCCATATGCACAGAGTTCATGGATGGTAAGTTTCTTTGTACTGTTTTTATTTCTTTGCCAGCTACACTTGTATATAAGAAGGACTATGGGGAACCGTCCTGTGTTTCTCTGCTGAGTATCCATTTACACTTCTGCAGATCAAGAGAATGTCTGATCACTGTGAGCTGCTTACCATGGCGGTGTGCTAAAAGCTACAAGGGTGTGATAAATCTTGACTGAAGTGCATTTGTGGGGGTATTGTGTGTGTGTGTGTGTGTGTGTGTGTGTGTGTGTGTGTGTGTGTGTGTGTGTGTGTGTGTGTGTGTGTGTGGTGTGAGATTGGGGACTGCACATTTTTATTTTTTTGGCTGTGTTTCTCCAAGTGTGTGTTAATGCAATGATTCCCGTTTCACACATTAGCCAGTAGTCAGCAGAGTCTCTGTAACTTCGGAGCGCTTTTACTTCACGGAACTTTTCCACTTATACATGATTACTGAAAACAAGGAACTGTTTTGGATCAAGCAAAACCTTTTCAGTTGTTCATAACGTGACTTCTTGCAGAGTGAAAGCCTATATTTTCCATCTTTAAATTGTTTTAAGTTGTCTCATAGTTTAGTTAAGTCATAATAATTAAAACAACTCGTCTCATGCAGGTGGATCTTTGGACGTCTATAAAAGAATACCAGAGCATGTGCTGGGGAGGATCGCAGTGGCGGTAGGTACAATAATCACCTTTTTGAATTATTAAACATTGTAATGAAGGTAAGGTTAAAAAACAATGGAAATTGCCACAAATATTATTCTGTTTGACAAAATATATAAAATTAGCTGTTGGGTATTGGCTAAAAGCTGAAGGTACAGACTTGCTTATTTCTTAAACCAAATTAAGGAAGTAAGTAAAGTAAGTAAATTTTATTTATATAGCACTTATCACAGAAAGAGAATCACAAAGTGCTTCACACAGATCAACAAAACAAATTATAAGGTCATAAAAATCATAAAATCATCTTAAAAACAGAACAACAAAATATGATATAATAAATTAAAATCAGAAAACACAAAGTCATACAGTTATAAAATGGTAAATGGTCTGTATTTGTATAGCGCCTTCTTAGGGTTCTACAACCCCCCAAGGCGCTTCACAACACAATCAACTCAATTCACCCATTCATGCGCTGGTGGGGATGAGCTACGATGTAGCCACAGCTGCCCTGGGGCGCGCTGACAGAGGCGAGGCTGCCGAGCACTGGCGCCACCAGTCCCTCCGACCACCACCAGCAGGCAAGGCGGGTTAAGTGTCTTGCCCAAGGACACACAGCAGCATTCTCTGGCCGGAGCCGGGATTGAACCTGCAACCTTCCGATTACTGGACAACCCGCTCTACCTCCTGAGCTACTGCTGCCCTTATGATGATAAATGATAAAGCAAATGAAAGATGATTATAAATTCAAGTTAAAAAATGATAAAACACAAGATATTTAAGTAAAAGCAGTTTAAAATAAACGGGTCTTCAGCTGCTTTCTAAAGGTGACCATACTCAATAACACGCAAGGATAAAGGAAGTTCATTCCAACGTCAGGCTGCAACAGCCTGGAAAGAGCGATCACCTCAACTTTTATATCTGGTCTTTGGAACTTCTGGGAGGTTGTGGTTTGTGGACCTGAGGGTTCGGGTTGGAGCATAAGGCTACGTCACACTGAAAGCATCAGCGGCGCGGAACGGCAGCAGAATGTCGCCGTTTCAAATAGAATCTGTTATAGTCTATGGGGGTGTCACAAACCAGCCGCGATGCAGCAATTTCCAGACGCATCCCAGAAGCGGCACGCCGCGCCGCTAAAGATAGGATTGGGTTCTATTTTTGCCGCGTGCCGCTTCTGGGATGCGTCAATTTCCGCAGTTAACATAGGGCTAGACAGGAATTCACACTCGGTTTCAGTGTAAAATGCCCGGTAAGTGCGATTTCATATCTATGTAGATTACGTCTATACGTGTGACCTCACGGCTTATTTACTTACCGCATCATTCAAGAAGTGCAGGATTGTGTTTTTCATGGGTTTAATCCTGGCAGTGGAGAGGAACAACATTATATATGACATCAAACAGTGATGTCACACGTGAGTTCCTTCTTTTTGGTTTAATGGCGGACGGCATAAACAAACCGAAGTCTTGAGGGATCTTGTGATCTCGCGAGTCGAGCGAGGAGCGCGGCGGTGAATTTGCTTCGCTGCTGACTCTCCCGGTGTGCACTGGAGTGCCGCGATTGTCGCGAGTAAACCGTTCCACGCCGCTGATGCTTCCAGTGTGCAGCAGGCATAAGGCTTTAACAGTTCAGTAACATAAGGAGGAGCTTGGCCATGTAGAGCCCTGTATGTTATAGTAAGGATCCTAAATTGAATTCTAAAGTTAATGGGTAACCAGTGCAGAGACATCAGAATAGGAGAGATGTGAGCTCTTCTTTTTGCTCCAGTTAGGAGCCTCGCTGCAGAGTTCGGGACCAACTGAAGGCGGTCAAGGGCTTTTTTGTTAAAACATGTGAAACGTGTGTTACAGTAATCTAGATGGGAGGAGATAAAGGCATGGATAACCATTTCAAGTTCATGTTTTGACACCAACCTTTGCAGTTTGGAGATATTTCTCAAATGATAAAAACAGTTTCTGACCAGCGTTTTTGAGTGGCCTTCAAGAGACATTGATTGGTCAAAGACAACACCCAAATTTCTCATGTTTGACTTGACAGCAGAAGCTAAATGACCAAGTTGTTGACTAATCAGAGGAGCCATGCTCTCAGGGGCAATGATCAGACATTCAGTCTTTTCAGAGTTTAACTGAAGGAAGTTATCTTCTAGCCAGCTAGTGATCGCTGATAGACACTCTAGTAGTTCAGCCAGTTTATGGAGCTCAGATTCCTTAAAGGAGCAGTACAGCTGAATGTCATCTGCATATAGGTGATAAGAGACATTGTGAAAAGCCTCAATTATCTGTCCAGGAGGGTGTATATATAATAAAAACAGGAGTGGACCTAAAACAGAGCCTTGGGGTAAGCCACAGAACAGACTGGTGGAATCTGACATGATTTGGTTTATACAGACACTGAAACTTCTGTTAGAAAGGTACGATCTGAACCAGTCTAGAACAGTTCCAGAGATTCCCAACGAGTCATGAAGTCTGTTAATTAAGGTGCTGTGATCAACAGTGTCAAAAGCTGCAGAAAGATCCAACAACACTAAGACTGTAAATTCCCCGTTGTCTGCAGCCATCATGATGTCACTGGAAACTTTAATCAAAGCTGTTTCTGTTGAATGATTTTTACAAAAAACAGATTGGAATTTATCAAAGTTGTTGTGAATTTCCATAAAAGTAATCAGTTGATCTGCCACAACTTTTTCTAAGTTTTTAGAAATAAAGGGCAATTTAGAAATGGGTCTGTAATTATTAGGCTGAGAGGAGTTCAAACTGGGTTTTTTAAGGATCGGTTCAACAACAGCATGTTTGAAAACAGAAGAGCCAGACTGGAGAGATAAGCCTCTTTTATAAAACAATGCCGCCAATTTGCCGCAACGCTGAGGCAGCATCTGGGAGCGTTAGGTCATTTATAAGAGCTCAGACCGTGGCGGTAATGTTGCGTAATCATGTCCGTTTTAGAAAAGATTACGCGATGGCGGCATAACGGAGGTATGGGGGCGGTCTCTGCGCTGTCGCGGACTTCCGTGTATTTTGGACATAACTTGCTTTTTATTGCGATCGAATCCGTCCTCCTTAAGTTTTTTTCCCCCAGTCAGCTACAGGTGTGTGTGCTCCACCGTCCCTGTGAGCTGTCAGATGATCTGAGCTGCAGTTCTAATGGAGAGAAGCTCCTGGAGCACCGCATCGCTCCAGTTTATCATCTCAGCTGGTTCTGTTTACAAAAACTAAACTTATGGCCGTGTTTACTTTCATTTTCAACATAGTTCCCGGCCGGAGCTCTGCATTAATTCATCACATGGTCATGACACCTCCCTCTTTTGCACCAAGGCTTAATGTGCGTTTATAAGACCGGCTAAGCCGCAATATTACCGCAATATTACTACCAACAAGTGTGGCGGCACGAATGCCGCAAAATTCCCGCAAGCGTTCATAAGAAACACGTTGCGGTAATATTACGCTGATTTGCCAGCACGGTGTGTCTTATAAAAGAGGCTATAGATTAATAAAATCCACAATGCATGGGCCAATTTGGTCAAAGACCTTAAAAAGCAAAGCGGTTGGGAGGAAGAGGATTTCTTACTCACAGTTAAAATAGCATTTTAAGTAAAATGGCCTTGATGTTGATTAATGTATGGCTCTTTTCCACACTTATTACCCCTTCCTCTGTCTCCAGCTCCTCCTTTGTGTTGCTGTCCTTTAGCTTTGTTCGTAATCAAACGATGACGGCTATTTATTCAGTGCTAATTCTATTTCACAGCTTTCCCTCCTTTCTACTGTCACAGTTGTTAATTATCACTGAAGGAAAAACACTCAAGAGGGTGCGAGTAAAGCTGCAAATGCCAGTTGTTGCACCACCACCTTTCAAGGCACTTTTGTGTTTTCTTAATTGATCTCAGTATGTTGTGTATCAGTGTTGGACGACAAGGTCCTTGGAAGTACCATCAGTCCCCCCATTGTGTAAATGAAGAAATCACAAAGTGACTTAAAACAAAGTTAAATACTTGATTTCTCTAATCAAACTGAGTTCTTTCATTTAGGAAGAATGTTGCCCTTTCTCTAATTGTGTATGGGGATTAAGTTCAATAAACAATTACTAAAAAAAAGATGTTATTGTATAAAACTTAACGATGGGCACTTCAGCTTCAGCCCATTTCTTTCATACTTTCTACAGGAGAAAAATACCATTTTTAAGTCTTTCTCAGATAAAACAAGCTGTAGTAGAAATTAGAATTATGATGGCCTAATCATGGTCTTCTCATTAAAATAACTAAGGAAAAAAATAAAGTATAGATGAAATTTAATTATATTTTTCTCTTCAAAGATGATATATATAGGTACACTCACCAGCCAATTTATTGGGTACACCTTTCTAGTACCGGGTTGGACCCCCTTTTTCCTTCAGAACAGCCTTAATCCTTCGTGGCATAGATTCAACAAGGTACTGGAAACATTCCTCAGAGATTCTGATCCATATGGACATGATAGCATCACGCAGTTGCTGCAGATTTGTTGGCTGCACATCCATGATGAATCTCCCGTTCCACCACATCCCAAAGGTGCTCTATTGGACTGAGATCTGGTGACTGTGGAGGCCATTTGAGTCCAGTGAACTCATTGTCATGTTCTAGAAACCAGTCTGAGATGATTCCAGCTTTATGACATGGAGCATTATCCTGCTGGAAGTAGCCATCAGAAGATGGGTACACTGTAGTCATAAAGGGATGGACATGGTCAGCAACAATACTCAGGTAGGCTGTGGCATTGCAACGATGATCAATTAGTACTAAGGGGCCCCAAGTGTGCCAAGAAAATGTCCCCCACACCAGTACACCACCACCACCAGCCTGAACCGTTGATACAAGGCAGGGTGGATCCATGCTTTCATGTTGACGCCAAATTCTGACCCTACCATCCGAATGTCGCAGCAGAAATCGAGACTCATCAGACCAGGCAACATTTTTCCAATCTTCTATTGTCCAGTGTTGGTGAGCCTGTGTGAATTGTAGCCTCAGTTTCCTGTTCTTAGCTGACAGGAGTGCTGCTGTAGCCCATCTGCCTCAAGGTTCCACGTGTTGAGCGTTAAGAGATGCTCTTCTGCAGACCTTGGTTGTAACGAGTGGTTATTTGAGTTACTGTTGCCTTTCTATCAGCTCCAACCAGTCTGGCCATTCTCCTCTGACCTCTGGCATCAACAAGGCATTTTCACCCACAGAACTGCCGCTCACTGGATGTTTTTCCTTTTTGGGACCATTCTCTGTAAACCCTAGAGATGGTTGTGCGTGACAATCCCAGAAGATCAGCAGCTTCTGAAATACTCAGACCAGCCCGTCTGGCACCAACAACCATGCCACGTTCAAAGTCACTAAAATCACCTTTCTTCCTCGTTCTGAAGCTCAGTTTGAACTGCAGCGGATCGTCTTGACCATGTCAACATGCCTAAATGCATTGAGTTGCCTCCATGTGATTGGCTGATTAGTCATTTGCATCGAGCAGTTGGACAGGTATACCCAATAAAGGGGCCAGTGAGTGTAGATCGAAATATAACTTTGAACAAAGGTTTTTGGGGACTAAATTCTGTGTTTATAACACTTTTACACATCTTTCAACCATTTCCTCTTTGTATGATTTAGATATCATGCATCCTTGTGGATCATAATAAATTATATGTGTATATGTGTTATATAGTGGTAGAGTGTCCGCCCCGGGACTGGGAGATTGGGGTTCGAATCCCAGTCGGGTCATACCAAAGACTTTGAAAAAATGGGACCCAATGCCTCCTCGCTTGACACTCAGCACTAAGGAGTTGGATTGGGGGGTTAAACCACCAAATAGTTCCCGAGCGCGGCCACAGCTGCAGCTCACCGCTCCCCACGGGGATGGGTCAAATGCAGAGGACAATTTTCACCACACACCAGTGTGTGAGACAACTGATGGCTTTAATCTTAAAAGACAAACAAAATGAAGAAGGACCTTTTTGTTCCCTTGGCACATCCTTAAGCCAGTATCTCACTGGGCTCTTGGTGACAAACTGTGAACATCATTTTCTAGGGAGATTATAAAAGTTTTTTAAACATTTGCGAGGCTTGTGTGAGTCACAGGGACTGGCTAACATGTTGCTGGATGTTTTAACATATATAAAACACTGGCATCACAAAATTCCTCAGATAATAGTGACAATATTTTTCACAGGTGTTCGTATGCCTTCTTAGTCTAGTTCCTCAGCCAGAATGTATGAGAACAGTGTGAATAAACCCAGATAACATTAAGAGACTTTGTCACAATTTGTTTGCAGTTACATTATGTGCCCCATGTGACCTGGCTGTATGCATGAAAATGTTCACAAATTATCGTATTTACTAGGGATGTGTATTGGTAAAACTCTGGCGATACGATACGTATCACGATACAGGGGAGACGATACGATATATTGCGATACATTCAGCCAGATGATATTAGCGATTTTTTTAGACTGAATTTATTGTAGGAAAATTCAATAAACAGTCCAAACTGATTCTGAACATGTTTAACATGAGGTATCTGAGCCATAATAGAGGGATTTACATTTATATGGTGGAAACAAAACCCATTGCACACTGCTGCCAACTAGAGGTCGGCGTTTGAATTGCACCAAAAGAAAAGAAAATACACAAATGTTTGCATGTAAATTCTTCCAAAAAATCGATACACAGCTTTTAAATATCGATATAATACTGCAGGAAAAAATATCACGATATATTGCCATATCGATATTTTCTTACATCCCTAGTATTTACCCATTTATTATGATTCCACCTGAGAAAAGTATGTACTTTCCTCTAAATTATGTATCAAAGTAGTGTTTCTGATTGCGTATTGTACGATTTTATTGATGTTGAACCCTACCTGAGTAGAAATCTCATCATCAAACATTGACAGAAGCATAAAGTTCCTTTTAGCTGGTTAAATCCTCCAAGATGTTGCGATGTTTTCATTTTTTTTTTTTGCCGCTTCTGTCTGTAGGTGGTAAAAGGCCTGACTTATTTGTGGAGCCTTAAGATACTTCACAGAGGTGAGTAAGGTTGCTGTGTTATTAAAAAAGAGCAGAGTTGATAAAGACAAGCAGCAGAGTGCTGATGTTGCAGTTCTCTCAAGCAGTATGTCTCCACAGATGTCAAGCCTTCCAATATGCTGGTGAACACCCGAGGACAAGTCAAGCTGTGTGACTTTGGTGTCAGCACGCAGGTACGCTGATTTGTTTGTATTAGAAAGAAAAGAAGAGGGGATGGAAAAGGGATGAAGCCAAACGGTTGTCTGAAGCTGTGTGACCACAATGCTTTGCAGGCGGTGTGTTTGTGTGCATGCACAGACCCGTGTGCATATGGTCAGCTTGTCAATCACAACATTCATTTTCAACTCAAGACATCAGCGCTGTCCCAAGGGTCTTCTTCTCACGTTAGCTCCCCCCACTACCATTGTTCTGCAACCTCCAAAAAAAATCACTTGTTATAATTATGACCCCACACACACTCACAGCGCCAAGCCTCATTGATATGTATTCAGTAGATTTGGGGAAAGCGTGGGTGGCAGACAATAGCCCTGTCATTGTGTGTGTGTGTGTGTGTGTGTGTGTGTGTGTGTGTGTGTGTGTGTGTGTGTGTGTGTGTGTGTGTGTGTGTGTGTGCGTGCGTGCGCACACACCAAAGTGTGTTTTGTAGCATAATCATCAGGGAGAGACCTTCACCGTTCCCCAAAACATCAACCCCGTAGAGTCCTTCCTTTCAGTGCTCTCAAACACACACACACACACACACACACACACACACACACACACGCCCTTTCCTGTTCACATTGCTATTTATTCACAACCTTCACTTCCTGGGCTACTCTAAGGTGAATTTTACACCTTGATTGTGAAGCATGCAGCAATGATGTGTCCTAAACCTCTTTTTAGTTAAAAAAATTCTGTTTATCTGTCTAGCACACACCTTTCCTGTCTCACTTTCTGTAGGACACGTTCAGAAAGAGCCATAGGGGGCAGACATTCATTATCACAGTCCTGTCTCTGATGACATACCGACTCACAACAGTCTCTTTGTGCTAGGGTTGAGTGGACCCCAAAGTTTCCTCTGACATAATAAAAGTTAGCTACAACCCTTGTTTCCTAGGACAAAAACTTATTTTTAATGATTTCCTTAAAATTGTTAGTCTGGCCTGCCAGACTCTCCCTCTGTCTATTCTACACAGAGGACTAGTCTGGATACTCAGAGGCAGCGAGCACCATGAGGTGCGGGACTAGCCAGCTCAATAATAACCAATCGGAAAAAAGGCGGAAATGACGACTTATCGCGCTGTAGTTTTATTAGCTGTAGTCAAAGATGGCGTCAAAGGAGCGCTGCTAACAACTGTTCACGCCGAGCTGTACTGCAGTTAACCCCAGCTTTCCGGCATTTTTTACTTGTTTCTTCCTTAGCAATGGGCGATGGTGGCGGAGGAGTTAAGTGGCCGCCTTGCAATCGGAAGGTTGCAGGTTCGCGTCCCGCTCAGTCTGCCGCTGTCGTTGTGTCCTTGGGCACGACACTTAACCCGCCTTGTCTGCTGGTGGTGGTCGGAGGGACCGGTGGCACCAGTGTACGGCAGGCCCCGCCTCTGTCAGTGCGCCCCAGAGCAACTAGCTACAATATAGCTCTGATTGTGTTGTGAAGCGCCTTGGGGGGTTGTAGAACCCTAAGAAGGCGCTATACAAATACAGGCCATTTACCATTAGCGCAAGTAAAGGTGACACCACGATATGTGTTTTTTAGCTGGGTAAACGCCTTCCTCAGTAGAAATTAATGCACTGGGGGTGAATGGAGACCCATCTAAGATGGTGGCCGGCCACTACAGCAGCGCCAGTCCACGAGGCGTCTACTCTGTGGGTAGCACAGCGCACACATCTTTCTTTAGAAGAAAGGCTTTTAGCGCGAATTCTTGTTGTGGTTTTAAAGACGTGTCCAAGTCATTTAGAACAGAGGAAAGAGCCGCTTCAGACGCCATCTTTGTTGTTTATGAGAAACTGAGCGTCGCGGTGTGTGACGTACGCTGCTCAGCGCTGATTGGCTTGGTGAGAACTCTCAGGGGGTGGGGTTATTTGAATAGGTGCGTTACCAGACCCATTACTTCCCATAAGGAAGCATTGGTATGGCTGGCCAGGCTATAAAATTGTTGCTTCAGTTAATTTAGTTTTTTTCAGTATTATATGTATTTATTTTAAGGTTGATTTTTATTTGCAGCTGGTGAATTCTATAGCTAAAACCTACGTGGGGACCAACGCATACATGGCAGTGAGTCACCCTCTACTTTCATTTGTGAATTTGTGTCGTACACTTTGTTTAAAGTTGTTTCTGTTGATGTCACACAGCCAGAGAGGATTTCAGGAGAGCAGTATGGAATCCATGCTGATGTCTGGAGTGTGGGCATCTCTTTCATGGAGGTAAACAAACTTCTACTTCTTCTGTTGTTGTTGCTCAGAAAGGGGATGAGGCGATGTATGGGCAGAATGTTCATTTAAAGAATCACTTCTTATATTGTTGATCAAGTGTTTGATTGAAGCCCTGTTTCTAATTTCCAGTATACCACTTCCCTCTTCTCCTGTCCTCATGGTTACACTATTGATTCTCCATTTGTTTCTGTCTCTAGCAGTAGAACAAATGATCTGTGCTTCTGTCTCTTCTTTATTTGTCAATAACGGTTAATATTATTATAGTTGTAACAAAAATAGATGAGTTCGGTGTGATGTAGCTATGTCAGAATCGTTGACATACTATCTGATAAAGATGGAGTTTAATGGCGTGACCTTTGACCCTGATTTCCTTGTCTCTGATGTTAGCATTGAGCTAAATGAAAGCCCTTTCTGTTTCACCTGGTTCAGACTGATTTTTAACACTAGTTGGTCTGTTTATGTTCAAGGAAAAACCTGCTTGATGTTCTGCTGCCAATAAGCTGCACTTGACAGGGAAACAATACACACTTCAGTGAATCATCAAATAGAATTTTCAGCCAATCATTTGGGTATAAATACCACTGAGACACACTTCAAATGGACCCATGATCGTGTCCTCCCTCCCTTTATGTGACTGTTCTCAGAAGGTGGTAATTATGTGGAGGTCATTCACTAAAAGCTGGTGAAGATGTTTTATCAGTAGGTGGGTTTTAAAGCTACAATCCAGAGTATTTTTTATCCAACGGCATCCCCTGTTGCTGACACATGTACCACAACTTGATAGGTTCTTCTAACGTTCGTATTTACAGCCGAAAGCGACGCCTCTCAATCTTGAACGCGCACCTCTAGCCAGCTAACAGAGCTAAGACACATTGTTTTACAACTGTCTGGTTTTTTTTTCTCTATGTGAAGTTTCCAATTTGTCTTGACCAAAGTATTTGTTTAAAGTGGCAGAGTCTCTTGATCCACCTAAAACTGGTTGACATTCCTACTAAGCTAATTAAAGAAGGACATAAAGACGACTCAGCCAATGTGTTTGTCTCTTCTGAAGCCTTTGGTGGATTTATTTTTCTGTTCATGTTGAAGTTAAATTGGGTTTCTGGAGATCATTTCAGGATAACTAAACTATATTAAAACCCACACACACCCACTTTACACTCATACATGTTAATCATTAAAGGGACAACTGTTTAATATTTTTAAATCATTTTCTTGAGCCAGTTTGTGCTAAAATGACCCTTTACAGGGTTAATGAAAGGCCACCCAGCCCCTGTCGCCCTCTGTAGCCAGAATATTCCACTTGCAACTTCAGAGTGCCAGTCTGGTCTGTTGGGACTTAGAAAATTTTGAGCTTGATATACCTGGATCTGCAGTCTGCTTCCAGCACGTTTCCTGCATGTTTTAAATCATGAACACAGCTGATTTGTTTGATTTAGTGATGAACCGCTCCTGTAGACACTAATGAAGGCTGAGGAGACATTTCAGCTGTTAGATTAAGGTGTTAAAAAGACGAACGCACAGCGAGGAGATACGTTTTACTTTCGGTTTCACCAACGAACACTAGGGGGTGCTAAAAACAAGCCAAAACTGACTAGTGTCCCTTTAAGGTAATCTAAAATGTTTAGGAGATTTTGCTGTTTGTTTTTAGATAGTTCAAAGCATGTCCCCATCCTAAATTTGCACCCTCACCCTGTTTTAAAAATGCAATAATTTCAAATTAGATCATTTACAAACAATGGCACAGTTTTAAACAAGGTTAAAAGATTATTTCTTTACTAGATGCACACGTGTTGGTACCGAGCACTGCTGGTCATCATCTGTTTTTTTGTGATTTTTTTACTGTATTTCTTGTATTTTGGAGCGATTTTAGCTGCTGTCTTGAAGAGTGATTTTGAATCTCAATGAGATTATTCATGGTAAAATAATAAAATAATAATAATTCTGTCTTATTCTCACAGCTGGCACTTGGCATGTTCCCCTACCCACAAGTGAGTAATTTTCCTCTTTTTTTATTCCTATTCAAGAGTCATGGTCAATATTTTTAGGTCAGAAGCTCAGCGTTTCTGACAGTATTGGACTGACAGTCAGATGTAGGAATACGGTGTCACTGTTTGTTTGTTTGTTTGTTTGTTTGTTTGTTTGTTTGTTTATTAAGATCCCCATTAGCTGCTGTAAAACAACTGCTATTCTTCCTGGGGTCTCCTCTTTAGTAATCATTACATTTATTCACATACTGTATTCATAAATCATCCACACACACAAACGCACTCGCATACAAACTACATAAACGTACAAAAAACAAAAAAGTCAATATTTAAAGCCCCAAAATAAAAATAAAATCCATACATTAACCCCGAATCACAACTCACCTCCACACACCTTTCTATGATAGATGTAGATACCCATAAATAAACATATATAGATACCGTAAATCCTCTAATACAGGCCCGGGCCTTTATTTACTCAAGCGCATCCTGGTTCAGGCCTTTATTGGAAGGAGGCCAGAATTAGAGGCAGGCTTATATTTCAATTTGAGCAAAATAAACTACAAGTAGAATGAATAAAAACAAGATTTTGTGTCTGAGCGGTGACTGAAGTCTCACGTGCAAATCAAAAGTGATGATTGGTGGGTTTCACTCACGTGACCCTGCCCTGGCGCTGAACTCAAACAGTGGACAGGAAGTGTTTTGCTCTACTACAAAACACAGCGTGACGGATGAAAGTGAGTGTTCTAAACGAGCTGGCACAGACACGATATCACGAAAAAAATTGCATCTTCCTTTAGGTTCTGACTCATTTAATTTTAAAAGTTGGACTTTTAATACATGCTGGAGGATTTACCCAACGCTGAAGCGATCGACACAACAAACTATCTCATGTGGCAAATCTCATGTTACACTGCAAACCAAAAGCCTTTTATGAGTCTGAAAGCCTATTTTATTTCAGGTTGGTTAACAGTTTAGAGATCCGGAGAAGCTTTAAATGACTGTTGTCTTGTTTATGCTCGTGAGATGTGCTATTTTAGTTACGAAATTAACTCGTAATGATAGCTAATGCTAACGGTGAGTACGTGCTAGGATCTACTTATAACTAACGTTTTAAGCCTTTTTAAATCCCCATTTCTGGTACATTTGTTTGATTTTATTAAGGTATTAATGCCACGTTACAACACTGAGCTAACTGTAGTAACTATCTTGATCAGCAAAAAAGCTAATTTACTATAAATAACTTCTGGTGTTTTTGCCATAATTATGTTTCTAATGAATGCTGTTAAAGAATATTCCAAACGCTCTCTTACTTTCATCCAGGCTAACTTGTCGTGCATATATTTACACTGGTTCTACATGGACAACCTAAAGCAATGCGAGCTTCTTTGTTTTGGGCAGTCTGCAACCTATGAAGATTATTCTCACTCGTGTTGGACCAAACAACTGTGTCACAGTGAAGCTGTATGCTCTTCTAACATTTTGGCTATAGAATTGTCTTAATCGTGTTTATAATAATGTCTCATCTCTTTAGTCACTTTGTGACAAGAAGCTCCTAAATGATGCGTTTGGAAGATCAGATTCACTAAGATGTTTACATTCAACCTCTAATGTATTCATCTACAGCCTGAGCCCATTTTTCCCCCTGATTACAGTAAATTAAAATCCTCCTCAAATGTAATTGCTGACTACAGAAGTGACTTCCCAATCCCATCAAGTCTTAATTAGTACTTTAAGATGGGTTTATCTCCCTAATCCTTCCCTGAGCAATCTGAATCACCTCATGTTACCTCCTGGCCTCCAGCCTGCTCACTATCTAGAGGGCAGGTTCATGTTTAGGATTGAATGTGTAAAAATCAGTCTCAGATCCTGATGATGTTTCAGAAACATTCAGATTTTTCATCCTGCACCTAGCTGACCCGTTCCTTTAGTATTTCTCTGTTGTTTAAAATGAGTCAGTTTGCCTAAATGCTTCCTCTCAGGTGTGCAGCAGTGGGACAGAACTGACTAAATGTTACATCTGGAGGGTTTTTCTAGTCTGTGCATGAAAACATATTTATTTGCAGTTACTGGTGTATTTCATGTTGATGTCCATCATCACCGTAGTTTAAATCCTATAAAGCTCCTTTTAGACGAGCACTTTTTTCTGTTAATCTGACGGAACTTAAGGTGTAAGTTTCAGTCTCTGAATGAGCCCCGTAGGTAATTTCCTGTTACAAATCACAGCAGCAACCCTGCTCAGCCTGACATTTATTTACCACTTTGAACACAACAGCAACTGTTGCAGCGGTAATAACGGGCTGACACACACACACACACACACACATACAGATGGTCTTAGTTTGTCATCTAAGGTGCTTTTCTGAGAAATCTGACAGATCACATTTAAAACAAACATGGTGCTTCAACAATGAAACTGTAGCGCAGGAGTGTTTAAGTGTGATGTTATACTTTGGACACTGACATCTTTTAATCAAAGGTCAGGCACAATTCATTTGTATAATCTTTATTAAACTCAGAAAATATATCTTCTCAATCATCTTTATTCACTGGAAAAACAGAAATATGATGATTTTTCCACAGTTTGATATGGATGATGCGTCCTCATCAGTGATGTAAACCTTTGGTTCTTTTGTTTATCTGCAGCGTTGGATCTGCCTCAAGAGGAAAATGTTTATATAAGTTATTTGTTCTTAATATTTGTCATTTTAGTTTTTCTGTGATTTAGTATTATTTCTATCCAAAGAGACAATTAAAGCCATACTTTTCATATTTTTAATTCATTTTCTTGAGCCAGTATGTGCTAGAATGAATGAATGAATGAGTTTATTTTTGAACACATTAGTAGTAAAACACATCGGTTATAGAATATATTTCCACAGATATTTCCTACAACCTTGTCACCAAAACACCACCACACAACATAAAAGACAAAGGGAAAAAAACTGCAAAAACGAATATAAATTACTCCAAATTCAAAAAAGGAGAAGGAAGAAGCTAACTTATGTTTACCCCTTTTACATAACAAGTATTCACTTCGCTACTATTATTAATTCAAATTCCTCTCATTTCTTCAGAAGAGAAAGTTCCCCTTTTAATGTCCGTAATTTAACTGATTCAAACAAAAAAACAAATAAATAAAATAAAAATAAAAAATAAACTATTTTAAAATGACCCTTTACAGGGTTAATGATGTCACTCAGACCCCCACCGCCCTCTGTGACCAGAATACCACACTTGCAACTTCAGAGTGGCGGTCCGGTCCTTGTTGGACTTAGTAAAGTGGAGCTGACATGCCTGGTGCTGCAGTCTGCTTCCAGCATGTTTCCTGCATGTTTTAGATCATGAACACAGCTGATTTGTTTGATTTAGTGATGAACCGCTCCTGTAGACACTAATGAAGGCTGAGGAGATATTTCAGCAGTTAGATTAAGGTGTTAAAAAGACGAACGCACAGCCAGGAGATAAGTTTCACTTTTGGTTTCTCTAATGGACACTAGGGGGTGCTAAAAGCAAGCCAAATCTGCCAAGTGTTCCTTTAAACGATTGATCATTATTTTCACAATCATCATCTACTAAAACCTCACCTGCAGCTTTTTGAGTCACTTTAAAGTGAAAGAATAATGGTTGGGACGATGTGGAGAAAATGATGATATACTTTGATCACAAGCTCAGTATCCACCTCAGTCTGAACTAAACAGAAGTTTCTCACGTCATTCATTCACCAGCAGAAGCTAACTTCATAAAAACCTCTCATCCTGTCATTCTGAGAGTAAAAATGATTTTGCCTACTAGGTGGTGTGCATTCATGGCCGGTCAGACTCATTAGTGATGATTCAGCTCTTTACTGTGTTGATTTCTAAATTTTATGTAATAATGAGCAACTATTTCAAGTCTTCATGCATACGTTGTTTGTACATCATCTACATTTTAAGTGTTTAATGAAGTTACATGACTTCAGCCTCTCCTTACAGTCGGTGCAGAGTATTTCATCCCCATTGATCTAAAAAGATAGAATATTAGTTGTGTAGCCCCTCCTGTGTAATGCAGGTTTCCTTATCTTGGTGTTAATTCTCTCCCAGCTCCATATGGCGCTCTAGACAGCTCACCTGCAGGCTGTAGCAGAACTACGTGGCGATAGTACTTGGATCCAGCTCGTCGAGCGCAGCCAGCCAAAGTCCTCGGGCCTGAGCTGTCATTTTTTTCAGCTGCTGGCACAGCTGTCTCTGCAAAACCTACTGCTGCACGAAAACATTTCAGCTCAGACTGAAGAAGTTGGTTAAAATGAAAAAGATTGGGAGTGAATCTTTGTCAGAAAGAGGGGATGAGTTGAAGCCGTTCATAGCTGGCACTTTCAGTGAAAGCCAGTTTTGTGTTTGGGGTGTGTCGTTTATATTTTAAATCTCTGAGAAGGCGTATTAGCGCTCATTCATTCTTTTATGTGTGTGTGTGTGTGTGCAGAGTAGAATCATCACCTCATGTTTGCCATGATTAGAGATGGTCTCTTTAATTCCACTTCACCACATGTTGGGATTCATTTGCATTCTTTGTCAGGAGTTAATGGAGTTTTGCGCGGCTCGCTCTGAAAGTCTTTGAAGACACCAGACCTGATGTGATGTGTGCACACAGCCGCCAGCACTATTGTTTCTGATTGATTTGTTGTCTTTTTGGTCGACTCTCTTCTTGTTTTTGTTTCTCCTCGTTTTGTCACATTTCTCATTTTTGAATGAATTTGTGGATGAAATAATGGTGTGTGTGTGTGTGTGTGTGTGTGTGTGTGTGTGTGTGTGTGTGTGTGTGTGTGTGTGTGTGTGTGTGTGATTCAACAGCTTCATTACACATCACTGCATCTATCAAGGACTCAAGATGCTTTCTGTTACTTTATCTTTTAAATTAAGAAAAGTAAATGTGTTTTTTCTTCTGCTGTGCTGCTGGTTCTGTGTTTTCTTTTATTTATTCCAGAATCTCACGTCAGCCTTTAAAATCTTAAAAATACGTTTTTTGGGGATATTCAGCAGAGGTTACTAGGGGTGCACCGATTGCAGTTTTTGGCTGATCACCGATCTTGAGAAAATCCTGACTTGCCGATACCGATTTTTGCCAATACTGATTTTATCTTAACTAAAAGCAGATTACGTCAATGTTTCAATTTCCGTTTATTGAGAAAACCAATATGAATACTCATAAAACAATAACAGGTTCAACTGGACATGAGGTAATGTTCTCTAATATAAATGAACATATCTAAAGCAACAGTCCGCAAATTTTACACCTTAAAATTATGCTTCATAGTATTATCTATTATGTTCATTTTCATACCTGTGATAGTGTTGGGGGGTCCCACGTCTGTTTACTGCACTATACAGTTTTTGTGCTTCGGGTAGCGCCGGAAGTACTGACTGGGAGTCGTTGTGTGGCAGCATATGGCAAGCCAAAAGGATAAAAAAAGTGCGCGTTCTAAACGCGTTATGTCCGCCAAAATACGCGTCCTGAACGCGCGTTTTGACGACAAAGGGGGCAAAAACTCGCGTGTTCTAAAAGCGTTATTATGTCCGCCAAAACGCACATCTTGAGCGAGCGTTTTGGCGGACATAATGCAAGTTTAGAATGCGCATTTTTTAAAATCCCTTTGGCTTGCCATAATTGTATAACGTAGACTCGCGGTTTAGCCGTGGCAGATTCACCAAAGAAAGCTAGAAATCCCTTATCAGAGGAATCTAGGAAAAGAAAAGAAGAACGTGATAGAGCAAGAGCAAAGACCAGAGTTATTATTGGGCTGTCTTTTCCTCGCTGGAGAGCTCTTTTAGAAAGAACAGCATGAACTACGGACTCTGACCTAGCCGTGCTGCTAATGGCTAGGTAAGTAATAAATGATTTCACCAGGGTTATTGTGTTTGGTCGGGCATAAAGTTGTTATACAGTCCTGATAAAACTATTTATTCAATGTGTGGAGGTGGAAAAGTTTGTTTTCGTTGTTTTGCCTGACATTAGGAATGTAAACATGCCTCTTATGCCCCAGAGAGAGATTTAATGTTACGACAGTGACGTTACGCAGCAAGCCTCTAGAGGGCGACAGAGACCATATAACTGCAAAGTTGCGGAATTCTGCTTTAAGCCACTCAGTAAAAAGGTTTCCTCTATAAGTAACCCAGCAGATTGCATCAAGTCACTCACTAGCGTCAGTGTCTTTTCAACAATCCTCATACTAAGCAAGCATGTAGCGACAGTGGAGAGGAAAACTCCCTTTTAACAGGAAGAAACCTCCAGAGGATCCTGGCTCAGTATGAGCAGCCATCCGCTCTGATCTCACTGGGGGTTGAGAAGACAGAGCAGACACACGCACACAAACAACATATAGACCAAGTAGTGTTTCTATGGCTACACTGTGATTTCTTAGTAGAAATTCTATTTAGTAAGAGAAACTTTATTGTCTTTATCTAAATGAATCTATAATTAATTCAATAGGTGAACTAATAGTAGCACATTCTATGGTAAAGAAAGTGAGAGTGGTAGAGAGCGACAGAGACCATATAACTGCAAAGTTGCGGAATGCTGCTTTAGCATTGCTGTTTGAACTACATATTGTTCCTTTAGACTTTCATTTTTCTAATTTTGAAAACAAAACTTTGTACCTATTTGACACACTTGTCCAAAAATTATTCTATAGCAATGATTTACTTTAACATTAACTAGGGGTGCACCGATTGCAGTTTTTGGCCAATCACTGATCTTGAGAAAAACTTGAGATCGGTTATTTGTTATTGCGTCTGATCTCTATAGCAGCATTGCTAGGCTGTCTTCCTCATTATCAAAACAGTCATTTAACTATATTGAGTTAATTATATTTGCATTTTTATCCAAATGGCACCTCCGGATTCATCTTCTCATACATTTACAGAAATGTCTTTGCTGTTTTTTAAGCGTCTGAGGTTTCTTGAGTTTACATTTTTGACATCTAAAAATTGATTTTATGACTTGTGTTTTCATGCTGAGCTCTCTGTGATATTTTCAAGTAATGAGAAAAGCTTCAGAACTTCTGAGGCTCAGACGCAATAAGCCGATGTTTTACACAACTACATTCATCATTTAGTGACACAAAGCTGTAAATACGTCCTCAGACACAGTGCATGACTTTGTACCAAGAAAACTCAACCAAAGAAATGTCTTGTTGGGTAATATTTTAATTATTACATGAAGCTCTGCACGCATTTGTTTAGATTCAGTCTATAAAAGCTCAAATGTGGTGAGACTTTTAGGATAATGTGGTCAAGAAACCTGATGGAAGGAGAAAAGTCCTCAAATATGTTTTAAATAAACTCGCCTCCCACTATCCAATTTAAACCCCTGAAGCAGCACGCAGTTTTGTTTTAGTAATTATTTCTGTACAAATTACTTTCCCATACTTGCCTTTAATGTGTCTGAATCAGGCAAAACTGGATATAGAGGCAGTTTAAGAGTCTCTTGGTATTTACAGGCTGTGAAAACCTGTATTTAATTGAGTGAATCAATAAGTGCTCTAATGCACTGTCAAAAGAGCCGGAGAAATGAACAATCCATTTAGTTGAGCCCAGGTTTTAAGGCTTGTATCGTTTATTCTGTGTGATGAATTTGTAAATTTAAGTTTTTGGAAATTAAAAAGGTTGTTGCGGCCAAATCCTCTGGAGGTGGAGGCGTCGCGCAGGTTTCCTATAGCGTTTAAGAGTAAAATAAAGTTTGGGTTGTTTTGATCCTTATTGGGTTTAAATGTTTATCATTTTTATTGCTGTTTTTTGGTGATTTTGTTTGATATTTTTCCATCTTTGGGGTTGTTTACTCTCCACCTCTCGTTCTCCTCCAGACCGGCGCTCTTAGCCCGGCACCTTCGTGTAACACACCGAGGCTCACCTCTAAACTCCTTCAGTGCTGTGATTCCACATGCCAGCACATTGAAAAAAACCTGAAGGGCAAAGAATAAAGAAATGCTCTGAAAATTAGCATTAGTGGAACTCTTACCCCCATTCCCCACAAATGAGAGCAAGGCCATTAACATTTGTGTGTTTTCATTATGTAAATGGTGTTAGTACGTACTCACAAATTGCCAACAGGAAAGCAATAATTTTCTCCTAGTGATCATAATGTGTCCAAGTGCATCGTCTTGATTATGACACACTAATTACATATTGCCTCATCTCTTTTTCTCCGTCTTGCCCTGCAGATTCAGAAAAACCAAGGATCTTTAATGGTAAGTTTTATTGCTGTGGAATAGGAGGTAAGAAGCTAGAGGTCTCCTACTCTGTATATAATCTGTCACTCTTGGTTGCCTCTCCCATTTACAAAAAAAAAACAACCTACCCTCAGATTGGATTTTTCCAGCAAATTATTAGATTATGCCTAAACCGCTGGTATTACATTAGGTGCCATTATGGAGTAATAAAAACCTCCAGAAGCTGAATGCTGGCTTTGCTTTCCTGAGCTTGCTGCATATGATTAATCTCGGTACTTTATTTTGATTCCCTCCGTTGAAGAAATTCCATATAAACTAACGTTTTCTCCCTCCATCTCCTTCTGCGTCTCCTCCTCAGCCTCTCCAGTTACTGCAATGCATCGTTGATGAGGTGAGTCGTCGTCTTATGTGCTTTTGCATCTAAAGTCAGTCCTAATGGCCCGGAAAGCTTATATTTTGTTTCCTAATGAAGCAAACCACTCAGGCGGCTTTGCTCCCCATTCACTCAACCCTTCACCCTGTGCAAATGCCTCAGGCAGCCGACGTGTACGCGCTACTGGGGAGGGTGGACCTGTCAACAGCGACAAGCAGACAAATTCACAAATCTGAAGTTTGTGTACGGCAGAACAAAAACTAAGGCTTAACAAGAATTACTTAAAAATGAACAGTTATTTAATAAATGAAATGTTCTATGTACACTCTAGCCCTTTTTATAAGACACACCATGCCGGCAAATCAGCGCAATATTACCGCAACGTGTTTCTTATGAACGCGCCATGGCGGCATCACGTTGCGGGAATTTTGTGGCATTCGTGACGCCACGCTTGGTAGTAATATTGCAGTAATATTGCGGCTTCACTGGTCTTATAAACGCACATTAAGCCTTGGCGCAACAGAGGGAGGTGTCATGACCATGTGATGAATTAATGCCGAGCTCCGGCCGGGAACGATTTTGAAAATGAAAGTAAACACACGCTTACGTTTCACTTTTGTAAACAGAATCAGCTGAGATGATCATTTGGAGCGTTGGTGCTCTGGGAGCTTCTCTCCGTTAGATCTGCAGCTCAGATCATCTGACAGCTCACAGGGATGGTGGAGGACAGACACCTGCGCAGCTTCGATCGCAATAAAAAGCAAGTTATGTCCAAGATACACGGAAGTCCGCGACAGTGCAGAGACCACCCCCATACCTCCTTTATGCCGCCATCGCGTAATCTTTTATAAAACGGACATGATTGCACAACATTACCGCCACGGTCTGAGCTCTTAGAAACGACCTAACGCTCCCTGATGCCGCATCAGCGTTGCGGCAAATTGGTGGCATTGTTTTATAAAAGAGGCTTCTGAAAAGCCACACACTTTAACTGTATTCTAAGTCCTCTTTAATCAACAATCTACAACAGCTTTGAGCCTCTAAAAAGCATCAGAAATGTTCTTTAGGCTTTCATCTGTCCCAGGAGCCCTGATACAGGCCATTCTAAACCCCCTAAACCAGCCTTGCTGTGAAAAGAGCTGTTAGCCCCTCCCACTCGGCCAGGACATGAATATGATAATGAGCTGCTTGCTGATTGGTTGGTTTCCCCAGAAGGCCTCAGACACTGGAGACATGCAGGTTTGAGGAGGAAGGGCTCCCCCTAGTGACGTGTTAAGGAAGGTTTTCTCAGAGCAGAAGTTTTTCTCTCGCCTTTTTCAACTTTCTAAAAAGTAGGTCACACACGGCTTTGACTTTTTGGTATGCTACTTTAGACCAACCAAGCTGCTGTTATTCATAGGGTTGGGCATCGAGAATCGAGCATTGATTGGAACCGAGACTAACAGTCAGTTTTTCCCAGAATCGTTCAAATGTTTTAGTTTCGATTCCCAGTCCGCCGACCGGAAGTGTTTGCGTTACCGTGCAATTATGAAAAGTAGGCAGCTGCGGAGGCGTTCTAAAGTGTGACTTTAACCGGAAAAAAACGTAATGTGCAAATTCTAATAAATGTCTTTCAGAGCCGACTATACCTGCTGATTGCGACTCCCCCTTCTTCCCTCAAAGGAGCTCGGCGGCAAAAATGTGAACAAACACATCTGCGGAACTTTTACTCCATGAAAGTGATGTAAACTTTGCATCCTGCAACGAAAAATACCGCGCGGAAGAAGCTCGTTAAAATGCGTCAACGCCGTGGATTTAATGAGTTTTGAAGAACAAACTCCAGGCGAAGTGAGGTGAGTTTTAAGTGTCACTACAGAAATAAAAACACACGGAGCATCAACAGTCAGACGCAGCTAATCTCCTTTCCAAACAAATAAATTAAATAATGATGATAATAATAACTATTTAGTCTGTTGAGAGTTTTAATTTTTAAAATCTGTTAGATGGTCACTGACATCAGCTACATTTAAGTTTCACTTATTCTCAGTCATCCCTTTGTAGGAGGCTGTGAGTTGTGGTCAGAAACAAACGCACTGATTGTTCTGCAAGTCTTTTTCTTTTCTTTCTTGAAAACATGTTTTTGTCTAAATTACGGTGAAGTTATTGTTCATAGAACTAAAATTCCTGTTGAAGTTCAAACTATTTCATCAAGTAAGACCTACGGTCAGCTGGCTCATTTAAAACCTTTAAAGTTTTTGGACCCTGCCCCTTGAAAGAATTGGAATCGAGAATCGATAGGAACCGGAATCGAAATGAGGAATTGGAATCGGAACCTGAATCGTTGAAATTCAAACGATGCCCAACCCTAGTTATTCAACAACAAGGAAAATGTTGGTTTACATTCTAGATCCTCTTTAAAGTAGATTTTTAATACAAATTCTATATCAACCAATATACATTTAGTCTGCTTTTGAAGTAGATTTTGTTTATTTTAACGGCATCCTGTTCTACTTTTAAATCATATTCTTTACTAAAACTAGCAGCGGGATGCAGCTCAGGTAGAGGCTTCTTATTATCTCTGATAACAGTACAGATGTTTATTTCCTTACAAGTTTGAAATGCATTTGTGACATGAAACGTGTTAATATACACCACAAATCCACTCAAGCAGTTAGGTGTCTTCATTCATTGTTGGGTTACTGCTCTTTAAGCTCACTGTCTATATTCTCATCATAACCAGGAATCCTGCTTCCCTTCTCCTAGTTTTTCACCCTGAGCTTTTTGCTGACGTTCACTAATGGCTAAAATGCCTCCACATCAGCCACCCAGTGCCCCCATCACCAGCCATATTGCACATTAAACATACAGTGTCACTTGTCCTTAGCTGCCTATAGATTGGCCGTAATTAATAATTAAATGCTTTTGGTTGTAATGGATTGACCTGGGCTGAACTGTTCATTAGTCAGCTAGACGTAGCGATCACTCAAACTATTTTTCCTGTGCCCTTTGCTGTCTCCCCTTGAGGCGAGGAAACGCTCTGTTGTTGTCCCTGGCGAGGCAGCAGAGCCTTACTGTCCCAGCTAATTCCACGGTGCTTTCAAGGAAGAGACAAGTGGATAAGCTCTGTCTGGGAAAGATGAAGTCATTGTGAGAACGTAAAGGTTGAGGAATTACCCATCAGCTGGAGGTTCGTTGGTAATTAGAGGCCGTAGTATTCCGGATTAGTACATCTGTATTAAACGTTTAGTTCAGCTTAAACTTCTAGAGGCTGTGGTCATTTTAGAAATTTGTCCAAAAGAAAAGTTGTTTTATTTTTTCTTTCCCTGGTTTGGGAAGTTTTAATAGTTTGTCACACTTCTTCACTATATAAGTTTATTTATTGGTTAGGATTAGGGTTAGGATTAGGGTTAAGCCTAAATTATACTTCTCCGTCTGCGTCAGTAGGAGGCATGCAGCGCCATTTTGCGTCGGTGCAAGGGCTCTCGGACGAGCTCACTGAGAATGACGGAGTCATGCCCCCAAAAATAACTGTCCGTCGAGAGCCACAGAGAGCGCAAGCCTGTGATTGGTCAGGACGCCGCTTCCTTGAAATACGTCAACAGCACCGCCACTGCCGACTCAAAAAATAAAGAGAGCTGAAGATATTTAGCGGCAGACACGGAGTAGATTGAAGAACGCCTCACGGAAAAAGTTCGAAAATATGAAAGTTTATTCACCCGTGACTGAAGGAGCACAAAGACACACAGCGAGCGTTTTATTCGTGGACGGAAATGACGAGAAACGTGGGTTTAGAGGTGCCGACCGCATGAAGAGGTGGAGGAGAATGAGGGACAAATTCGTCTGTGTTAAAAACTCTCTAAAATACATTAAAGCAATGTAAACACTGTAGTAAATACACTATCGTAGACCGGATACGTGGCTGTATGGCGGCAGCATCCCCCAGAAAAGTGCTATGCCCTCTGCTGTCCAGCCAACGAAGGAGTATAAACATAAACCGTCTCCGTCAACGCGTATGCGTCTCTAGCCCACAGAGCTCACGGAGAAGTATAACTCAGCCTTAAGGGTTAGGGTCCCATCACATTCCTGTGTTGGGATCATTCATAATGTCGTAGCCAGAGGTTTGTGCAGTGTTGTGTACGTTCACCTAACAAAACTGAAACAATACTTTGCATTTATTCATCAATTTTTAAAAAGGATGGTGTCTTGCAAACAAAGGCCTGGAATATTTTTGCTGTTTAACGACGCATACGCGTGTTTAAAATGGCTGCCACGCGTAACTTGCGTTGATTTGAAGCATTGTTTTTGGGCGTCCCCCGAAATTAACACGACGTGTTCGAATGCTGCAATATTCGAGTAACCAGTAGGTGGACACACTCACCATGGTCACTCCGTCTCTGGTTTAGAGGTCTTTCATACTATCTACGATACAGCTGCTTTCTTTTTTTCTGCCGTAATCTCAAGATTAAAGGTTTTGTGGATGTTCTTTACTTCTGGGTGGATCATCTAAACCAGGGGTGCCCAATCCTGGTCCTGGAGAGCTACTATCCAGCATGTCTTAGTTTTAACTCTGCGTAAACACACCTGATTTCAGTCAGAAGGTGATTAACAGGCTTCTGCAGAGTTTGATGAGCTGCTGCACAGGTGATTCAACAACTGAATCAAGCGTGTTGGAGCAGAGAAACCACTAAAATGTGCTGGATAGTAGCTCTCCAGGACCAGGATTGGGCACCCCTGATCTAAACCATTGGTCCACATAACTGTCAATCATTCTGGTAAAGCTAACGCAAGGCCGTCGTACGTGCTCGCTCCTGGGTTAGTTTGTACTTCCTGCGCATGCGCACGATGGCGTTTGCTGAAAGAGAATGTTGGGCTCCCCACAGACGACGCTGTCGCCGGTTTTCTGCTCGACAGGTAAGCTAAAGTTCGGCATGCTATTTGGAGAAATGCATTTCAGATTACTGCTAGAAGAAGTTATCTACGACTATATGCTAACTTTCCAGTGTTGCGCATTTTTCAAAACGTGGAGAGGGCGGTTCTTTCCTGAAATTCAGAAACATCATCTGCATTACCAGTAACTGATCTCTTGTATTGACGGCATGTTTGTTTTGGTTGTACCCCACAAAGCCGGCTCTCTATCTGGTCCGAGTTCTCTACCGTGCCCCCTAGCAGAATCCTCCAGTACTACATGCGTGCAGCAGAAAGTACGTGAACAAAGACGCAGCCTGCTGCCTGCATCAACGCGAGGTTAAAAAGCAAGTATATTCCAGCCCTAAGTGTAAAAACAAGAATGAGAAGGTTTTTTATCCACTCTTATTTTTGACCCTTTGTGACTAAAACAGAAACATTATTAGCTGCTCCAATATGAAGATGTTGTTTTGACACCACTTATATTTTGTATTTACTTGAGTTTCCTACCTTCTGTTTAGGTTGCCGTTTGGTTGTAGTGCATGCACGAGAAGCCCGCTCACACTGTTGAGCCACGGTCTTAAATTAGAAGTTCTCTGCAGTTGTTTCTCACCATCTGTCCGCCGTCTTCTCTCATTAATGCGCCTCTCTCCTCTATTTGTTGAATAGCAAGTGGGCTCACTAATAAAGAACTCCCACTTTATTTTCAAGCCTGTAATTACTGATCTAATTTTGCCTAATAATTGCTTCATGGCAATGACATGTATATTTACTCGTACCCTTGTACCCTTGTAGCGTGTGTACCGTCTTACAGTGGAGCAAATTGACAACTAGAGGAATAATTTAAACAGACTAGTCACTTTCATCAGCCTGCTTGTCTTTTGTGCCATCGCCTGCTGCCACATCAAAGCTGCAGCAGTGTTGCACTCAGCTGGGAACATGAATGCATGCATAATGTGTGTTTGTATCTGCACAGAGGCAAATCAAGGTGCATGCAGATGTGTGAGGAAAGTGTTCACAAGGACTTCTTATCGAATTTAAACTGTAGATGGGACGGAACATATTTTAGGTCTAATTGTGATGTGTGTGTTTATATGCACTTAATGCAGTAGTTTATTTGGTGTTTGTCCCTCTGAAGTGAGTGCAGACTGAGGCTTGTAGTGCTCAGTGCTCAAGGGCATTTGTTTTGGATGCAGGTTTGTGTATGTGCTATGATATATTGTTCATCCAAGCGTCGACACGACTGTGAAGTGCAGTGAGATTAGAAGGAACCCATTCCTTTGTTAATTTAAATGGGTTCATGCATCATGCTTTGCGGGAGCCTGCCGATCGGACCATTAAGGAATGGCGAACACTGCCCAGAGGTGTTTTTAATGGCGCAGCAGGGCTTCGGTTGTGAAGAGGTTTAATTCCTGGCATTTGAATAAATGCCTGGTTGTCGACCCAGGTTTCATGATTTTTGTGCGTTTTCTTCACAATTTACATATTTTTCTGTTTCTATCTTGTCTCATAGCGTTCTCATTGTTCTTGTATGTGACGTTAATCAGTTTCATTAAGCACACACACACACTATTGCGTTGTGATGCAGTTTTTTAAATTGCATTTTTCTTTCAGCAAAGATCAAAAGTCAGTTTGAGCTAAATGGATTTTGTTTCTCCTGTTAGATTTTATTTATATTATTGCACAGATTGAGATCTCAGCCTAAATATTTGGAGCTTTTTTTGTCTACGGGAAAATCTGGGAACAAAGCAGAGAGAGAATAGAGGAATGGGTGAAGTAATGAGGTGCAGCAATGATTAGAGGGTCAATCTGGCACAGATGTTTTACACGACGCGGTTCAGAGATTCTCTGCTGACGATAAGGAACTTAACATACACACTCGATTCAAAAGGTTACCACTAGGCTCCTTTTCTGGGTTTTATTTACCTGGTTTTGTTTCTAAATGGCCAATTTTGTAGTGAGCTGTCAGGTTTTGCTTATGTAAAATGTATTTATGCACTTATTTTTTATTTTTGAGTGGGATTTGTGGAATCAATCCAAGGTTTTGGTGGTTTTAAATTAGATTTAAAAAATTACCATTGGTAAATCTGCCTTTTTTTGTTCATTTTAAAACATCGGTATACTTTTATTTTATATGGATCATACAAGTTCATTATTAATTTCCACTCGCACTTTTGTGCACATTTCCCTCCCGCATAAAAAAAGATCTCATGCAGTTTTCTTCAATAGAGGAGAAAAATGAAAGAAACAATATTTAAGAAAAGAATGTCATGAATGACTCGCTGGCTTTCAGACACGCAGCCTTGATCGCTGAATGACTTGAATCTCCTTTTGGTGGAGTGGTGATACGTGGAGCCTTGTGACCTTTTTACTGCAGCATTATACCGTAGGTAAAGCAGGTCTAAACAGCCTTAATGCTTTGTTGTTCACATTTTTACCAGCCGTCCTTTCACGCTAGACCAAGCCCACAACTGTTCACATGACAGGTGCCAGAAAGAACGACGAGTCCAGGAAAATCAAAGAAAAATAGATTTTATCGTTACACAAAACTATTAAAATAATTCTTTGTACAAATGCATCACATAGTTTAGAGGTGCTTTAGGGCTGCGGTGACCTTGAGACCAGAACAGCGTTTGGACAGCGTGTGTAACCAGTTAGGGTAATCCAGGTTATTTAATGAGATTTGATTTCATTTGACATGTTTTGTGTCAATAATAATAGAATATGATAATAAATGTTGCACAATTATTAATTTTGTTTGTATTTTTTACATTTTGATGCATCATTTGCATAAATTCAGGTTTGTTTGCTAAAATTAACTGTTAAGCTAATTTGTTCTTGTACATTTTGATTTTGTTTGAACAATTTTAGTTAGGGGTGTCAAATTATCGCATTAATTGAGATTAATTAATCACAGCCACATTTAGTGCACTATTTTTTTTATTCGCGTTAATCTCATTTTTAAATCTATAACTGTACTGGGACTTTTCTAACCTACCTGTTGGGATTTTTTATTTAAATGTTTTATTTATTTTATGTAATTATATTTATATTTAACTATCATGCCATAGCACATGTCAGAAGTGAGAGAGTGAGTGCTTAATGCTTTTTATTTTGTGTCAGTTTTGATATGCTAACCTACAGCTCTGTAATCTACAGGTCTATTTTAATTTTAGGTAAATGTTTTAGTAACAAGTTCTGTCATCACTGTTTGCATTGCTCAAAAAAGCATTCCTTGATGTGTTAACTTAGATTATTCTATATGGACCTGATGTTTTATTTTGAATTTCTAATTATTAGAGACTGACAAAATAGCACAGTATTATCTTTTGTACGTTCATCCTGTGTGTATCCTCTAATTGCATCCTTTGGTTCTTTTTCTTTTACTAAAAATAAGGAACGCTTCACGAATTTGCACAAGGATGACACGCAAGTTCGTGAAGCGTTCCTCATTTTTAGTAAAAAGAAGGTAAAACAACTTATATCTGTGTTAAAAAAAGAACCAAAGGATGCAAGCACAGTATTATCCTGCCTTGGTGATGTAAAAGGAAAGTTTAGAAGTCTGTTAAACAATAAATGACTTTATAAAGCCAGTTTTTTTTGTTATATATTTTTATTTTTAGTCTGCCACAATAATGTAATAAAAATACGTCAACATGAGGGCTTTTCTCAGCCATTAGTAGGTGAGATTAAAAAAGAGATTAATTAGATTAATTAATCACAAGTCATGATTAATTAATCTAAAAAAATAAAATCTCATGACAGCACTAATATTAGTGTTTTTGTGACTAGTTTTAGACTAAATGAATGTTGCTATTCAAAGACAACCCTTAAATGATGTTTTCCAGTGTGGAAATCAAATCCCAAACCCTCTCACTCTAGCCTGAACGTTCTAGATGTTCAATGTCATTTTTTCTACTTCGTTAATTTTCTCCAGATTCAGATGAAAATCTGCTGAAAGATCATAAACAGAGTTAATGTTTAAAGATAAAATCATCATGTTTTTAAACCATTTTAAATGTAATTCATGAGCCGTTTTTAGTTGTTCTTCAGGTGTCGCTATCCGTTATTCTGACTGATGAAATAGTGAACTGGTTCGTCTCTTTTCACAGGACCCTCCCGTGCTTCCTGTTGGACAGTTCAGCGAGAAGTTTGTTCATTTCATCACTCAGTGGTGAGTGAACTCCTCTTACTGGTTTAAATGGGTTGCTTTCAGGAAGACCAGTGATTGTGGTGCTAATCTTTGTTTGGCCTCAACAAAACATTTCTGGCTGCACTGAGTGATTACAAAGACCACAAACTGTATTTGTCATATAAGAGCTTAATTATCCTGAATGAGTAAAAAGTATAATGGTGCACAATGGGAATATGGTGCATGTGCCAGTGCATGCTAATGCGTTTGTGGCTGAATCTGCTTTTAGCTATGATATTCAGGGTTTCTGCTCTTTTTCTCTCTCTAATGCACGAGTACAAATACAGTGTTTGCTCTGTGTTTGCCTCTGATTCATTAGCCACTTGTAGCCTTTACAGTAAAGCAAACATTTGCATGCAATCCCAAACCGCATGCATGCAATGTAGGTGTGTGTTCGCGCGTGTGTGTTCAGCACTCAGCAGCCGGCCATGCCAGCTGTTGTTTGTCCCCCGTGGCTGCTGTATTTACTCAAACAGGACACCTCTCTCCCAGGACTGAGTGAGCACAGGAGCTCTGTCCTGCTTTGGTGCAGGGCTGGTACTTTACTGTCTGACTATTCTTAGAAGTTCACGGCCCTTTCATTGTGATGCATAAACCTGTTTCACGACTAGCTGCACACAGTCCCCAGCGTGGGTCGCTCTGACGGACCACGTGTGTACACAACATGGAGGACACACACATAAATTCTCTAATTATCTGAAATAAATTAACTGTGTTGTATGGGCATTCAGTCTTTTTTCCCCCAGTTCCTGTGGCATGAAGGATTCTGTGTCGAATCTCCTTTAGTATAATTTATAAATGAAAAGTATGCATGAAGGAACAAAACCACCTTTGTGCTCTTAGAAACACAGTGAATAATAGCTGGATAAAATCTGCTTGTATTAATTTTTTGTTGCAGTATGAGGAAGAGCCCCAAGGAGAGACCTGCACCTAATAACCTCATGGTGAGTTAAGCTGAGCCTCCCATTAAACAGTTTTCTAAGGACCACAAAATATAAATATATATATATTTTTTAATAAATATGTACAGATGGTGTTCACATTCATGCATTCCAATAAGACTTTCAATTAAACATAATTTTATTATCTCTAGCATTTGGAATATGCAGTTTTATTTGCGACAGTGATTGAGGTGTTTGGGGTCAAGGACCCTCCAAGTCGGTATTGCTGCGTGGAAACAACAGTAATGAACTTTTTGCTACCAATAAAAGATGTGATAGAGGTCAGCTGGAAACCTTGAGGCAGGATTGAGACCCTCTTTAGGACTAATTCATTCAATTCACCGCTTTGGAGGCAAGCTGAATGAGCCACGCCTAGTTATACAAGAGTCAAATCATTCGGGTTTGCAAAATTAAGTTTCCTAACCTTGTAGAATTGACCAATTGGGAAATGGAAATTGTTAAAATATATCTAAGTTATGATAGCATCTGTGTGCCAGGTATCAAGCATGTAACAGGAAAAAAGGTAAGTTTATCATTTCAGTGTCTTTCACTTTAGCTTTGAGCATCTTGAAGTAGCCTGAAAAGTTAATTTGCCAATGAAAGGATTTACTCCTCCAGCATGTTTCTCCTTTTATTGCTTTTCTAAAAGAAATCATGGTCAAAATTATTTGGCATATTGGCAAGAAATGTTCCTTAATATAAAAGTGAAAATGAATTTTTCAAACCTACGTTGATTACTTACCAATCTGAAAGTTTGTACAGATGCAGATGTACCAGGTGGTCAGTGGATCAGGCCTGAACAGCTTATTTTTAGTCCCGCTACATGTTTCTTAATTAGCTTATGATCTGGGCTTTGACTTGGCCTCCACATCAATAACCTTACATTTTTGTATGTTTGCTTGAAATTAAACATTCTCTCAAGTCATAGTTCTCCTGCAGTCTGAGTCAGATTATCCAGGAGGGTTTGGTGACGTCTTCATGTATCCTCTACCATTATAAGCCTTCTATGGCCTTCTGCACAGAACCATGATGCTGCCACTGCCATGCTTCACAATGAGGACAGTGTGCTTGTGGTTATGTTCAGTGTTTGTCTAATAACTCTTGTAGATTGTTGACCAGTAAGGTCACGTTTAGCCTCATCAGACCAAATAATGCTTTTTTAGGGGACTTGATTTGATTTGTTTATTTATTTGAACAGGACAATGCATATTAATGAAAGTACAGGACGTAAATATACCAGAATTAGCAAAAAGCTAGTTTCCATCTGTTGTCCCATGTACATAAAACACAAACATTACAGTTAATAAAAAGGTAAAACATACAAATACAAATAAAGATAATGACCAGTGTTTGCGAAAACATGTCGGACAGTCGGACATTACCGACGTGATTTAATAATGTCCGTTCGTCCAGTTTGGCAGGCGTGGCTGAAATGTTTTCGCAAACACTGTACTGACAACTAAAATATAAAAATAACTCAGTTCTGAAAACTCCTTATATGCCCCCTACTTGTTAAGCAACAATTAAAATCTGACATGAGGCAAATCCATAGATTTCAATAATAAACCAACAGTAAAAGAACCAGTATCAATAGAACCAGATGATTAGTGTTTGCATTGACAACTACGAACCAACCATAATTTCAGGTGACTTTTAAAAGAATGGAAGGAGGGGCTGTCTCTCATATAAACTGGCAGTTTATTCCACTCACTGCATCCCTTAATTGATGAGGTATTCGGTGCAATATTAACATGTTTCTTATCAATGTACTTCCTGAACGAGTGATGTGTTTTGGCAGAGAAACTAAGGAAATTACATAAATACAGAAAGAAAGCAAGAAATAGGTACATAATGATTTTAAAAAGCTTAAAGGATAACATGGATGTGTTCTCTTTTTTCTTCTTATTGTAATGCATTGCTGAAGTATCGGGCTGGGACTCAGTATCTGCAGAAACTCAAAATCGAATGACTCTGACTCGGAACATTCCTAATAATGACTTAATCTTGAAACGTAAGGTTATGGGATTTAAAATGTCCAAAGATATTAAGTGAGCCTGTTTGTATTCATCATACCAACAGGATGTTGAGTGTGAATAAATGAACAATCACAATGACAAATGCAAACTCTAGAGCTAAAGATTGTGCTGAGATAGTTCTTCTGAGTCAGAAATGACTTCACCCAGCTCCTTCTGCCCTGTCTGACAGCTCTACAAGCTATAAGCCACAAGCCACCGTCCCAGTGTGGGCTTGACAATTTTCTCACTTCTAGCATTAGCACACACGACCAGACGTTTACACAAACGGGCTTTTAAGAGCTGCTACACAGTCAGGATACTGTTAGGACCACTGACAGCAACATTTGTGTCCACGGAGACACGAGGGGTGAAGGTTAGAGTTGTGAGGACAGAGTGCTGGAGGGTGTAAATGCAGAGCTGCTAACAGATTTTATGTTCACAGTCTTACACCAGGAGGGGGGGGGCACAGATTTCAGCTGAAGCTTTTATGAGCCGTTTTAAACGTTCCTGTTTAGTCACACTTTTGACACCTTTTAGATGGCTCTTCTTCTATTGCTGTCTATTTGTTAAAGATTTAATGCACCAAACTATACAGTTATACTCACTACACCCTGACACATGTATTTAATAAAAACTGTTGAATATTAAGTTTCAAAGTATCCTTCAGCTATCGTGAGGAGCCGTGTTGCCTTTCACGCTTTCTAAATTTAGTTTTGACCATTTTGTCACTCAGTGGTCTTACGTCCTGTCCCTTCTAGAATCCATGTATGAATAGATCCATATGCTGGTTCATTAAAATGCCTCACATATACCTCTATGTTGGGCAGAAGCAATATATTGTCCTATAGATGGATGGAATACATTTTTTAAGGATCTTTGGTGATCTCCAGTCTTTTTTAATCTCTGTTTTGCTGCCAGTTGTTTGAGTAACTAATTGTTCAAAGGGTGCAGTTACGTCCTTTACCCATTATAGTGGTAGATTATTTAAAGGGACACTTTGCAACTTTTTTATATTTTTAAATCATTTTCTTGAGCCAGTTTGTACTAAAATGACCCTTTTTCAGGGTTAATGAAAGGCCACCCAGCCCCTGTCGCCCCCTGTGACCAGAATATTCCATTTGCAACTTCACAGTTGCCGGTCCGGTCTGTTGAGACTTAGAAAAATTTTTAGCTTGACATACCTGGCGCTGCAGTCTGCTTCCAGCATTTTTTAGATCAAGAACACAGCTGATTTGTTTAATTTAGTCATTATCACTCCCATAGAAACTAATGAAGGCTGGGGAGACATTTCAGCTGTTAGATTAAGGTGTTAAAAAGACAAACGCACAGTGAGGAGAGATAAGTTTTACTTTCGGTTTCGCTAACGAACACTAGGGGGTGCTAAAAACGAGCCAAAACTGACTAGTGTCCCTTTAAAGAGCTGATGTAGTTATTGACCCGTTGCACCAACATCAACGGATCACATGCGTCTGCCATGATGGACGTCAACGGTAAGTTACAGGAGGAATGAAGAGGGCAAAAGTTACGACTGAGATTATTTAGTTTTTTATCAGTTTAGCCCGACCTCTACTCAAGCCTAGTTCACTTGTCGGACGAAGTGGCTCACCTAAGTGAGTTATTGTTCTTGCCATTCTTGCTAAATGGAAAGCACATTGAATTGCGTCTGTGTATGAAATGTGCTATATAAATAAAGCTGCCTTGCCTTACCAGGACTAGCTTCTACTGTCACACCAGAGGGACAAGATATCGCATAACAACGAAGCTCATCATGCTAAAGAAATAACATAATTCTCACACACGTACTCCTGTTGGAACAATATGATTAGTATCTAGCACGGACAGGAACGCACATCCACCTTAGAGAAATCTAAGGTTATCAATCCTAAATAAATAATAGAAACACCCCACGTTTGTCATTTCAGGTCCGTCAAAGTCAGTCCCTGTCTTGCTCATGAAGATTAATCTTACCCTAAAAAAGTGTTTGCTGTAAATCTGCGAATACTTTGAGTGACGCAAGTCCTTTTGAATGACAGCTGCTGTCCATCCCCGTCTTCTGTCTCCAACAAAGGTTTAAGATAAAAATACAAGTTGGGTTTACACCCTTGTCTATTAGTGCAGCCAACAGCTCAACAAGCTGTTACAGTTTAACTGTGACATTGACCAAATAAAAGCCATTTAAGGCGACAAACTAGATTGTTTAGGACTATTTATAGGAGTTTTAATGTTTAATGTTTTAGTTCGTTTGACTTCAATCATGGCAAAAGAGGCGTTCCCATGGGTAGCATAATGTAACATGCAAACGTCATTCAGACTTTTACCTTGAATATTTGTCAGAAATAGTTACTAATTTTTGTTTTGAAGACTGTTCTGGCTCTCTGGTTGAACTTTGGTGATTTTATAACAATAATAAGGGTAAAAAGGAAACTTCAGTTTCCTTTTTACCCTTATTATTGTTTGGGCCAGCCTCTGTTTTATTTCAACTCTCTTATATCACAAAATATTTCTTTTAAAATCCCCATTTTTCTCCTGTTCCGGTTTTCAGAAGCTTCAGGTCGGGTCATCGTAGCTTCGTTGCTGACATTTCCATCTCTCTTCTAGCCAGAGTTTCTTTTTCCTTCACGTCCTCACTGTGACACACTTATTTTACACCGATCCATGAGCGGTTTTTCAAAAATTTTCATTTGGATTCCCCCTCTCCCTCTGCCAGCCCGTCTTCCCTTTACTCATATTTTTTTCCTCCTGTAGGCCTTTCATTTCTTTTTCTGCATGATGAACTGAGATATAAGGTCATGGATACCTGCCTTTGTGTCACCAGCCTGCTGATTGTCTTTCTCTCTCCTCTTTTTCATCGCCCCTGTCCTCCCCTCCTCTCATTTTACATCTCCATTCCCCCAGCCTCCTGAGTACATTAAAACTCTTTTCCTATTCTATCTGTATGTTAATGCACCTAGTCACCGCTTCCCCTTTCTCCTCTGTGTTGTACAGAAAGAGACACCATTTGCTCCCACTTTTTTATCCATGAAGAGTAATGCAGAAAACCACACAATAGTGGAGACACTCAGCAAATAATGTTGTTTTATGACCGTATTCACTCACCTAGCTGCTATAGCTCCTCATCAGGTTTCAGCTGGTGTGTAGCTCTTATTGTCACTGACATTATATCCTATTAATTGTTCTTTAAAGGGCATTCTTTGTTTGGTACCCAACGCTCGGTGCCGTCTGCTATAATGACACTTGAGGCTTTTTAATACTATATATTCTAGAGTTTGGTTTGTCCAGGTGCCAAGATGAAGCTAACATGAACAAAACCACTTCTTCTTTAGGTTTGTGAATATTTTCAAACATTAAAGTTGGAATAGAGACCAAAAGGAAATCAGTGTTTGCTACGAATGAGCTCTAAAGGTCATAAAAGAGATTACTGGAAATGTTCTTTTCATTGTTTACTTTTTAATTCACTTTTGGAGGCCTTAGAAATGTTTTTATGTGACAAAAAAGTCTAAACTTGCAATTATAGTTGTGATATTTCATAATATAAGGGGTCAAAGTTGATGGATATATTTATTAATTTTATAGTCAAAGAAATATTGGCCTGTAAAGTGTGAATGAGCATTGCCTGCATAGAATAGAATAGACTTTATTAATCCCACGGTGGGGAAATTCACTGCATGCACCAAAAAGTCACATGAAGATAAAAAATATTAAATTAATTAAATCTGAAAACTATTGTCCATCTTCTGATAAGGATTTTAATTAGGGACATATTTTTATCATAAAGTTTTATCTGAACCCTGTCTGTTGTATAGTTATCAGGCTACAGCTGATGGTTTTATATCACTAAACTTTTGCATCGACCAGATCAGGACTGTCCCTTCACATCTGTTTGCTTTTAATAGCAGCTTAAAGAACACCCTTTAGTTCTACAGCTATGCTTTTTTATCAATCAGTTAATCTCCTGTCTATCCACCTTATTCTTACGGCCCGTCATGCTTTACGTGAAAAATGCGAGCAGCTTCCGGTCCGCGGTTGTTTACATTGAGACGATGCGATCCCTTGGTGCAAATCCTCTTTATGGGCTTATAGAGACTGAAAACATGCATGAACACCAGCTGTCGCAGCCCAAACGGGACATCCTTACACTCCTTCTGCCTCCTGAAGAACAGAGGTGGAGGGGACGGCTTTCCACAGGACGTGAAAGCGGCGCGTAACGTAATAGCGCCGTTTTACCCGTGAGCTCATTCCGAACCGGCAGCGATTCTGACGCAAAACGGGAGCAAAAGCGTTCCACACAGCTGATCCCGCGAGGTCACAAAATCACGGGAGAATTGCAACACCATTCGTGATTTTAGAAGTCCATGACAAGCAAGGAGAAAGTCAGCTGCATGTATCCAATTTTCTGTTTTGTTTACATCGGCTACGGGGGTTTCACAGGAAATGATGATGTACCTGCCTTTTATTTAGGAAGTTTCCGGATGTTTCACACTGTGTTTGACTTCCTGTTTGTCCCGATCTAAACTGCGGAGTTTGACGTTTTTCTGAAGCGTAGCGCGTAAAAAATAGACTCGAGACGTAATGATAGCGCCCTGTTGCTTCTGGGACGCGTCCAGAAAGTTACACATAGCTGCCGGTGGAAAGGACCCTGTCCACTATAACGGAGGCTTATTGCCACGTAGAACGTTTCTCAGCCGTTTCGCGACGCTTTCACTTGCGGTGGAAAGAAAGGGTGAAAGTCTGGCCAAAGCTAATGTACAGTAGCATTTTAGCTTCTTTCTGAACTCAATTGCGTCTGACAGCGAGGCAGTAAACAATCTCTGAGGCTTATCAGTACCTACATCGTAATAAGGTTGGTCGTGTTTTGTTGAAAGAAGTGGAACACAATCTTATTTACTTAAAATCAGACGTAGAGCTGAGTAGGGGTGGGTGCATTTCATCGATGTGGCGATGCATCGCAAAGCTTCACGTGAGGATTCAGAATCGATTAATGAACGTCGGTGCTTATAAATAAAAATAAATAACGTGAAGCTTTGTTGCAAGCCGTTACTAAAAAAAAATACACGTAACCGGAGCCTTAACAAATGTAAGTACCGTATTTTCCGCACCATAAGGCTCACCTGATTATAAGGCGCACAGCCAATCAGCGTCCTAGTTAAAGGTTTGGTCCACACATAAGGCTCACCTGATTATAGGGCGCACCCAGCAATTGGTACAATAAGCCAAACAAAGGAGTTAGATCAAAAATCAAACTTTATTTTTACTCACATTTTTTTTCATTCGTCGCCCATAAATCCCTCAAGATCCTCGTCCTCCGTGTCTGACATGAAGAGCTGACCCAGCACTGAACCCAGCATGCGCGGCTCCGACGCGCCCGGCTCATCGCCGTCAGAGTCAATGTCACTGTCGTTGCTCGGCTCTCCCGTTGTGATCCCGGCCTTGGTGAAAGCTCGAACAACAGTCTGGATGGAAACGTTGGCCCAGGCATCAGCGATCCACTCACAGATG
Organism: Aphyosemion australe; assembly: GCA_006937985.1. Lineage (NCBI taxonomy): Eukaryota > Metazoa > Chordata > Actinopteri > Cyprinodontiformes > Nothobranchiidae > Aphyosemion > Aphyosemion australe. Next base: position 414,221 of record SSNS01000037.1, read on the forward strand.
GTGGCAAAGGTCGATCGGCGCTGCCTGCCCGTCTTGGTGAACGTGTGTTCGCCATCAGTCATCCAGCGCTCCCACGCTGCTCGGACTTTCGCTTTGAACGACCGGTTCACCCCGATGTCCAGCGGCTGGAGTTCTTTGGTTAATCCACCCGGTATGATGGCGAGCTCCGTGTTCATCCTCTTCACCTGGACTTAAACGGCGTCGGTGAGATGGGCCCGCATGGCGTCGCAGATCAGCATGGCTGGAGAAGTGTGGAAGAAGCCGTCCCGTCTTTTGGTGCACACCTCCCGCAGCCACGCCGCCATCATGTCCTCATCCATCCAGCCCTTCGGGTTCGCCTTGATGATCACGCCGGCGGGAAACTTTTCTTTGGGTAAAGTTTTCCGCTTGAAGATGACCATCTGATGAGGGTGGGCGGTGCTACGGGCCGGCTCTTTGTTTGCCTGCGGACGCAGGTGTGGCTGGCCTCACTTACGTCCGTATAAAAGGCGCATCATATTAAAAGGCGCACTGCCGGTTAAGGGGAAGATCAAAGGTTTTTAAATGCGCCTTATAGTGCGGAAAATACGGTAATTTGTTTTTGTGTAAGGAACATGCTTTTTACTAGCACACAATGTGGTAATCTAGGTGCTGTGGAGGAAAATAGAGGAACCAGCAGAAACGGTCCAAAGTTTGGGATCAAAAGCGCAGCTACAGGCAGATTGGCTAATGCTAACTAAGCTAGCGGATAGCAGACTCACGCCGTGGGTTCCAAAAAAACACAATGATCTTGGAACTAAGAATGACTAAACTCTACAAGCGGAAGAAAAGTCCCACCATCCTGTTTATTTGTAGCTGTCTGCAGCGGTATGGAGCAGAGCCACAGCAGCTACCGGGACTCACGTTGTTGTTGCTACGAGATTGCGCAACACACCGCTCCAGGACTATGGCAAGCCATTGTAGTATGTAATTCACAAACACTTCTATCTGTGAACGTAATTTAAACTGGATTATTGCCAACCTGTACATTATAGACATGCCACCATTCCATTGTTACCAGTAGAAATGAAATGTTATTCAATATCTCAAAAGCTGACATTCAACAATTCGAAGTCGCTGTGGCAAATGCAGAACAGCTGGCACAAGACCGCCAGCAATGGAAACAACTGGTTCACCTGGTAGGCTCAACGCACCGGAGCGGGACGACACCCGACCCCTCGCAAGAGCAGTGATGATGATGATGACTAGCAACGAAACCTCACAATACAAACCATTAGGTACACGCTACTTCTGGTATCTCACCAGATGTTGCTAGCATCAACGTTTTACGATGAGGCTACTGAAAAATAAGATGGATAAGTGATTTTCAAAAATAGTAAATTGGTTGATTTAGATATCAGTCAGTATGTGAAAATAGTTTTGTCTTATCCATATGACATCAAATAGTACCCCCCACCCCTCCTTTCTAATGCATTGTCGGCAGTGGGGATGCACCAATACCGATACCGATCGGGCCGATACCGATACCAGAAAAAAAGTTAACCGATACCAGTTGCCTGAAAGTGGCTTCACTGTGACTTGTCATTTCTGTTGTAGTTTTCTATATTGACCAATAGGAGGAGCTGTTTCAAACATTGTGAATGAAAGCAGAAACAGGCTCACACCTGAAAATGCAGAGTTGATTATTTTCATCAAAAAGAACCTGCTGCTCATGTTTCCCAAAAAAGCTTAGTTCAGAATCCACACTATTGCTGCTAATGCTGATTATAGTTTTTTTTTTTTTATTTAAATGTGGACACTGCGATAGGTTCATAAATGTTATGTTCATGAAAGCTGAAGACAGTGCCAATTAGTTAATGTTGTTTTTAGAAAACTGCAATGATTTCACAGAAAATATTTATTTTTCACCTAATATGTTAGTTTTGTGATCTCTATTAATATATTTTATTTTTTATCTAACTCGGCGTCTTTTCCTGTTGAAAGCAGAGAAGAAAATAAAACCTGTATTCCAATTCATTGCATTTTTGTGTGTGGTAGAAGTATCAGTATCGGTAATCGGTATCGGCGAGTACTCAGATCCAAGTATCGGTATCGTATCGGTTTGGAAAAAAAGTGGTATCGCTGCATCCCTAGTAGGCAGCCTATCCTGTCATCATAAACTAATGACACAGATTAGCTGAGGATCATTTCCACTGACCTGGTCCTAAAATTAGTGCTGCAGGTCATGATCAGTTGCTTCTGATGCTCTGAGTGAACTCTCTCTCTCCTCACCCTTTGTTTTTATTTGTAACTTAGTAGTTTAGATCAGTTATTTTGCACAAAAAAAACTTTTATAATTGTTCTTTGTTGAACTAAATGCAACATTACTTAAAATGTGACCAAAACTGAATAAAAACTATATAAATCCACCTTTAGAGCTGTTTTGTTGGCGATTTGTTGGACACTTGATTTTTTTTCTCCCCTCCCTCCTCTCCTCCTCCTGGTCCCTTGTTCCTCAGCCAGCAGCCTTCACACAGCCTTTTAGCGCCCTTGTCAATGCAGCCCTCCTATTCTGCTTGCCTATTCATTGGTGTGCATGTTTACACACACACACACACACACACACTTAAATTTCATAGCCTCTTTCAGACCCAGAGACACCAGATGAGCCCCTCGGTTTTTCTATAAAGAGCCCCCTCTTGTCTGAGTCTCCCTGAAACCAGGGATAACTTATAAATGTATAGAAGCTGAGTGTCATCATGTTTTTGTGTTAAACAATACTGATTTGATTTTAGCTAACCTAGTAAATGGAAATTGATATTTAACCTTTTAACTGACATAAACATTGTAAACACTGGCTCTTATGATTACAAATGTGAGTTTGCATCGATCACAGAAACAGCACTTTAACTTTATTATACAACTAGAAATTAAATGAAACTTTTATTTATGTTTTCTAAGTCTTCTTTTGTGTTGCGGGAGTATGTATCAGCAGTTGTAGTTATGAGGGCTTGTAGACCTTGGAAGCAGTTTTAATGTCCGAGGAGAGTGTGTCCAGCAGTTTACATTGATACATGTGCAAAAAGGATTTTCACATGCATGTTTTGTATCATTGCACCTCATGGAAGAATTGTGCCAAATCACTGGTGTCATCTCCACCTTAAACTTTTCTGTCAGCACCTTCCTGTTCAGATGTTTTCACATTTTACCCCCGAGACCTCATTGATGTAAACCCCATTGACACTTACTTGAGCTAGTGTGCTGTTTCTTTAGCCCTTGTCATTGGGTCTGATAACTGGAGAGAAAATGACACAGACTGATTTTTATATCTTTTATAATATAAAAACTAGGGCTGTCAATCGATTAAATATTTTTATCGCGATTAATCGCATGATTGTCCATACTTAACTCACGATTGATCGCAATTTTTTTCTTCTTATTCAAATTTTTCTTATTTCAACTATGGAGTGGACAAATGTACTTTTTTAAGAAAATATGTTTATTATAACTGTACCAAACAAACATGATAAATACACGCCAGTATCCTCCTCAGAAAAAACAAATTCAAAAGTGCAATTAGGCATTACCTCCCACACAATAACACCTTATATGGTTCCACCATAAGGAATCACAAAATCAACACATGTGGTACTAAAACAAGGACAAAGGGAAGAGTGTGATAAAGAACTAGGACTCTGCCTATTTAGCACATTTTTAATATATCTTATTATTTTTAACAAAAATATAAGGCAACACTTCTGTTTTTTTTGTTGTTTTTTTGCTTTCTTAATTCATTGAACTCAGACAAAAATAATGCAACAGGGGCCAAACTCAAATCAGCTGTGGCCCACACACACACACACCAACCTCAGCTGAGAGGTCCCGGTTGGTTGCAGCGCTTCAAACACAGGAATTAAATACTCAATAAAAGTAAACAAACTGTACCCTCCTCCTCCGCTTCGCCACCGATCATGTTCGGTTGAACTTGTCCGGTTATCCGCCTCGTCGTAATCCAGAGAAAAATACTGAGCTGCGGGTCACTTTCTACACACTGTTTACACTCGCTTTCTAAACGGTTACGTCATCGCTGGCTTTATGCTCATACTGGGAGCCTGGTAGGCGTAGGTCCCTGCGCGATTTAAAAACACTGTTTTTATCTTAAAAATCCAGCCGTGGAAATCCTAAAAAGAAAATAACTTGAGGGTTTAATACATTTTTACACATGTGATTCAAAGGAAATTTGCCGCTGGTCAATGGCTTGTTCCTGCTTCTTATTTACGTCAGACTATGGAACGCGAGGAGGGCCAAAACAAAACTACGGAAGCCTGCACGTTAATCGCGCGTTAAAAAAATAATGCTGTTAAGGGAGCTTTGCATTAACGCATTAAAAACGCGCTAATTTTGACAGCCCTAACAAGAACATTTATGGAGGGAAATTTAACAATTTGCAGCTTTATTTGAGGTTTTCATTGAGTTTTAGACTGAGTCAATAACTTTCCTAGCCTGACAAGCCATCCTATATATGCAAATATATAGTCTGGCCACGACCCATTTAAACAACACAGTCATGGGGCGGAATCTACGGTTGTCTTACAAACCGTCTCCACAGGCAGTTGGACAGCGCTAGGACCAGTCAGAGCAACAATCAATGTGACATAGTCCTCGCTACAGAAACCAGACATCGGGGCAGTTCGTCATACACCATCGAAGAAGAAGCTACCATACCGTACCAGATTTATTTCTATAGCACATTTCAAAACAGCATGAGAGCCGACCAAAGTGCTGCACAGGACAGCAATCATAAAAAGAACAAACAAAACAAATAAAAACAGCCAATAAAAAAAACAAACCTGAAAAGGAGTCACTGTCCAAAACCCAAGTGATAAAAGTGGATCTTCAGTCGTGATTTAAAGACAGCTTTGGATGAAGACTGTCTAATTGTAGTAGGGTTAGGGTTAGGGTAATGCATTCCAGAGCACGGAGCGACATACACAAAAGCCCGCTCCCCCCTTGCTTAATGGTACATGGACGGAGTGCAGAGTAGCAAGCGGTCAGCTGGCCTCTGTGAGCGTACCGGTATGTATGATGGATAGGATGGTGCAAGACCGTTTAAGGCTTTAAACACAAAGAGCAGTATCTTAAACCTCACCCTAAAAGTTACTGGAAGCCAACGTAGATGCACCAGAACTGGGGTGGTGTGACTGTGTCTAATAAATCTAAGCTAATACATCCTTTTAAAAATAAAGGACTTAAGTACCTCTATCTGCTCATGTCTCAAAGAAAAGCCCAAGTCTAAAGCTCGGACCACATTGTGCATTTTCCGGCTGTTGCACAGGACTGCCCATGACACACTGTGAAGACTCTAGAGAGGTGGCACATTGTACGGTCCAAGATTTCAGTGAGCCAAACTGCACGACGTCTTGCTCTAGCAAGAAATGCTAATGTTACGAGCGCACCCCTCGAGAAGCATACATCACTAAAAGCTAACAGCTAACCAAAACAACAATGCTGAAAAGAGAAAAAATTGCTTAACCATTAACACTTCTTTTATTAGACTCAGAACTCCATAAAGGACTGGTCCGCATGTTCCTGCGTGCAGCTTCCACTGTTGCTAATGTTGCTAATTCTAATCTCGTATTGTACTCTCGTGGCTGAGACTCTTCCGGTGTGGACTGGTGTTCAGCAAACCATTCCGCTGCCGTTCCACGCCGCTGATGCCTCCAGTGTGAAGTCAGAGTAAGAGTTGCTTCCTAATGTGCAGTCGTTACTTGGAAAAGAGAACTTTTATTGCCTTTAGATTTGTAGATTATTCCGCTCTAAGACGTTGTGATCCATTTGCTGGTCACCTACATAGGTCTACTGTGGATTCACTTACACACAGCTTCCAGTTCCTGTAGGTTTCCAGTGGGATCCAATGATTATCATGCAAATCTGTAAAGACCTAGTTATTCTACCTTTTCACCCTTCTCCCTCCCTCTCTCTCTGCCCCCCCCCCCCCCCCCCCCCCCCCCCCCCCCCCCCCCCCCACACACACACACACACTCACCGTGTTTTCTCCAGCTCTGTTCTAATGAGGTGATGACCAGTTCCTTGTTATAATTGCCTCAAACTCCTTTTAATTTCATCTCAGCGTATTAATCATACATAGAGTTATTTAAAATCGCATAAATTAATCTTGGATTAAACAGACCCTTCAAAGGCTTCAAACAATTAAAGTGTTAGGTAGAATTTCCCATGGGTTTGGGTCATTTCTATTTGAGCAGAGCGGTTGCAGGTGATTATCCCGGTTTGATATGCCAAGACGGTGATTAATGTAACTTTTAAATGAGCCCTTTTCCCATCTCACCTCTGTCCATACATCTCTACGGCAGAAAGTCAAACACCTTCAGTGACCTAAACCAAAGAGTAGTTATTCACTGTGTATCCAAAACTCTCTTATTAAAGGTTTCACACTTCATTTAAGTTGCCTGTAATTTAATTAATAGGTGATCATGTGTGAGAGACAAAGACAGAGTGGGTGTTTTCATATCAGAATGGATGTTTTTATTTATTTAAATAGACCTGGGATAGAATAAAGAAGCTAACAAGAAATGCAAATAACATTTAAATTCAAAACTGCTTTTTGGGGTTTTATGGGTTTGCACCATCAGCCAGGAAGAAACTTTCAGCCCTTTCTCATTAGAAAAGAGTAAATAATATAAATACAAATATGTCTAAGTTTAGCTCTTAGTCTGCTTGACACCATTAAAGAGGACAGTAAGGACCAGTTATCATTGCAGAATCCTATTTGCTCAGTTTTGTTTCTGAGTGAGAAAGTGTGAAAAGCTTAATAGCCACTTCATTCATTTGCAAACAGGTTGAGATGTACAGGTGTAAGTGGAAAAAATGAGAATATGATGCAAAAGTCCATTTATTTCAATAATTCAACTTAGACTGAGAGACCATCTAAAGGCTCAGGAACCCTTTGTAGGTGTTCTAGATTCATCAGCTGATTAGAGTGTGACACTTTGAGTCTAGAATATTTAACCTTTTCACAATATTGTGGTATATTCTGATATTATAATGGGTTTTTCATCAGCTGTAAGCCATAATCATCACAATTATAACAAATAAAGGCTGAAATATCTGGTTTAGCATGGAATGAGTCTATGTCATGTATTAGTTTCACCTTTTAAGTGAAATTCATGAAGTAAATTAACTTTTGCACCATATTCTCATTGAGTTTCATCTGTAGTTGAGGTCATTTGAGACTAAATTGTTATTACATTTTTGAGAATTTACGACGACCGTAGGAATTTGTTCACAGCTACGTAAAATGCCCTACGTGACCTGGTCATACATGAAACCTTTCACTAGTGTGTCATTTGTGTGTGTCCAACTGGTTCCCAGCAGTCACAATTCAGTTTATTTCTATAGCGCCAAATCACGACAAGAGTCGTCTCAAGGCACTTCACAAAGTAAACATTCCAATACAGTATAGTTAATTAAAGTAACATTACGCAACTTTTATACCATAAAATTATGCTTTTTTTGTAAAGTTTTTGCATCATAGCATTATCTATGTTCATTTTCATACCTGTGATAGTGTTGGGGGGTCCCACGTCTGTTTACTGCGCTATACAGTTTTTGTGCTTCGGGTAGCACCGGAAGTACTGACTGGGTGACGTTTTATGGCAGAATATGGCAAGCCAAAGGGATAAAAAAGCGCACGTTCTAAACGCGCGTTATGTCCGCCAAAGTGCACGTCTTGAACGCGCGTTTTGACACCAAAGGGGGCAAAAAGTCGCGTGTTCTAAAAGCGAGCATTATGTCCACCAAAACGCTCGTTGAAGACGCGCGTTTTGGTGGACATAATGCTCGCTTTTAGAACTCGCATTTTTTTATCCCTTTGGCTTGCCATAATTGTATAACGTAGACTCGCTGGTTAGCAGTGGCAGATTCACCAAAGAAAGCTAGAAATCCCTTATCAAAGGAATATGGGAAAAGAAAAGAAGAACGTGATAGAGCAAGAGCAAAGACCAGAGTTATTATTGGGCCGTCTTTTCCTCGCTGGAGAGCTCTTTTAGAAAGAACGGAATGAACTACGGACTCTGACCTAGCCCTGCTGCTAATGGCTAGGTAAGTAATAAATGATTTCACCAGGGTTATTGTGTTTGGTCGGGCATAAAGTTGTTATACAGTCCTGATAAAACTATTTATTTAATGTGTGGAGGTGGAAAAGTTTGTTTTCGTTGTTTTGCCTGACATTAGGAATGTAAACATGCCTCTTATGCCCCAGAGAGAGATTTAATGTTACGACAGTGATGTTACGCAGCAAGCCTCTAGAGGGCGACAGAGACCATATAACTGCAAAGTTGCGGAATTCTGCTTTAAGCCACTCAGTAAAAAGGTTTCCTATATAAGGAACCCAGCAGATTGCATCAAGTCACTCAGTAGCGTCAGTGTCTTTTCAACAATCCTCATACTAAGCAAGCATGTAGCGACAGTGGAGAGGAAAACTCCCTTTTAACAGGAAGAAACCTCCAGAGGATCCTGGCTCAGTACGAGCAGCCATCCGCTCCGACTCACTGGGGGTTGAGAAGACAGAGCAGACACACACACACACACAAACAACATATAGACCACGTAGTGTTTCTATGGCTACACTGTGATTTCTTAGTAGAAATTCTATTTAGTAAGAGAAACTTTATTGTCTTTATCTGAGTGAATCTATAATTAATTCAATAGGTGAACTAATAGTAGCACATTCTATGTTAAAGAAAGTAAGATGTAATATCAGGAGAGGGAGAATGTTAGGTGGTTGGCAGCAGTGTGCCAGCCGATGGCCCCCTCCATGAGGCCACCACAGCTCAGCAGAACGCCAGTGTAGCTTCTTCTGGGGAGAAAAACACTTAGAGAGAAAATAAAGTTAACAGCTGAAATAACAGGAAATAATGCAATTAGAGAGTGGTGGTAGAAGAGAGTAGCAGAGTGTGGAAAGTGGTCAGTATGTCCTCCAGCAGTCTAAGCCTATAGCAGCATAACTACAGAGATAACTCAGGATAACCTAGCATTTCAGATGGAGGCATGTGGGAGGCAGGGCCAGGGAGAAAAGTCTTTAACGACTGTAGTCCCCTCTGTACACTCCACCTCCCTCTGCTCCCCACTCGTCTAAACCTGGGCTAACATCAGAATTTAACCATAAGCCCTATCAAATAGAAAAGTTTTGAGCCTAGTCTTAAAAGTAGACAAGGTGTCTGCCTCACGCACTAACGCTGGGAGCTGGTTCCACAGGAGCTAAAAGATCTGCCTCCCATCCTACTTTTGGATATTCTAGGAACCACCAGTAAATACAGTAAACACAACACAGTGTGATACGGGTTTAGGTTGTTTTTTTTTTATCACAAATGATCACATGTGTGCATCAGTGATTAGCTCGACAATCTGTTGATCAAACCTCGACCGCCACACAAAGCATCACACACTGGTTTAGGAGCAACCAGCCCTTAAAACTCGTCACGTTTTTGCATCAGTCCTTCGCTACAGAGACAGAAGAATGATTGATGAGATGTGTGCCCAGCTCATAGGGACACTCACTGATATGACAGTAATTAACCTCAGACTGTGTTAACCCCAGCTGCCCATTAGAAGGGCAAAAGGATTGATGGGCTGGTACCGGTCTTAAGAGTTTGTACTGTTTGCTCACAACCACAGCAAAACAGAACATTTCTTCTTAAAAAGGATATAAGTGACCACATTCAATGTCAGAAATAACTATATGATACAAACGACTACCTGTATACCAAAAACGAGAAACGCTGTATTTACTCCTGATGTGGGTTTGTGTTTTTCAACTGGATGATCATAAATAGACCAAGAGGCTCTCGGGAGGACAAAACTGGAACATCAGCACCAGTGTGTCCTACTTTGTTTTGAAGCTTCTGTTATCTAAGGCTGTTTGTTCCTGGGGGGTGTTTAACCACTCCAGCTGACAAGATAGCTCTAAACTCAGTCACTGCAGTTTGAATCGAGTTCTTATTATTCTAAGAATATCAGTTTTTATTATTATTTTCTCAGTATTTATGTTTGCTTTTGACTTGCAAACGTCATATAAATGGATCCTCTCATGGTAAATAATTGGAAACCAGACCACTTCCAGTTAGGCATAGACTGATATTTACCAGTTTATAAATCGGCATCGGATGACATCCCTCTTTAGTAGAGCCCATTTAAAGTCAGGCACATCCACGGGCAAATTTAATTTAAATGTATATTTAATGAATGCTTTCCACGTACATTTCTTTTTAGTTACCTGTATTTTTAATTATTGGTCAGTGTATTGGTTTGTTTGAACTTTTATTAAATGGTTGATTTAAACACTGAGCCGTGCACAAATTTAAGATTCAACTCAACTCGACCTTTATTTATGTAGCGCTTTACAGGTACAAAAAGGTAACACCAAAGCACTGCACAAAAAATAAAAACAGAGTTAAAACAGATTTAATACACAAAGATATAAAACAGGATAAAAATTAGTACATGCTAAAATTGCAACGTTAGAAACATGAAGAAAAGGCCAAGTCATATAAAAAAGTCTTCAGCCTAACTTTAAAAACTGCCACTGAAGTGGAATTTCTCACAGAAATCGGTAGCTCATTCCAAAGCCTTGGTCCTGCCACAGAGAATGCCCTGTCACCCCATGTCTTTCAGGATGTTCTGGGCACAGAGAGCAGGAGACAGTTTTCAAATTTAAGATTCAAACGTTTGTTAAAGTCAGAGCTCAAAACCTGACTCGGGTTCAGAAATGTTGTGCCTGCACTGTTTATTAGTGACATTTAACCCTAACCCGAGAAAAAAGATGAGGGTAAATTTGAAATTTGTGTTTGATTGTAGCAGTCTTGGATTATTCCAGTTAAAGACCAAGTTCACTCATTTTTTCAATACCTAAGCAGTGGTCTCTAGTATAAATGAATGCCTTGTGAGTCAGTCTCTGTGGGAACAAAGCTCTGGCGCTCCTGTTTCAGGAAGTAGACGATATCCAGAGCAGAGGGCAGCAGAAGAC